>WACJ01000128.1:600000-980949 GCA_008973525.1 Stenopsyche tienmushanensis
ATTTAAAAACGTATCACCATTACACAGCAGTGATGTGTAATTGCGTAAATATTTGATAAGTGTACCACTGTGGGGGTCCTCATTTTTCACGTTTCCCCATGAATTATGGATATTATCCACATGGACAAAAAATTCAACTGCCTTTTTCCAGTCTGGGTGACCGGTTGGGCCAAGGTCTTGGAATTTGAATACATTATGCAACGATTATACTGTTTTGAAAACAAATACATTTTTAACATGGACATATTTTATTCAGGCAGAATGTCGGCGAAAATGACACGTATATTTTTATTGTCCCGGCGTAGAGAAAAATCCAAAATCAACATATGTACTCGGATTCATGGAAAATATTTACAAGTCAACGAGATAAACGACGTCAATGCTTAGAATTATTTATGGTGTTTTTTTGTTGTACGCAACCCAACCATTTAAATCATCAAATATTATAATTTTTCCCCGAATGGCGCCTCATAAGAAATCACTTTTCTCGATAGATCAATCTTGACAATCCGTTTTAAATACATATCAAATGTATTACCATTATTTTTACGTTTTGAACTATACATAAATATTTAATATGATATCTGGATAAGTTGATTCAAATTCAGACTGTGGAAAATGTTTCATCGTAGCAACAAATTTGGAAGATTAGAAGAATTTATATTTCTAATCGAGTATTGAAGAGGCCCTATTCCTGCAGTGGCTGCATTATAATGATGATAATGAATGATATACCGATTCATTTCATATTATTTAGCATGATGACGTAAAACAATATCCCTCGTATAACACGAATTAAAGATACAAATATATTTTCATCGAGTTAAATCATCCAATTGTACAATTATGCGAAAGGAACATTATTGTAAATAGATAATGATTTATAGAGATATCCGAATTGAATAATTAGAGTGCTCATTTAACATAAGCTTTGGATGCCGATAGCTGTAGTCGTCCTATATTATATTACCAGCATCGACATTTCTCGATAAATATAATAGTAACATATCAAATTTTCTAGGGCAATTGAAGCAATCGCATGTCGGAGAGTATGCAAATTTTTATAATGTCCATACTTTTTTCGATGTAAATACTTGTCATCGCATTTGTTACATGCCTACTCGAATGTTTCGCAATACGTTGTCGCAACATTAAATATTTCCATGCAGATTCGTTTTATACATATTTTATTGCACGAAACACAATTGCTTGTAAGTATTAAACGAAAAATAAACCGAAACTCGTTTTATTGCTCAATAATTCAACACGCATTTCCAAACAGTTTTCACGAAAAGAGAGTTTACGATATCCGCGTGGAAAAGTCGCCATAATGCGGCCGGAGCATAAAACATTTGTTCGAGGGTGAATGTGGTTTGAAAAAATGGCCTTGGTGTTATTACCATTATTTATATGTAGTTTATTTTTTTCATTTTTCATGGTTCGTATGGGAATTAATGCGATCTATATAAATGATAACCTTTGGAGTCACGTACGCATCTACGGGTATTAAATAAGTATTCGGGTGTTGCTTATGCTTTAATATGTAATCTTGTAGGACTGAATCGAATCGATTCGATGTAAAGTCCATCGATTATGGTACGTGAGCTCTTCTTATATTTTAAAATAGGTTGAAGATAATTAAAATTGGGATTCAATAGGATTTTGCTAGACGTTAAATAAATATGGATTCTATATATGTCTGTTTCATATCAACAGTCTTGATATATGCTTAAAAAACTTTTGTCGCTTTATATTGAAAAAAGGTTGGTTACAGCAAACCCACGGTAATCCGATTCCAGTCTAATCCGACACCCCTTGTAGTCCGACATCCCAATACAAGTATAATACATATGTACGGTAAAGCTTCGTCAATTTAAAAAAATGCATTAGAGTGATTCTGGACCGCTTAAATCGTAAAAAATATTTTTGTAAGTCAACAAATAAGTACGATGTAGGACGATCCTTAATTTATGATACAAAAAAAAACTGCGAAAACATTCAAAAGTTCGTCTCCAATGTTGAATGTGCCCGGCAAGGCAAGGCAAGAGATAAACATTCAAAAAACAGCATGAAAGCAAAGTTGTTATACAAGGAGTTAACAAAAAAAGACTTG
This sequence comes from Stenopsyche tienmushanensis, assembly GCA_008973525.1. Taxonomy (NCBI): domain Eukaryota; kingdom Metazoa; phylum Arthropoda; class Insecta; order Trichoptera; family Stenopsychidae; genus Stenopsyche; species Stenopsyche tienmushanensis. The sequence goes on from WACJ01000128.1 coordinate 602,114, forward strand.
TGTAGGGTCTTAGAAATATAAAGTAAACCCCTAGTTTTTGTCAAGCCCTTATAGTACTAGTTAATTCAATCAAAAATATTAGTCAAACAGCTGCAGATAAAATTGACATAAAACGACTGTTGCAGATTTACGATAAATATAAAAGTTATGTATTTTGCACTCGAGAGGTGACTCTCACTCACCATATGATTTAACGCTGCAAATTGAGAGGCGACTCTTGCTCATCACTCAGTTTGAAGCGGAAACTCAATGCGTGGCAATAGCTGTTTACGTTTAGTTCCTTGTGACGCAGATTTCTACGTTCTTCTATATAACCGTGTAAGTGTAACATGACACCCCTTCAAATAGCTATGATATTTTCTAATCTGAAATTAGTCTATAGCCAGGAACCGGACTGTATGTTCGATTTCAACCACCGATTCCGAGGACATCCGCTTCAATGGATAGCTGCATAATATTCTAACAGGAGTTCAGGAACTCAAAGAAACAAAGCCGGCAAAAAAGATCAAACCACATATTTTTGTAATACTTGCCCCACATCCACATTCTGACAATCGATCTCAATGATGATTATACTAAAAAATCTCAAAATAAATATAGAAAATGATGATGAACTGTAAAGAGTATTATAAATAATTACCAGGACAGTGGGAAGATTTTGTGTTGAAATCTGTTTATTTTGTCGGAACCAAAACCTGAACTGAACCGATTCGAAAAAATATCGTGTTTTTTTTTCGGTTAGGTAAACGCCGAAAAGAGTTTGAAGAATTTGATTCCTAGAGCTATTGTTATGTCTTAGTGCACACTTTATAATATATATTTTGGAGTTTGAAGAACCGTGTATTATATTACGGGTTATGTACTTTAAGCTGAGACTTCCAAGCTTCCAGCTAATAAGTGCCAAGTCAATATCCTTTCGTTTAATGAATTACATTATTATATGCTTCTAGTGCTAATTATTTTACCTTCAATTAAGTATTTATATTAAATTTGTCGCCTATATGATAATTATACCGAAAAGATAAAAATATAGTTTATTAGAATTAGCATCTATAGCGTTCAAAAAGAGGTTTTTTATAGGATAGATACCTGATGAATGATATTCTGAAGATGCAAAATTACAAGAAAGCAATTTAGTTGATGATGATTTTTATAGTTCTAAATCATTTGGTACAAACAATTACATTAATATAAATGGAATGCAAATATACTAATTGGAAGCGATTCAAACGCATAGAACTTCGCAGAATTTGGCCAAAATAATTGGCGCCGTTAACATGCAAGAATTTGGCATCTTTGTTCTGTTGATATAAGACTGGATTTCCCAATGACAGATGATCTGTATATTTTCTTCCAGTTCTGGAACACGCTAATATTAATACATCAAGACATGATGTCATGTTATTATACAAGCATTATTCAAAAATTTAATACGGTTCCAGTCTTGTAAGCATCTTTCACTTTTCTTATCTAAATCACGATTCCTAATTATTCAACGAGATTAGCACACCACCAGTTGGCGACCCGTGCAATGAGCATGAAATTTTAAGCAAAATCAGGCCTTTGATCGCACAATGAAACTCGATATCAAAAAGATCGAGAGTGTGGTTTCGCAATCGGGAAGGAAACGACTTTGAATGCTGCATTGTTGTTGGGTAACGATATGAGCATATTCGGAATCTCTAAAAAATACGTTAAGAAACTCCACTGAATGGTTGTTATTCAATGAGCGGCTCAACTAACGACATATTGTATTACACAAATGACAACACTAGAACGATTATAATGATGGACGACCATTAAATACGCCATGGACATCCTCCTTCCTATGCTGTTAATTGAAAGAGAATCGGATAACATCGATGGCTATTTTTTCCCGGCGTGTGGGTTTGTAAAAGAAGACGATGACAATTACGTTTAACTATCCAGTCAATTGCACATGTTGAAATTGTGTACGCATGTACCAAGGATTGGCACAATTTCCGCGTCCGAATGCTAGGAAACAATAAAAGATCATCAATGAGAAGTTTTCTTGGATTCCCCAAATCGTTCGAAAAATTCTTACTAAACCTTATTTATATCGCAGCCGATTTTCTTTAAATTAAATAAATTTCTCGAAATCGGGCCAGTAACCAGAAACGACCCATCAACCATCTCGATGTGGTCTCAATTTATTGCATTTCTTCGTCCTCGACTAGAAATATTTGTTGACGAGCGCTTTTACTTGGAAGCCGTTGTATGAAATATTTTTAAATTTACTCACAATTCGGAAAATATCAGGCGGATCCTTCAGTTTGCATATTTAAAAAAGTCATACGTGATAGAAGTTAATTTTATGCATTGCTTTTTTCCATTTATTAACAATTTTTATTAATGTTTTGCCCTTTGCTTGGTTCAATACTCTATATATTTGATCATTTCTCGGTGGTTTATTCACTTTCTTCTGAAAGACTCGCATTCTAGCTAAAGTTGTCAACTAAAAGATTAAGCTATGTTAGTGTAATATATAAAAAGTGCTACTAGTTACTTGTTAAATGATTCTCCCTCTCTTTCCGATCAACTGTCGCTCGGATTCTTTGTCTCGTTCAGTCCAATTTTCCCTATCGCACCTTTAATTTCAAAAATATATAATTCGTCCTCTTTGCTAAATTGATGATCGAGTAAGCTTTGAAAATTAAACATAATAAAGAAGCTTATTAAACAGATCAGAAACAGAGCAGAAATTTATGTACATTCATCCTCTGATTTAAGCGGTAGATACATTCTTCAGAAACTGCGTAAAAAATGGCAATGAATTCATACAAAAATATAAGATAGGTTCCATCATATAAAAAACGCGTAAATGAAGTCTTTGATTTCATATTAAATTTAAAGATTTGTTCCGAAAAATCCGCGTAAAAAAGATCCATAGTTTGTTATATTAAAAAAAAATATCAAAATTGTAATAGGTACATATAATGTTTAACATAATATTGTTTTTATTTAAATTGAAGATTTATTAATCCTCATTTTCGCTGCTCTCTTCCATCATTTTAAACATTTTCTTAATAATTGCTTCGAAATTGCCTTCTTCATCAGATGAACTGGTCAATTTAATTTAAAAATTAGCGGAAATATCCAAGTTTTCATGAGCAGTTTTTTTTTTATTAAAATATCCGTGGTTTTTGATATTGTTTTATTTTTCGTAGGGTCTTTATATATTTCTTCATATTGTGCACAAGTATTTCGAAGGTTTCTTTGGAAATTGAGAGCACGTTTCGTGTTTGGATCAATTTTGAACACAATGTTTTCCAATTTTCATGCCAGGTTGAAAGCATCATATATTCGTCGATTGAAGAAAAGTGTGTGTTTTTACCAACTTTTTTGTAGTTTTTTGTTAATTAAAAAAAGACGGTTGAATATTTTTGGATAATTGTAGTCTATACGATGAAGACGTTTATTATACACATGTCTGCCAAATTTCATAAAGAATGCTTATCTAGAGCGTGTGGGAGCACTTCCATGAGCTTGGAAAGCTTAGTTTTGAGATAAACGCGTTCTCCTCAACTTCGCAAAGCGCAGCTTCTCCTCATCGGCCTATAACTTGGCGAATTTTATTTATATCGACTTGAAATTTACTGAACGTATTCTCAAACATTGGTGCTTTTCGATTCATAAAAAAAATAAAAGTTTTGTTGAACCAACATGGTAGAAACGTACTTTAACGCTATAAATACCGTGCGCACAAATTTGTGAAATATTTGAACACACATTTTTTTGTTTATATTATGCATTCAAATGTCAGTCAATCTGAAATTGCCCTTATTTTGAGGGCTTTTTATTATCGATTACTCTAATTTCTTATCATCAATCGACACATTCATCATTCATCGAGCAACAAAAACATGAATACATTTGCTATTGCAAATTATAACATTTTAAAGTAAACTATACAAACTAAATTCTAAAATTAGTTTTAATAAGTTAGCTTGTCAAATAAAGAGTTGTGAAGATTTTTTGTCTAAATTCTTTTAATTCCTAGCGGTATTTATTGGGTTAACGGGCATTAGGCGTAGGATTTCAAAATACGGGATGGTTCTAGTATTTTGCTGCATTTTTGGATAGTCGCCAAGGGCCACAAATTTCTTTTACGCATATCGTAGTCTGATATTTATGAATATTTCCACTAAAGATGCCCACAATGTATAAATTGAACGTATTAGATCTGCAGCTCAAATTATGACTTTAGCCAGGTGCAATTTTTTCATGGTCAGTCACTGCTCTAAATTATACATGGAACTCCAAACAAATGCGTTTTATCTATAACAATGACACAAAAACGTTTTTTTTTAAAATCTAAACCAGAATTAAGGGCGTGATCGTAGTTCAGCGATATCAGAAGCAATATGATTTACATTGTCCCAAATTATATTTTTTAAGTGTTGATGGTTTATTTTCTATTTATCCAAAATATCTCGATAAGTACTCATTATGAAATTAAAAAAAATTTTTTTTTAAAAAAACCGCATAACTTTGAAATCGCACAAAAAGAGGTTAGAGTGTATATGAATATTTTTTGTGTTGTTGTCTGCGTTTTATACGATTATTTCCACACAATTGTTATGTACACTGGCATGAAGCATTCATATTTTATAGCCATGTATTTTTTTTGTTTTGTTTTGATGAGTGTTTATTATGGTTTTTAAATTTGTGCGTCGAGATCATAATAGTAAAAATAGCGTCCTTGTATTATTTTGGTCGTTTAATCTTCTCGTTTGTGTGTGTATAAATTATATCATGATGACATTTTTTTAAAAATGTTTTTATAAAATGTAATGTGTTTATAAATATTGTGGGAGATATATGTTATGTAAAGATGATAATATATTTGAAAATAAATATTCGATATACGACGTCCCTGCGCAGGATCCAAATTTGTGATACGGCGCAGATCGAATGGGGATCTGTTTTACCGACGCAGGCGTTTGACGCTTGCCAACGTCATTCTCGTTGGAGGAGTCGTTCGTTCCGTGTTATCCGCTTCCGAGTCCCCGCTCTATTTCCGGATTATTCGGATTTGATTATGACGAACGTTACATCCGGTCTTCTAGTCGGCGCAATCGACGAAGGAACATCGAGTGCTCGATTTATACTCTTCAAAGTGGGTACGTCTGAAATAGTCGCTTCCCATCAGATCGATTTGGAGTACAAATCGCCACAGGAAGGGTGGCTGGAACAGGATCCGAAGGACATTTTGGCCGCTGTTGAAACATGCATCCAGAGGACGATTACGGAGTTCGAAGCTCAAGGAGGTAAACTGAAGGATATTGTGGGAATCGGCATAACAAATCAAAGGGAGACCACGATTGTCTGGAACAAACACACCGGAAAACCGCTATATAATGCGATTTTATGGTCGGACATGCGCACTTCTGCCACCGTCGACAATATATTGAATTCTCCAAAAGTCGGAAAAGATAGGGATATTATCAAATCTATATGTGGATTACCCATTATCACATATTTTAGTGCTGTCAAGCTGAAATGGCTAATTGAAAATGTACCAGATGTCAAACAAGCAATATACAATGGCGACTGTCTATTTGGAACCGTCGACACGTGGATCATGTGGAATTTACTAAAAGGAATACACGTCACAGATGTCACCAATGCTTCCAGGACGATGTTGATGAACATCCAAACGCTGCAGTGGGATGACACTTTACTAAAATTCTTCGACATACCCAAATCGATTCTTCCAAACATAAAATCCAGCTCTGAAATCTATGGCAAGATTGAAGTCGGCCCCTTGAAAGGCATACCCATATCCGGATGTTTGGGTGACCAGCAAGCCGCATTGGTTGGACAGTTGTGTTTAAAAGAGGGTGAAGCCAAATCGACATACGGTACTGGATCCTTCATCCTGTATAACACCGGCGTAAAACCATATTTTAGCACGCATGGTCTTTTAACGACCGTTGCTTATCAAATTGGCAGTAAGGCCAAACCGATGTATGCATTGGAAGGATCGTCTGCCGTTGCATGGATCTGCATTCGATTGGTTGCGGGACAACTTGGAAATCATATCAGACACATCCGACGCTGAACACATATCTGAAAATTTACCGGAGACCGGGAGCGTGGTCTTCGTTCCGGCGTTTAGCGGACTTTTTGCACCATTTTGGGAGCATAGTGCAAGAGGTGTCATCTGCGGAATGTCAGAGGACACGGAAGCCGGACATATAGTCAAAGCCACGATGGAAGCCATCTGCTATCAAGTCAAAGATATCATCGTGGCCATGAACAAAGACTGCGGAATCACAGTACAAAATCTCAAAGTGGACGGAGGTGTTACATCCAATTCCATGCTGATGCAGATGCAAGCGAACTTGGGAGGATTTGTCGTAACCAAGGCCGGATTGTCGCAAAGCACTGCATTGGGAGCTGCATTGGTTGCGCAATGGGGCGTCGGTTACGGCAACGAAAACCAGAACCTCATAGTCAAAGAGGGCGAATCTTTCACTCCTCAAATGTCGGCTGAAGAACGAGACTCCAAATATGCCGAATGGAAATTCGGCGTATCCAAATCTCGCAATTGGATCAAAGAAGAAGCATCCAGCAACAGGCCGATTATCACAGCCAAACAATAATATGTAGGACAGATAGCGATAAACCTGAATTACTGATTGCGTCGGCGTTGTGCAGAATCACAACATCAACAAGCGATTCGAACGAAGCTCCAAATTCAAGTGACCATCTCGCACAATAGAGTGCTAATTGCCAGCACATGGCAACTTCATTGAAGACTGTCTTCCTTCTTCTTCCATGTATACAAATGCAAATATCGGAATGGCTGAAAAACGAAGTCACGACCTCGCGGCTTTCTGATTTAACTTTCGATTTAGCTCGCAACGACCGGTATTTCGCCACACATTCGTAATGATTGAGGTCAATGTTTACTGCCTTTCGCGTGTTAAGATTACGCATTCTCCGCAAATCAGCAGACGAAGACCCGAAGAAGAATCAACAAAGACGTCAATCGCGAAGATCTCCTATTCTCCACTGTCTCTGTCTATCCTATCTTATGATACTTACAATACTCGTTTTAATCAATGTTAATCTGATAATGCACTTGATATTTATATTAATAAAATATTTCTGTATCCATATTGAAGTTTTTAATCCTAATCAAAGCACCCAAAATTAAATGTAGAATAATTTAGCGTAGGCTTGAAGTTAAATATGATATATTTTGAGGCTGCAGCATTAAAAGCATTAACACGTTATGGTCGGTGTCGTGTTTTCGCAGGCTGACCCAAGGGAGTGATTATGACTTTATCTAGTTAGCTGCGGTGCCTCGTTTAGATTTGAATGATACTAGGGTACATTTTCAAGATTGTTAGAGTCAAATTAAGGATCACTGAATATACTAAATTCGACAATTAATTTAAATAGAATTATAGAAAAAATATGGCAAATATTCATATTAAATTGATTTTTTAACTAGATTTAAGGATTTGTTTTAGATTTAATGTTTAGCGACGGCATACAAACGATGCCATCATAAAAAAGTGAAGCTATTTATAAGTGAATATATTTATCAAAAGCAGATGGTTGTCGTAACTAGACATACGGCTAGTGAAGGATTAAAAAATTGATCAAAATAGCATATATTATAATATATGGTTCCCGCGTACACTTTAACCTTTTTTTGTGCGGTAGATGCGTTCCGAGTAGGGAATCCAATCCCGGGATCCCGGATCCCGGGATCCCGGACAGTTTTAGGTACTTAAGAATCCCGGGATTAGAAAACGTAATCCCGAAAATCCCGGGATTGAAATTTTTATCTAACAGAAATCGTACACCTCACCAACACGATGAAGGCTACTAAATCGAGACATTCCCGACGAAATCTGGACGCTTGGAAACAGTGGCGTATTTACTAATTGGCGAACTTAGGCGACGCATAGGAGCAGTGACTGTCTAATCTATGTATACATACATATATAGGGTACATGTATGTTTTTCAAATTGTTATAGTAACATTTCCCTACCGGTGATGTATTTACTACACCTAAACGAATAATGGGAATATCGATATGAAATATAATAGATACGGGGTTCAGATTTTTTGTATTCTTCCGTCATATAATTACAAATCACATCAAAGTATTATAGTATATAAGTATTCATCTGCAGCGACGGAAATAAATAATTTGTCGGGAAATCGGGAATTTTGCGATTTTTAGTCCGTGTCTCAGCAGAAAAGAATTTCATCAGTCACATTGATGGTGTTATACGAAAATGAGGGCTTACGCGATCAACAACTCGAACTAGCATTTATATATCTGATGACGATACCTCCAACGAGTGTGGAAGCTAAGCGTGCATTTTCAGCAGCAAGTTGTCTGACTTCCAAAATCAGATCCAGACTAAATGACGAAACACTAATGTTTAATGTTAATGCTACTTCGGGCATATTTTCAAAATAATATTTGAATTTTTTAGTGTTTTATTTATCTATTTTTGAATTTTATTTTTATCTTTTCTTAAATAAATAAAATGTTTTGGCCTTCAAGTGATCTTTTATATTGAACAAATGGACTGATTAGTAATTTTTGATCAACTTCATCAAGGTAATTTTTTAAAATATTGAAAATCCCAATCCCGGGATCCCGGGACTGGTCCCGGGATTATCTAATGAAATCCCGAAATCCCGGGATCGAAATTTTGGCTCGGGATTGGATTCCCTAGTTCCGAGGAAAATCACACAAAAAGAAATCGCGCAAAAAAGCTATGACTTACTTAGAAAAAGTGAAGATGCGTTCCATGGATTTTAAAAACCGCATAACTTTGAAACAGCTATATTAAATATATCCAAAATCGCATGAAAAAGTTAATAAAATAACAGGAAAACAATAAGGCAATTAAAAAAAGACATTTTTAGTAACATTTAAAGGACATCTTGCATCATTGGTAAAATTTTAAGGATGTCTGACATCTGGCATCTCAAATACCAGACATCCACTAGAGAAATACTAATTTAATTACAAACTGTCATCGCTATGATATGGTAATTTTCTGACTTAAAATCGCTCTCTTCTTCGGAAGAAATAGTATACCCAGTGTCAATGCCATCATTGTTCTGTGTAGATTTTCTCTTTCCAACAATATAATTCATAATTAGTAAGGTTGTCACTATAGTCCCTAACTCAAAAAAATAGATCAAAAAATGGCGACGGTTAAAAAAATTTGAGTCAAGTCATTTTTTGGCTTTATTTTATCATTTATGGTAAACACTTAAATTATTATTTTAATATTATAAATATATTTCTATGTTCCCGCAATTATCACTTTATCCAATCAGTACTGAATTGCAGTAAATAAAATATTTCGTGTACTTATTGATTGATTTTTAACATCAAAACTGATCATAAATATAATTATATAAAGTAGATAACAATCGATTCGATCATTTTTTTATTGCTGATATCGATTACTTACGCGTATAATCATCGCGCAGCTGAGAACGTATGTCGCATCATCATCATATAATACAATATGGATTTCATTGACATTGGAGTTATATCATTGCCATGAAATATTATGAGATTAACGGGTGGAAAATTACGACAGATTATACAAAACCCGTTCCCCTTGCCGCTGATGACATATCGCATTCCTAAATGAAAAACGGTGTTAAATGGAATTTTCACATCGATAAATTGATGGACATTCTGGTACGTTAAGGCAGGTTGAATGCAAAAATGTAGTTGCGAACCAGGAAATGTGACCAGTCAGCAATTAATATCCATAGTCGAGTAACGTGATACTCCTTGGAATGATGAATGAAGGTAAATTCGAGAAGCAGAACGTGAATCTCGTTTAAGTCATAAAAGACTGGGAGACGTTTTATGCAGCGATTATATAAATGCGAAGAATGGAAAATCGACATGAAATAGTAATGAAATAACAGTTCATTGGACTTCCGAGTTGCAAGAATGGGTTCAAATAAAGATTATGCTTATTTTGAATATCAATTATTAGCTAAAGTGCATTCAATAAATACCACAATGAAAATGTCGCTTTTAAAGGTAACCATTTTTTTTATATAAAAGGAAATCTCCCTATTTTATCTATAATGATAGCCTTGGCAGCAGTATTTTCCTTATTATAAACACATTTCATACTATATAAAGTAATAACTCTAATTATGGATTCATGAAGTTTGTCACAGAAATAATTATAATTGAAAGTAAACGCTTGTCAGATCCCTTTAGATTTTTTAACCAACAGTCATCATTTGTGACGAAATTTGATAAATTCTGATACGAAATTACATTTAATACACTCGAAAATAATATCTTCATCAATGCCAAACAACATAACATAATAAGATCATATTCAAGGGCATGTTTATGACAAATATTTTCTGTGATATTAAGGCTGTTACTTTGAAATAATGGATTTCAGATGGAGCGACAGAATACCAGTATTATTAAAAGCAGCTTCTAGAATGCTTTAGCACTTTACTAACCAGATCTAGCCCCATATATTTTTCCCCTAAATATAAATCTTTTCCAAAGAGAATCTGCTTCAAATCACTTTTTAAAATGGAAAAATCATATAGGACCTTTTGAGACATGAGTTTACTGTATTAAGATTTTGTCACGATACAAATATTATGCAGCAACGAGAAGGTTATTGCATACATCCCGACATGATTAGGTCTCCGCGTACCCGGAAAAATAAATAATTCCATCACGTATAATTTTCAACGTGACTTTTAGCAGTTTAGGGACCGAGAAAAATAAAATAAAAAGGACCACATTCGCAGTCGTCCCTTCTAATTGGACACGTTCTCCGGTGTTCAGGAGTCTGGTCTCCAGACGGCAGACATGGGGGCGACGTTCTGAAACGCCTTGATGCTAAAAAATGTATTTGGCAATTCTATGAGGAGAGAACGAATCAAGTTCTACAATTCTACACCCAAACTTTCATATTTAAAAAAAAAACATAATAATTGCATTTTCATTTGGGCGAAAGTAAACAACTGAAAATTTTTGAACAACCGTCCATAACAACCATAATTCAATGATTTTTTGATAGTATAGCTTAAAAATTTTATGGGGCTATTCTGCATAATATAAATTATTTCGTTTGGTTGGCAGGATCTGCCAAAATAAATAAAGGCTTGGAATTGGCTGATAAATTAGAACATTATTTACAGAAAATATATAAAGATTTATACGCTAAATGTATGTTAGGTAATCGCTTATTACATAGTTTTTAAATGTTAAAGAATTCCAAAATGTGGAAGAATCCAACAGTCATGAAAACCTTAAAGCGATCCTGAAAATTTATAACTATTAGCGTTAATGCATGATCGATATCAATAAATTATTATTTTTAAATATCTATTTGTATTTATTCTGTATTTATATCATAATTTTCCATTGGCAATTCTGTAGCTGCACAGTTATATCAATTCGATATATCGAGCATATACCTTTATATGTATGTATCATTATAGTCTAGATTACTAATAAATTATTTATCCATATGGACGTAACACCATTCTATTACCCATATCAATTTCAAAGACCCTAAACGGAACATATCAATTTGACGAAATTGACATTTATATATATAGTGCGTTAATGATATATTTAGGCTTTTGGGATTCGGTAGCCATTAGAACGATGGGGCAGCCCAGAAATAGAAACTTCATTTGGTAAGTTATTAATCTAGCCAGTGGTAATAAATTCAACCGGGCTAAAAGCTGAAACAAATCGTCCCACATTAGTATGTCTGTAGGGTTCATCGGTTAAAAACACATGTTTAAGTATCAGTTTAATACAAATTTATTGAACGAACAAACACATCTTCGAGGTGTTAATTCTATTGGATATTTTGCCGTATCATAATGTTGGTAATTTCCTTATTCTTAGTATAATAATAGTTCAATTAGAATGATTCTGTTATTCTCAATTTTTTATAGTAATGCTTCATATGGAAGATTTATACGTGTATTTGAATCGTGTCAATTCTAAGAATTACTAAACACGTCTGATGATTACTGATTTGTTGGTTTTCCTTCAACTTTATCTTAAATTTTCACTTTTTTCATTCAAAAAGTATAATCACGAGGTTGTGCATTAGATAAGATGATAAGCATTATTCAATAAGTCCATAGTGATATATGGCTAATTTAGTAGACCTTAAGACTGAAGGTTGTTGAATTATATTTTTTTTTCTATTCGTAGAATAACCAAGACTAATATGAGGTTCATTAGGTAATCCCAAGTGATCAATGGACGTTTTTGGAGGAGGTTCTTTGAAATCAACCGGCTGTATGCCTTGACCTTCCACCAGGTGGAGTGAGGTCGTCCGTCAAGAGTTTGCTCTTGCGGCTTCGAACCAAGAATAAATGATGTATCCAAATGGATGGGTCACGTGCGTAAAACCATTAATGGCCAGAGACAACTTGAGGATTCTGCTTCGTTCTGTGCTTCGTGACCCACGCGATATTACTTCGACTCTTCGACCACATGACGAAATAAAACCGATTCGCATATTTTTCCAAAGTTTGAATCCATTGCCAAATAAGAAAAGTTTTAAAACAAAGCGATTTTAAAAAATCAGCCTTTCATTTAGTCAAAAATTTCTAATTAGATCTACTACATCCATCAATTTAACATAAATTGAACTTCATGTGTAAAATTACAGAAACCTTTACTGTGAATTCTTAATATTTTTTTAAAATTCTTATTTATGGAAAGATACGATGATATACAAAAATGTATGTCCCTTTCAGCTTTGTAATGTATGTAATGATGATTTGTAATGTATTGATGTTTGAGTTGCCCAACCAATCACAGGACAATCTAATGCTACTATTGTGGCATCCTAAATATTTAGAGTGATTATTTTCTGATTTGACCAGTATTTGAAATATTTGGATATTTCAATTAATAGAATAAATCATTACTACCCACAGTAATCCGATAATCGTTTTGCAAGGTAATGTCGGATTGTGGAATTTGTCGGACTATAGAGTACTGCCCTCGACCCCTTGTAGTCCGGAACATTTTGGAGGAGTACATTCGAGCCTCGTATAACACGGTTATATGGTTCCGCACTTGTATAAAACGACGTGTTATACAAGGTTTGAAGTTTATACAAAGTTAGGATTTGCGTTCCAAAAAAATATTACTCATAATTCTATATTATTCATTATTATATATTTTTGAAACCTGTTGTGGGTTTCCATTATCAGAGAACTCTGGAATATTTCTGGTTTTAGCCTTCAAAAATTCGATAATAAGCGATTATCTAATTTTAGTGTATAAATTATTATATCTCCCTTGAATTTTAAACTTCTTTCCATTATAGGAAAATTTTCTATTTAAAAAAAATAATTTAATAACCAATTCTATGCCTTCATTAATTGTTTTTAATGTGAAACATGTAGCTACTTCGCTGCAACTGCTTTTTGAGTCATTAATTGTGGTAGATTCATTTAATATTTCGACTAATTCGTCTTCATTCAACGTACTATCCTCCAATATTTCTTGGATGTCATGAATATCCATGTCATCAAAACCATCTCTACCAATAATACAACAAATGTTTATTGTCCATGGATATTCCATCTTCTGTTGATGGTAAAGAATTTTCTCCATAGACTACTTCTAGCCACAGTTTTTCCCAGCAAGAATTTAAATTGGATTGTTTTATTTCTTTAACGAATGTAGAAACAATATCGACACAATTTGGCAATAAAAATAACATTGTGATACTTTGAATCGAGCAGATGTCCTGGTGCATTATTCAATATCAATAATACTTTAAAAAGTATGTATATTTTCCCCCTCAAACCGTGTTGTAAACTTATCCCTATTTATTCAACTGTGTTGTACAAAACCGTGTTATATGAGACCCGAGTGTACTTGCAGTCCGAAAAATTATGAAAATGTCATGGATAATACAAGATTTCATATTATAGAATTAACGTCATAAACACAATAGCCATTTTCATTTTTTAACTAAAACGTTTTAATTAGTCATTTCTAGTTACAAAGTCTTATTTTTTTATCACCTTATAAAACAACTTTGTTTTCATGGCCAATATGGACCCAAAAATAGGTGAGTACCAGTTTCTTTCCTGAAAAAACCACATATACAAAGCTTCCTCCACCTATGGATGTTTTGTTTTCTTAAAAGTTTGCCTCTTGCCTGACCCACAACTAATAGTAAAGGCGAACTTTTGAATGTCAGATTACAAGGGGCGCCGGATTACCGCAGGTCTGCTGTATTATAAAAACCGTCAATTGCAATCGGTGTTGATTCATAAATAGAGAGTAGAATGGTCAAGTAATATAAAACCACGTGCAACTCTTAATTAATATCTTGCGTTTTGCGCCCCAAGCCCAGTTGCGCCCATGGCGGGCGCCTCCTTAGTCACCCTCTTGTTACAGCACGCAACTTAAAAAGTTCTATATTAGTAAAGCGCCATTTTTTTAAATTCGACGAAAAAAAAGGGAGAAGAAAGCCGCGTTATCAGCTTACAATGGGTTGATATAAGGATACATTCTATTGGAAACAAAAAGAAAAGGATCCTCCAAGGACGTATGAAAAAACAATGATGCTAATTCCATATCGGGTTTCACGAATGAACAAAAGGGATTATATATATATGTACTCTTTTTCGCGAACGTTGAGTTGCTTTTGTTGTTTATTATTGATTAGATATTTCTGAAACAAAACGTTTTTATATATTAAATGTCATGGCAGATACGAATTCATAAAATGCGACGATAATCACAAGGTAAAATTTATGTTTAAGACCTATTTAACCACCAAAATGTATCATTTTCTGCATTTAGAGGGGTAAAACGAAGTTTAATATTTTGAAAATATCAATCTTGACATGAAAATATCAGCAGATGTTTATTATGATCAACTTGTTTATGAAAAAAATACAAAAACGGCCTATATTTCTTATTTGACAACCATAACAAAAATTTGGCGCTCGCGAACATAATCAATAAAAATCAAGCACTTTGAAAGCCGGAAAACATTTCAACCACATTTTTTCAATCATCGTCAGCTAGATAATCACGTGCTGGAAGTGTTTTTGTTAGTCTATGTATTTTTGACACAGCCTGGATTATATTAGTTACAACAAGCGCCAATTTTTCTTTCTGTATTTTTAAAGCAGAATTTCGAAAATATTTGCATTTACGTTGAGCGCGCTGTTTGTGGAAGGAATATGGAGAAAAATATAAATGAACCTTGACAGGAGCACAGGTTCGGGTTTGTTGAATTTCAACGTCGTTTTCGAGGTCTAAATATATCGATTGTGTGCGTATTGATCCGCTTTAGCGAAACTTATCGTCGATAAATTTGTCTTATTTGAATATTTCAGAACCTTTCGAATGCGAAATATTAGCGGAAAAATTAATATAGGACGCTTTTTATTGGACGAGATTGATAAATATTGGGCGTAATTCATTTTCTAGCGTCAGCTATTGTTCGGTTGTTATTCTTATATAATGACTATCTTCATGAACGAAGCTCTGTTGTTTTTGATCATCAATAACGAAATACCTACATGAAAGCTATTTGTTGTCGATAATTCGCGCGGCATCCACTTATCTATTGATTACGACTCCCTATTCAATGTTAACGTAGGAAAACCAGCATCAATTCAAACTCCTATTTATTGTTCAGTTTCCATTGTGGCTTTTATTCATTTACCATCATCTAAATTATATACAGTTGCATTGTTCGTCATCTTAAAACCATCTTGCAATGATACAATGATAAAAATTTGTGATAATGTCTTAGTATATCGGATAAAATATAACAACAAATACATGAATCAAAACTTAATAGAGTTTTTGTCGACTATAAGTCGTTTATGTTTCCGTGGGAACGCTTGAAAAATCACATAAATTAAGTTGTTTCGATGACATTTCCATTTGTGAGATTTTAAATCTGCATACGTATTTATATTTACATAACGACTAGTGAACAAATTTGTACATTAATAATTGTTTTTACCTCTGAATTTCCAATTTTCTTGCCACTTTTTTTTCATGTGTTAGTCTTGGATTTAATCTCAAAATACGTTTTAAATGTATTCCAATAATTTGCGTCGATCTTAGTGCATACGGAAAAATGTTGCGAATATTCAATGTCAAATTCTTATCGTGCGCCAATCTCTTAACTTTGGATCTATTGTTATTATTGACTCTCTGTCTAGTATTGTTTCTTTTCTTATGACATTTTGACATATTTGAATGTTTCATGGTTTCAACAGCCTTCTCCAGTGCACTCAAAACAGTTGACAACCTGTAGCTGCGATGGTTTGCGTAAAACTGGTTAGTCCACGTCGGTAGGCTTCCTATGAAACAACAAGAAACCTGCACGAGATTGTGCAATATTTAGAAGGTCGGCAAACTTACAATCTTTGCAAAATGAGACATTTAATTAATATAAATATCTTTGTTTTGAAAAGGTAGCATTAGACATGTTTTATTTGGATTCATCAGACGTGAGCAAACGTGAGAAATATGAGCTTGATAACAATGCAATGTCTAACTAAATGATAAGATCTGTTGCCTTCGATCAAGGCAAAAAATAAATAAAAACGACGCTAATGAGTGCCGCATGAACTAAGTATAAAAACGCGATCAAATACATCAAACGTTATATAACAGGGCATAAAATGGCTATAAAGTCGTACGATTGTGTTGATGGACGTGCAGCTTCATATACCAGTTTTAAAGTTTGTTATATCCAATTGCATCAACAGAGTATTTTAAGAATCACGAAGAAGCAATATTCTGAGTTCTTGAAATATACTCGCATTTAAGCTTGAACTTTATCTATGTATTAAAACCATATTTGTTTAAGATCATTTAATTTATTTTGTTTGAAGTGTTTGCATAAGTTCATTCTATTTCTAGTCGTGGCCTTCAATCTCAATCCTAAAGTAAATCTAGACGCGAATAGATCTCTAGAGAAGAACAGCATCTTTTCATACTGCCTGATTTATAAAGCTCGTGCAAATAAATCATAAGCTTCAGATTAAAGTCTGAAAGACAGGCAAGTTAATATGTGCTGTTTGTTTTATTGATTTTTCTGGATCGAAGTGTGTTATTGTTGAGATCGTTTCGATTGGTGGTGTTTGTTCTTTAGAATTCGGGAAGTGCTTCTGGCATTCGTTATTCTTCAGTGGAGCAAAGAAATTGCAGTTTCTTTGAACTCGATTTTCATTTCTGGAATAGATCGAATGTGTAAAATAATTAAGCGTAGGCACGCACATAAAGTCGTGTCGGAAAACCAAGAAATCACAAATTTAATTCGATTATCATCACGATAAGTTATTTGAAGTGGTTAAATAGTTGACCTTCTTTATCATAAGGTCTGACGAATTATCATTTAGACTGTTTTTAGACTGATTCTTGTGGATGTCGCCAAGTGATATGATGACCAGGAATCGCGGAAGTATATCTTTTATCAGTAGAAAATTAATGCACCATGTTAAGGTCATGGACTTTTAGATTTTGCGGAAGAAGCCAGAGAAATGTATCAATTGTAGGCTGTTGCTATCCACGATATATTTGTATGGTCGATCCTAGATTCTTACTATTTTATAAAGCACAGATTCAAATTCAGACTGAGGGAACAAACGATCGTCGTCTCGATCAAAGATTACTGGATCCACTTTTCTGGATTTAAATAATAAATACTGACGCGATTAATACAGCTATACAAAGCCACCTATGAGTGACTGGATTTGCAAAAGTAATTAAGATATTGTTACAAAATAATGATAATTTCGCTACTCACTCATAAATCCTATCGATATTTAAATGTCTTAATCAGATGTGGAAGACAATGGGATACCATCACATGAAAAATTCTTACTCTAGAGAAGTCTTCTATACTATAATACAACAGAATCAATATTTAATTTTGCAGTTCAAACTATAGCTTCATTCTGTCAAGATAAAATAGTAATAAACTTGCCGGAAATAATTTTTAAAACAAAGATACAAATCATGCTTATTTCATAAAATCACATTTTTATATGTAATGGCGTCTATAGACGCGCTGTCAAGAGTTCGATCCGCATCCCTTATATATGAGCGCGTATATCCATATTAAATGAATTGAATAATATGTATGTATAGATAATAGATTTATACACATTTGTAACGTGTTTTATTCTATTAAATAAATATCGAACGAGTATCGACGACTTTCTAATTCGCAAGGATCTTATTAGTGGTGATTCGTGGCCGTTCCTTTTTTTTAATACATACAACGATTCATCGGCTATTTTCTAAAATCGCGTACGGGACGGTTCATTAACACATTGCGGTCATGCGACCTCATTTTTTAATCGAAAATCAGCATGTGCGTTTAATAAAAATACATTGTGCAATATTTCAAGGTCTCACAACAACAACGAAGTTAAATTAGGATAAGACTATATAAATACGAACTAGACTATTGTAACTATGCTTAATGTGTTTCCTTGCGAATATATATATTGATATTTTATTTTCAGAGATTGATATTCAAAAACAGGTTATCCGAATTTGAACGTTGTCTGATGTCGTACATATAACATAGTCGGAGTTGTTAAAGTGAAGGCATACTCTTGATTAATATTCTGGTTGAGGCAGTTGGTTATTTGTGTCCAATGGTTTACGAGATCGCGCTTCGAATCCGTTATAACGCCTAAGACCGCTCCTAGATATTTAAATAGAGCTCTATAAGCTTATCCGAAATGAATAATTCCATTTTAAAATCATTCAAGATCTGCATGGACGATTGAATGAAATTTCCGCATTCATCTATATATTTTATCGTCCCAGGAAGTCCAACTTGTCATCGATGTGCATGTTAAATCAATTGTAAAACCAGATTAAAATCTCCATATGCCAGGCAGTCATAGATTGGTGATTGCCATCGATCAAACGCTATGAAGTGTATTGACCATGCGAAGTGGAGCACGTGACGTCAAAATCGCTATTGCAACACTAGCAGAAGAGAACTGTAACATATTAGGATGTTGCACAACAAATTTTGGAGTGTGATGAGCACGGCCAACGAAAATATATCCAATGCCTTTGCTAAAATGTAGAACACTGGAGCGCTCATTTCTCACAGTAGACAGTAATTTCCGAAACGAGACATAATCATCGATGATATACCAGGAATCGACGTTCAATTAACACTTCGGGATCGACCGGTTTCGGATTCGATCAAAAGATAAAACCGCGGAGGTTGCGGACCGTTACGTTTTAAAAAGCAATTTCGATTGGATCTTACCTAGTTTTGCGTATGAAGCTTGCTCCAAATCTTCTCGCGAATTCCGGCTTCTCGCTGATGCTCCTCTTCATCTCCTTCGGATTCACCAATATTCCATTCTGGGAAGGGAGTATGTCCGCTAACATATCGCCCAACTGATCCTTGCTCTCATCGCTCTTTTTCTTGGAGGAGCGCTTCGAATCCCTGCCGATGCTGAGGATCGATCTCCTCGTCCTTTCCTTGACCGTTTCGGCAGCCACGAGGTTGTTATTGGCTTCCTTTGAGTCATCAACATCTTGATTTTGTTGACACACGGAGCCCTCGAAACTCTGCACGAAGCAGAGCATAACACTGTTGTATTCGCTTTTCATCCAAGCTGATGAAACGCCAAGACATCAACACTTTTCTTCGCTGAACATTTTTCACTGAGCAGACTATTTATCTTTCGATGATGTATATATTTTAGGCCGATGTCGATGCGAAATGTTATTTATATTTCAACACTATACATCTTCCAGTGAACTATTCAATAAGATCTTTTATTTACACTGCCATATAAAACTGTTGAGAAGAAATCGTGATATTATAAATACGATGCGCATAAAATCCCAAATAAAATCATGGCGATTCGAAATGCAATTATGATAGATTAATCGATTGTTGACGTTTGAATATAAATGTTATGTTAACGGATGGTCATCATAGTTCAATCAGACCCCGTTATTCGACGCTCCGCTAATCGACAATTCAATCAACCGAGGCAACTTTTGATAGGATATCAAAAAGGCTTCGTACCCGGGGAAAAATAGAGAATATTGATTCAAGTAAATGGTAAAAACTTAATAAAACCCAAGAAAATTCAACCCAAAATATTGAAGAGCTTAGCTGTCATGAAAGCTTATAATAATACAAGCGAATAAATAGGATAAGTCCTGGTGATGATTAATGATCGATGCTAAAATGGATTTTTAGAGTTATATTGGTCACATTAGGATCTAATAAAATATATATTCGGCTAAGGAATACTCTACAATTGCTGAAAGCGTTCTGCGGCATCAACAGATCGGTTGGAATTGTCGTTAACGCTTTAATGGCGCAACGAAACTGTGATTATGTCCTCCACACTTATGTTGCCATCGATCTCAGGCAAACACAGCTTCTTTGTATAACAGTAAATTCAAATAAAGTGTCAACCGAGCACATTGCTCGTACGAATTAATAGCCTGAAGTCATTGACAGACTGAACAAAAGTCGAAAAGTTGAACGATCTTACGACCCATCTATGTCCCCTTTAGAAAAGTGCTCCACCTTTGAGTCACCCACTTTTTTCTTCCTCTCTGAACTCATTTGCATTCATCGTATGGCACACATATGCGTCACTTTTGTGTCCGGTAGAAGATTTGCGGCGTTGCTGTCGCGAAACAAAAAAACCGGTTCCGAAGTGACTGTTGATGAATTTCGGTGATGTGGTCTAAAAGGAGTGATATATGAATAGTTAGCTAATCGGCATAGACAATGCCAGCAAAGATCTACGAATGGCTCAAAACAGCATATAAATCAATGCAAAAGCGATGTGTATAACACATGATTTCATGCTAAATACATACATTATGTTCTGACTAATAGAATTGTGTAATTAGGGCACGTGTGCCATTAGAAAATATCAAAGGGGGGAAGAAAACCTTTTTGCTTTGAGGGATAGTATTACTTAGACCGTCGTTAGTAAATGGGTCATATGCTTATGGCTTAGCATTTGGGTTGTTTTTTATATGACCTATTCTGCTTAGTCTTTGTCTCTAAAATGACATAGGGATTTGATGAACTATTTAATATTCATATACAACAAAAACTTGCTATCTGAAGATCGTAAGAATAAATTGAGCCACAATGCGTTAAATCTGTTATTTTTCCCAGAACGCACTAAATGCACAAAATATATCTTTATAAAAAATGTCTTTTTACAAATTTTAAGCTATCTAAGTTAGCTCTAATAACTGTTTAAATAAAAATAAAGTGTAACATGTTTTTTTGTATTTATAAAATTGAAGTGATAAAATACACAAATCTATGCGCACGGTTTTTATATGGTTAAAATGATTTTGTGAATTTACCAATTGAAGATATCGCAGAATTAATAAACAATTAGAAAACCATTTTTGCACAAAGAATCACGATATAGAATGAGTTGTACAGTTTCAATGTGTACTCAACCATTATGTGGCATGTTATAAAGAATCGTTTAATTAACAAAAGTTCGTTTTTTATAGATTTTTACAACATTTTTATACGATTCTACAATATCTAACATTACCAGAGAACGCCTATAATATATTTTTTAAAGAATTTGTAACAATTTAACGCAAATATCAAGTTGAGTCATAAATAGTTGCCGTCGAACAGAAACCGTTAGAATTATTCGATTTTACCCTTGATAAGTCATCCGTGTTAGTGAGTATAGGGTATCATTAAATAGGTATGAGTCTTATCAGTCTTTCGACAACAGTTAACCGTGTCACTTCTTATGTTTTAGTATTTTTACCCGTAAAATTGGAATGCATTGGGATTTTAAACAGGGCAACTTGAGTGTGTGGCATCCACATAATCTTAATAAAGGCAATAAGGAAAATCGCATGTCTATTGCCACAAGTCTTCTCTCACGGCAAAAATGAGCCATTTTTAAACAGTTTAATTACTGGAGATAAAAATGGGTAACGAACGATAATGTTGTACGCAAAAGGCAGTGACTTGATAAAGATCAATCACTTTTACCGGATTCTAAAGCAAATAGTCATGGATAAATAAAAATTATTATATGTATGGTGGGATCGTCGAGGCATAGTCCACCACGAGCTTTTAAATCTTCAGAGTTCTTTGCAGAACTTCTTAAATGGAAAGAAAATAAAAAAAATGATGAGGAAGTGAATCATGCTACCAAAAATTATTTTTGCCTAAATCTACTAAATTTTATGAAACGTTAAAGTTATAAAGCTATAAAGCTGAATACATGTTTGAAAAAAAAAATCGGCAATTATTTATGACTCAACCTAATATTTTATATCGGACAGCGACTATTAATAAAGAAAGTCTTATTTTTACACAGAATTCTCTGGAATATATTCAGAGCGCTATGAAGCTGATTATAATGACTGAGGGGAACGACCGATGGTTATATGACTGGATGAAATTAACCATGGATAAATGTATGTTTGAAGAGTCCTTTGTCTTGCATCCATCGATCTGATGATGACCTTCGTTCATCTTATTAATCCTGTATGCGCTCATACCTCATCAATCAAATAATCGCTTATTTTAAGAATATATTATTTCAAGAACAATAATATTTATCCCGCAATTTAATTGTCGGTCAGACCATAGAATCATTCCAGATACAAACAACTCGATCGGTGGTCTGCATTAAAAACCGCGAACAACATTTTTTATTATCATCGCTATCAACAAACGGAACCATCATCAACGTTGTTTGATTACAGCAACAAACCCCGTAAATTCCAATTGTTGACCAACAGACAACAGTTGAACCATTAAAAAACGTGAATTTAGAACAATCTGACGTTTAATTTAAAATTTAAATCGAACGTTTCCGGTACTTCCGCGTGACGAACGAAATACCGCCATTGCATCGCCATGGACGCCATTGCCGCATTATTTCTTAATTGATTTTGACACCATAAAATACATTATATAGAAACACTGCGTACCATCCATGCCATAATAAATAAAAGATGTCCTATAAATTCGTTTGGCTCTTGACAAAATAAAAATAAAAACGTCAAAATGCATCGAACGTTTAACGACCGATATGGATTTGACACGCAGGGCTTCGAACCGTTATTTTTTTCATTTCGGTTTTGGTTGCATTACTAACATTTATATCAGTTCGGTTGCGGTTTTCGTTCCGGGAAAAATTATAGTTTTATCGGTTCTGTTCCGGTTCAAATCCCTATTAACGCGCTTTTAATCGAGCAATGTGAATGTATTCATACACCAATTGATTTCCAGATATCAATTTTTGATTTTACATGACACTACCATTAAAAATCCATTATGTTTTTTTGGTACATAATTTATTTACACTTCAACAGGAACACAAAGCTATCGAGTCACGACCAAATTTGTACTTTTTTAGAAATGATAAATCACAGTTTATTTTGCTCATGTTGTTAAAACATGCATGTTCATTAATGAGTAAAATGCAGAAATAATGCAATGCGTTCGTGCTAGTTGGTATTTTGTCGCCATCATTATTTTCATACGTTCGAGTTCACTTAAGTATTAAGAAACGCAATACTAAATGTACATATAAAATATTGCTTTTTTGTATAACATTGATGAATGCATTTGAATATTTTAAAGCGCATATGAAAATATATTTTGATTGTTAATCGGCTTTGTCGATCCAAGTTCGAATTGATAGATGTGGATGAACCAAGTTTTCCCTGAATATGATTAACATCCCTGATAAATATCCTCAAAAATGCTTTGTTTAAATTCCTAGTCAAAATTTAAATATATTTATTAATATACGAAATTCATTGCATCCCGATAGAATCCGGGAGCTGATGGTATAAACATCATTCCAATCATGCTTTTATGACCAGAATTTAGCATGAAAGATTAATATATTAGACTGTACCATATGAAAATGCTGTTTTTCTATTGATACATTAAATATATGCACGTTTTAAGCATCACGTAGGTCTTATTCATTATTTTGTAAGGAAAATAGAGATTGGGTTCCGTAGATTCCAGAAAGCATTTCCCAGTAAAATCAACATGGTCCAAGCATATAAATACCCTATGATCGTAATAATATCGACATAAAGAAGTGAATAATTAATGGTGTTCTCTATAAATGCACATTTAACCCTTTGCGGACGAATTAAATTTGGATATGGGTGTCGTGATGATCGGAATTAATTTCCATTGAAAGAGCACTGATACATAACATGCAAGATTATGAAGGATAAACAAGAAATATCAATTCTTTATTGGCATTAGATGTATATTTAGACCAGCGGTTCTTAAATTGGAGTCCAAGGATCTCTAGGGGTCCGCGAAGCCATTACATTAATATAAAAAAAAATCATATATCTATACTTGAACAAGATATTTTTGTGGAATTAATAACAGAAAACGTTGTAAGAAAATCTATTTTGGACAATATTTGGCAAAGAAATGTTTGTTTGTTTGAAAAATTAAGTCATAAGGGTTGGGATAGGGTTCGCCAAATGAATTTGATAGGGGTCCGCGAAAGAAATTTTGCTCAAGAAGGGGTCCACAGACTACATAAGTTTAAGAACCGCTGGGTGAGACAATAATGTGTTTCAATTACATGTTTTTATTTAAAAAATATATTTTATATTCTCCATTGTGTGATATTTTTAAAAACAGTCTTCAATATGCAGTCTTGATTTTCGACTACACTTCTTTTGGTGACATTCTTTTTGCTATTTTGGAGTATTATTTTGGAATATCTTAACAACCGAGAATGCCTAATTACAGTTAAACGTAATTTGTACAACTTTATTTGAAATTATGCAAAGTATCGCTGAAGCTTGTCGATTTCTTCACTCTTAAAAGGGGATTGACTCGCCACGGTGTTTAGTATGGCGAGTATGGAACGACCGCATTTTTTTATATTGAGTTTCGCTATTTCTGATTTTTCGGAGCAATGTTTAGTTTCATGATAAGGTCACTTAGACACTTAAGAGCATTCAGAGAATTTATAAACTGATACATGAATGAATAGAGTTAAGATTCGTATGGTTCCTTGTGTGGTGGCTGAGAGCAAACATACAACTAGAACGGTAAAAAAGCTTTGGTGACTGAGAGTAGATAAACGACCGCAAAGGGTTAAAAGCCGAGATGAAATACTATACATTGACAGAAAATTCTGATATATCATTTCAAAGATATTTAAACGTAATATTCTAAAATATGTCTTAGAATAGCAGTTCTTAAACTTATGTAATCCAAATTATTGGTCAAATATTGCCCAAAATAGATCTTCTTATAATAATTTCTGTAAATAATTCCACGAAAATATCATGTTTAAGTATAGATAAATGTTTTTATATCTTCGCGGATCCCCGGTATCCGATTAACTTATTCTATGGAGATTTACCGAACATTTGCTTAATAGGGAAAATTCTTGAAATCTCATACTGAATATTTGGCTTATAGAAAGATCTGAATCGATCAAGAGCGCATATAAATGGTGAATTTGCAACAATAATCATGTTATTTAAATTTGATACATTGTTTTATTTTACAATGCAGATTAATTAAACTAGCAATCATTAGTAATGATCCATGGGGGATAAGAGAAAAATAACTCAAAGACTAGATTCTTCAATCAGCATATATTGAGATAAATGATACAATCTGTAGTAGTGAATTTTTTTCAAAAAATAGAATTCTAAGTAATACCACGAAGTATTTGGAAATAGTATAGAATCATCTTCAATATAAATTCTGAAGTCATTGTGAATATGTATAATGAATTTATCACATATGATTAGGAATTAATTTAGTTGTTATACAATTAAATATTAAAGATCAAATAGGAAGATGATTCGATATGTATATTTATTTGAGAAAAATTCATACATAAATACACTTAAATGCCATCAACGATCAGGATGAATGTAATATTTGCAATGTGTGAAAATATTTATTCTAGCGTATAATAAGTTACTGGTGAAATCCATCCGAACTTGTCCGAAATATTTTTTCTTTTTCAATATTGAATACTTTTGAGAGAATAAGATAATTATGATAAATTCTGACGTCTTTCATCGATCGGTCTTCAGATTTTCGCCACGTATTCGTCAGTCGCAAAAGCGTATTCTTCGTCGCTTAGCAAGAAATGTCTGCAAAAAAGCAATTGTGCACTGCGAAACAATAAATCATACGCTAACATTGCAATAAAAATAGACGTTAGTCGGCCATAAAGATAAAAACATGCCTATTTGCGCAAAATGAAAATATGTTCATCTATAAAGAAACAAGGGCTCTTCGATATAAGAGCCAAAATACGCAAACGGGCCTATAAAATCGGATTTACTCTGCAAATCCCAGAATCAACAGCTTGTCGAATAAACACGCTTTTATACGTCATCTCGAAGAAGTAAAACGCGAGATATCGGATTGCTGCATAAATCAATGCGTATCACCACGCAATTTTGTCGGGGGATTCGTCCTGGACGAGACAGGAGAGCACTCGTCCCGGAAGGTCTGATTGATGGTAACTAGGATGATGTCGGGGCATTCGAATCGCTTTCGGTCGACGATCAATAAAATATCGGATGTGATCATTAGCGAAATTCGCTTAACGTCGTTCGACCTCTGCGGACGTTATTAACGCAGGCACTCGCGTTACGTACGTTTTCGCATTCAAATGAACGCTTTGCATCGGCGTAAACTGAAAGTTTTAATTGGACATATAAGAAAATGCGGAAAATCGGTGGCAATACGCTTTCGGTACAAATTTACCGCCTTATGAGTCGAAAAACTTGTTATCCTTGAGAGAGTTGCTATGCGAAAAAATCAATACGAGCTTTGCTATCCTGAGGGCATAGCCCTAATATGGATTTTAAATTCGTGTAAATTTAACTTTCATTGCATGATTCACGCTTTTATCATAACTTATTCAAATCAAATATTTCGATCAAACGTCAACAATATATATTAATTGCATTTGTAACGTCACATGAAATTTATTTATGTGAAAATCCCATAATTTTATATCTTTGAATCTATCATCACTTGTATGAACTTTGATTATGCTAAAATAATGATTTTAAGACAATGTACTGATTTTATTTTGTGATTTAAGCATGTGTAGTAATTACACATCACATTTGATCACATACAAATACATTCAATATGTAAATTTGTTCAAATACATTGCATATTTTTATCAATGAATTTTTGCCATTCATTTTACTACAATCGAAGAGGGAGCGATGCATATTTAATCTAAAGCTTGCATTTCACCGCACATTTTGATTATTATTTGTTTTTATATTTAAATTCAATTATTGTAAAATCGAGCGAATTATAATTAAGTTTGCGTATTTATGCTATTATTTGATTGATTTAACGAATCATAATTTTATTTTTAAAAAATATATTTATTCGGCTCGGGACACATTCTGGAAGTTTTCGATGAATTAAAAATTGGAGCTGCGGTCCTCAAAAAAATACCGTAAGACTTGGGGCTCACGTGGGAAATTACCGGATCGAAATAGTGTGTAGTGAATCGTTTTTACGATGTACTGGTTGAGTACTCGCGAATGTAAAGACGACCGCCAAGCCGAGCGGCCACGACAGACTGCCAACAAGAAACAAGAGTAACGGGTTGTACGGCGAGCGCTTGCGCAACAAGCCTTTCATTAAAAAAAATCATACACACGTGGAGTATTGGGTGTATTGAGCCATGCTTGGACCACTAACTAATCCAGACCGGTTTGACGACTCGCAACGAGATTTTCCGTGTCCGAATCCCAAGTCCGGAAAACCACAAACAAACAATACGATCGAAAGCTACGACAAGCAATAAAGATCGACCCGTCTATAATTTTTCGATCGTAAATCGAAGCTCCAATCTATAAAAATGTCATATAATTTATGATTACATTCACCGATTTTTTTTATACAATCATAACCACCGAATTGTATTAGATGCTTTCAATACGTGAGAAGTGTATTATTCAAAGGCGCCGTAGTTGCGCTTTAACCCTGTGGGGCCTCTGTAAGTTTCAAGGGCCCCAGGCGAACAAATCTTATAACATATTCCATACTCAATTTAACAGATAGAAATGATTATTTTTTTTTAAAATAAAATCGATAACGATAATATACATCTATATTTAAATTACGAGATGCAGATGCTGCCAAATAATGCAACAAAAACAATATACATTTTATCACATCTATATGATTCACAAAATTATAAAAAATGATCGCAAACAGTTCATGAAGACGATGAAAAGCCAAGAAATATTTTTATGCGTTTAACCTTTTCTTCGCCATGATGTATTTACTACAACTTTACGTATGGAGATCAGATTTGAACAGAATTTCATATGGTGTAGCAAATACATATCATGGTAGCGCGCGGGTATATTTTTAGCACGGTAAGCGAAAGTTTAAAATATCATGATTTGAATTTTTTTTAAAAATCTTTGTACTATTCTATATTTTTTTATTCTATATCCTAATAAAAATGCTAGAAATTAAGTCATATCTTTGCATCGCATGCATTTTGGAAAGTATCCCGAGATTAAAATATAAGGTTTGCGGTTATAGACGCGTATGGCCTATAAAGACGGGTTCTCGATTGTGTCTATAATTGCAGATGGTACTTAACAGGATATTTAGCGTACGACGAGGTTAGTATATGTTATAGAGTGGTACTCTTTCACATTTGTGCCGCGGCATACTACTATGCTGCAATAACTACTGAATATTTTAATATCTGATTCGCCAACCAAGAATATGTCATATGTTTTGTTATATTTTTAAATCAAAGTCGAAAACAAATTATCATTGTCAATCATAATGTCTGATAAAATTTTAGATGATAATTACCGTGTAGCAAAATTAATTGCATCTCAGAAAAAAACCATATATGTACCTTGCAAAATTTTGGAAAAATATTAATTAGGGCGCCGTGGAAGATAAAATATTGCTGAGCTATGATTGTCATTATTTAAATAATTTTCATTCAAGATTTACTATTAAATAACACAACTTTTTTTTAAATTAATTCAATCAGTAGAATGAAAGTCGGTCTTAATTTATTTACGTTATCTATGATTACCATCGGGCGTGATACTCCCGGCGCTATTGTTTTATCAAAGGGCGGATTTGTCTTCATACATTTGGAATCCAAAGAAAACAATGAAAAGATGGTCACATGATTTCAAAGTCCAATACATTGCGCACATGTTTGTATGATAAAAATTACGCATCTTTGCCTAATCACACCTTAGTTATTTTATTGACATATCTTTTATGACACCACCATAAAGTTAATACCGTAGGACAAATTATATGAATTCAGGTGTTTGCATTGGACACCTGGCAATTGATAAGAATTGATAAACTCAAAAAATGGATGCTAGATTTTTGGCAATTTTTTCGAGTGTTTCTGTGTGATCAATAAGATATGTCTGGTAATGCACATGATCTAAGCCAGGTGCGCCCAACTGGTTGATCTCGATCGACCGGTCGATATTGACCCCGGAAAATCCCGGCAATCAGACTATTCAGCTCGACTTGATTCTTACTTATCTAATTTAGGGTATTAACCCGTAAGAGAGGATGATCGCAAGGTTGCGAGCGCATTCCAGTGATTCAGAAAGAGCACTCTTGTACCTTGAGTTTGGAGAGAGACAGAGAGAACGTAGCGCAATTATTTTCTGATTACAGCACAAAAGAAGAACAGCTGAAAATACTTCCTATTAAAGGAACATGTAAAAGGGAAGATATTTATAACATTTTTAAATGCTTCGTTACACCAGAAAAATTACCACTACGGAAACACGTGTCTATTACGACAGAAGGTGCACCTTCAATTGTCGGCAGTGAAAATGGGTTTCTTACATTTTGCAGAAGAGATAACGATTTTTCATTTTTTTCTATTATCACTGGACAATTATGACGTTGAATTGCAATTAATCGAATTGCAAAATGGTATCAAGTTGTCACAATTTAACTCTTCTTATATATGGAGGGTGATGAATCCAGAAAAATCTTCAAAATTGAAAGACATCTATCTACGAATTTCATCATGCTTTGGAAGCAAATATTTCGGATTTAAAATAAACATTCTTTCGCATTTAAGTTTGAAGAAAGGTAAAAAACCTTAAATAAAATCATACTAGAAGTCGATCCCGAGACAATTTTAAGTTGAAAAATAGCTCCCAAGACAAAAAAGTTTGAATACCCCTCTAATCTAATATCTTTGATGATTCGTTATCTGACTCATGTACCCTGACAAATATTTTATATTTCATTTTGAAGCATATTTTCCTTGTATGCGAGTCTAAAAAAAGCTATGGATTTTCAACCTACTTCGATATTTTCGCTTTAAAATTCGCGACATATTTCATAAGTCAACCTCATGTCCTTGTTAAAATTCAAACTCTTTTTTGACTTTGTTTTGATATAAACCAGACTTGAAAATCCACTTTGTAAAGATATCTACAGCCAAATGGAAACAAAGCCTGAAAGACAAGCATAGTGACATTTGGATGTGACAGATGCACGACACATTAGAATTGGCTCAACAATTTTTCATAAAACAAATTACGCCCCGAGGAATTGTTTCTTAAATTTAAGAATTCAATCTGTCCCTTGCCGAAAATGATGGATATATTATGATAAATAGATACATTGACTAAAATTATTCAAGAATTCCCCCCAATCTAAAGATTTTTTAATAAATAACCTGAAGGATTTAGATCTGGATTGTATAGTTGGATAATTCAGTTATGGAATTCACGCCGGTGAATTCCAATAACTTTGGCAGATATATGCTTTTCTGCCCTTAAAATCCTCATGCTAAATTCAATTTTTTATCCGCAGTAATCCGGCCCCAGTCTAATCCGGCGCCCCATGTAGTCCGATATCCAAATGCAAGTATCCGCCTACAAAGACCGCCTAAATCATAATTGATCATTTTGTAAGTTTGCAAGTGATTATCCAACATCGCCTTGCAGTTCTTTAATAATAAAATTTATACCTGATATTTGATCAAATTTAGTATATTACTACGTTAGTTTTAGTTTCAGCCAATTTACATAACCAAAAATGTTTGCAAATAAGCAACTCACTCGTCCAAGTGTCTTCATTAAATTAAGCAACAATATATGCATTATTTTTTAAAGAGCAAACACCATGAAAGAGAAAAACATTAATTATTTAGTACCAGCAAATATCCATTATGCGTTGCAATATCACACGCGCTTAATAATTATTTGAAATGAAAAGCAGTACGTGGTTTATTGCTTCAGACTACGTGTAGCGCGAGCTAAAGGGCTAGGATCCAAAAGTATGCACACACTACCGCTCGCCATTCGCACGACTCAAGCTTCATTTCACCAGACCAATATGCGCCAACATGGTACATACGTTAAACGTCTCGCATACTAAATTGTGTACACAAACAATACTCGTACTAATTCTATAACGTTCAAGAAGGTGTGCACAATAACTCCTCAAAATATCATCAAAATTCATTGCAATTGGATAAACGGTATGACAACGCATAAAATATGAACAAATAAACATTTATTCACGATTCACGCCATTTTTACAACCATATCCAGCATATTAATTATTTATAATTTATCACATTCCGACCTATGAAACAAAACCGACTGATAAAATTGATTACATTTTTTCCCTGTTATTAAAATATAATTTTTATCCCGTGGAATTTTAGATAAAACTACTAATTGATAATTGTGGAAAGATTGGACAATTTAAATATTCTTAATAAAAATGTGTTTTCTTAATGTATTAAGGAAATGAGTACAATGAAATTTAAAATAATGTCCAGCAACAGTCCAACAGTTATTATCGTTCTAACATTCTAAAAAAATGTATGGTTTAAAAAACATTGCTAGATAAATCAGAAGAATATGATAGAATAGATAAGAAGCATTTAACTAGTCTTTCAAAGCACATTCATATTTCTTTGTATTCAAATCAACAATAAAAACGATATCCAGAATTATATCCTAATGTTGAAATCAATTTTGATTTAAGCAAACAGCTAAATTGCTATATCACCGGTTGATAATGCTTTTAAGAGCATAATTTAATTTAAGGTGTGTCAGTTGACATAGCATGAACCTTCTATAAAGTATGACAACTATGACTCAATTATAAATTTATTTGATCTCGCATAACACGATCATATGATTTCTTGATTCGTATTATACGAGCTTCATAGTTCATATAAAATTATGGTATGCATTCTAAAACACATCAGGTGCAATTATGCACACTTAATTAAGAAAATATACAAATTCATATTTATTAAAAATACTTTTCGACTTGTTTTCTAGATTCTGATGAACGATACTTTTTAAAAATTTAAATATTTTGATTGGTTATCGATTAATAATGTTTTCGTCCAAAGGTCTTCTAACGTCATCTATCCAGATCATGAGAGCTTTTTCAAAGTTTTCCATTATAACTGAGCGTATTCGAGCAATATATTTTGCGCTGATAGATGATCTGGGTAAAATTATGAACCCTATTTGGTTTTCATTTTACAACATTGTCGTAATGGTTGCTCGTGTAAAGTCGAAACCATATTTTAGAAGTAATGTGCTATATGAGGGTACCACAAAAACAAATAACTCTAAATAAAGCTCATATATTTTGACATTGCAAAAATAATTGACTTAAGATCTATTTATTTCGCATTTCTTTAATAGATTATTGACATTATTCAGCGTAATACAACGTTGGTCGTGTGTTCGAATCGCAAACGTGCAATTTGATTGATGAACACTTAACATACATTTCAATTTTATCATTCAATTATCGTTTCGAATGATTCGATCAAGTTGAATTATTGACACGTTGATTCATTTCAAATTGGGTCTTTTGTAGGACACTGGCATTTCTTCTTTGTCATGCAGAATTTTGCGTCGATTTCAAGAGCTGACTCATTTTTAAGCACCGTATCCATATTTGCGTTCACACACCGCCAATTTCATTTCGCCTTTCAATTTTGCTTATCGACATAATGGCATTGTTCTCTTTTGCTCGCCAGCCATGAGAAATAGGCACATGCTTTGGCCAAAACAGTAAAATTAACGGTCTCCGTCGTTATTGTTCCACGAGGCGGTCGTAGACGCGAGAGCAATAATAAACACACTGTACTTTGCTTTAAAAATAAAAAAAATGTTTTTGCTTTACAGCTCTTTAATCATGCATTTTAGGTATTATTTCCGGCCTATGATAAGAGATATTTTTAACAACGAAAGGAAAATAATCAGAGAGGTTTTATTGTTATTTTTAGAAAAAGGGTTTTTATCAAAAATATTACTCTTGATATTGCGCAGAAATTTTGCGATTAATTTATATACAATATTCCTTAGTCTGTTATTTCATTTAAATTATATGTATATATATATAAAATAGAATATATACAATAGATGAGTTCTCAATCTGTGAATCAATTTATCTCGAATCAAATCATATTTGTGTCATTTTAACACTTTGAATACTGTATTTAATTAATATAAATGATGATACTTTATGTCAGGGGTAGTTAACCTCTTCATTCCTACCGTCCACTTTTGTATCTGTCTAATAGTGGTAGATTGACTACTACTACTTTATGTGATCTTGATATTGGTAAACTAATAATGCGTAATTTTTTTATATCGATAAATAATATTATTGTAAATGCATAGGGAAAATTACTGGAAAAACGCATGATCTTATTAAAACAGACAGAGCCGTAACGAGAGTATGAAGCGCCTGTGGCAAGTATATAATCTGCGCCCCCACCCCTCGAAAATCTAATTTAAAAAAGTGTGTATTCAACCGGTCCGCTTTTCTGACCGCTGACATGACGAATGAACACCTCACGATCGGACGCCATTCCAGAACATATATACAGAACTATTACGAACTCTCATTACAAAACGAAGTTGTCCGAAGAAGACTGATTGCCTGAGTTCTTTAAAATTTACAATCGGTCGAAAATATTGCCGTTTTTATACTATTGCGGGCTTATGCCGGCTGGGTCAACCCAATATTTAAGTGATAAAGAAGAAAAGAGGGATTAGACAACTTAGTATACATTATAATATATTCGAATAAAGAAGACGCGGTTGCTGCAAACAACCATCGGTTTTCAAATTTTCTGTTTGAAAGTAGTCCAAAAGCTACTGTTTTATCAATAATATTTGTAAGATTTTTTTTTTAAATTCAAATAATAGTATTAAATTATATATTTTCCATAATCTTACAGTTTTCGAATAACAATTCTTCCATGGACAAATCGCTAGCACGTACCAAACGTGCAATTGGTCTTGCGAGCATTGTTCGCAGGCGGTCTCTAAGACCGCTTCGTTAAAATGATTAATAAATTTAACACATGGTCTTTAGAAGACCACACCAATTCGTCTTGTGTTAAAAAATTTTCTTCTAAAGGTCAAGTATCTTCATAATTTTGTTGGTCACGCTGCTGATACTTCTTGAGCATCAGATTTGATCGCAACTAATTTTATGATCTTATTTATAGTTGCGGTTGTAAACACAATGATAATATTATTTGAAGAGTCAGTCGTTTGTTCGGCTTGAGATTAAACATTGTACAATATATGTTGTTAGATTAAATAGATACATAGATAGCCAGCTTTAAAACTATGTACACCAGAGTCATCGAACTCGCGGCCCGCGGGCCGCATGCGGCCCACAACGAATATTTTCCAGTCAACACAATACTACAAAAAGTGTATAATGATGCCACTCCAGAACAGTATACAGGGTTTATATAAACCGATCAAGATTAAAGAAACATCACTCTGAAGAGCGATAAGGATAAAAACATACACATATAAAGGTTCGCATTTGAAAAAAATTCCATGTTTATTACATTCAAAAAAATCTAAAAATGTGTTAATAGTAAACAGGAACTCTGGTGAAAATATTTATCCCGTCGAATTATCTATTGTCCAGTTGAAAAATATAATCAATGTTGCTTAATTTAGACAGAAATGTGGTCAGAAGGAATAATAAACATTATTGAATAGCATTCCGCTAAAAATAATAAGCAGCCAACATCAGGTTTAACTTGATATAAACACACATATACATGAATACGTAATTTACATATGTGTACAACATTGATGTAAATACTTTTAAAATACCCAAACAAAATAAACAACATATTATTTATTGATTATCGTCATCAATGGATGGAAATTATATATTTTCTCGTCTTTTTTCGCCGAACTGAGTTCAGCATCGAACCCTCCCGCAGCGTGAGTGTTATCCAGCGCATCAATTCATACGAATACACTCACAAATCATATGCTAAAGTCCATCAATCGGCAATTGATAAAAAAAGTTAATGCTTACACGTGGCAATAAGAAAAATAAAACGAAAATGAGTAAAAAAGTTGATGTATTCAAATCTCGTTTAATGAACAAAAAATGGTGCATCAATATTTTATTTTATACGTGCGACGCAAAAAACTTACTAAGATAGCAGTATAAATTAGTAAGATATATAAATATATATTTTTTATGGATGGGGAAATTCTAGGGTCATTCGCGACCTCGTTTAGCGCGAGCCACTTATGTAAGGTAGCCTCTGAGAGGACTTCCGTAATCCTAGGATGGAAGGTCCCAGGTGCATATTTATCCCCGAAAATGCCGCAAAAAGCTACAAGGTCTGTGTTCAACCGGTCCGCTTTTCGGATCGCTGATTTGACAAATAAACACCTCGAGATTGGACGCCATACCCAAACACATCTACAAAACGATTACGAACTTATGTTGTGTGGAGAAGACTGGTCGGGTGGGTTGTTTCGTCAGTCGAAAATATTGTTGTTTTTATTTTATTGCGGATTTATGCCGGCTGGGTCGACCCGTCGAGTCAATCAGTGTTGATTGTATGCAACTATCGACTGGGTCGGTATTCTGCGTTTTGCGCCTCAAACCCAATTGCGCCCGTTACGAGTGTCTGATTTGATGCATGCATGTAAATAAAAGACAGAGAGAAGAAATCCCCTTTTTTTGCTATTAATATATAAAAATTATGATATGTATTCAAACAAGTCAAATTGACGGGTGCGGTAAATCTAGTGTTAAATAAGCCTCGAACGTCAATACCTCTTCAACGACATCTTCTTGGCTTTGTTCTTCAACCGCCAGCAGATAGTCAACGATTCTTCGTATTCAGCTTCATCTTGTGATTCCAATGTCAGCTTCAACTTTTTTGACATTTTTATAAAATTTTCAGTCGATTTAAAGAGTCTGAAGCAACGCAAATCAAGAAGGTTTATTTAGGAAAATGACACCATAAAAAGAACGCTGAACACGACACTTTTATTAGTACGAAATTTATGCAAATTTACTTTGAAAAATAACAGAATAAAAATAAATTACCAATGAATGATAAACATAAGGACCTATGGACCGCTGAAGAAGTTGCCGCAAAAACCAATGTATCATCGTCATATTACTTGCTGACATCAATGAAAAAAATATATAAATTTACCAAGCATAATATCATTAAATAAATTACATAAGCACGCCTACATTATTTTCACGTTCGATGGCAAAAATTAGTTTAATTATTTTGCGATTATGTACGAATATAAATAATCAGATATTTGCATTAATTGCTTGTTCGTGGTTCATGAAGTCAAATCAAATACACTCACCATTTGTAATCCATTACGAGCATGATGAAACCATTTCTTCAGATAGATTTTATTTCCTAGTCGCTTGTCACATCACTCATCATATCGTCGTCACTTAAACACCACAAATAGCGGATTCATGCCTCCCTGAAGCAAATGATTAGTTTGACATACGAATTTCGAAGCATGACCCCTTTTCGCAGATTCAATATTAGATCCATGCGTTTTATTGCAAACGGAAATAATAAAAACGTGTGAGTCGAATAAGCCATCCATACTAACTGTCAAATCGAGCTACATTCTGTTGGTGGAAATTTTTATATAAACATCCAAAGATGACGAGCCATCGCCGTGGCTGCGACCTCTAATTACGTTTGTGGATTAGTATGTAGAATGGCAGATCCAATCAAGGATTCGTTCATCACATAATTGCGTGATGAAATTTATGATACGTCAATGGGTTAATTTGGATTATTTAGATGTTCCTAGAAACTAATTCAGACACGGAATGACATACGAAGGGTCCATCGAAAGAACTCAGCTCAGACTGAGGTCATCAGCCCAATGCGAGATAAAAACATGATGTACATTGATCGATTTGAAGCATTTACATAAACTATTTTGGAATATCCCAGAGGTGACAAACCATTAACATTTTGTTAAAGGCATTTCATTTGAAACATAGCAAATACAACCTATGAACAGATTTTAAGGATCTTAGCATATAAGCAACTTGGATAATATTAATCAAGTGTTGACATGACAAATAGCAGAGCAAATGGTAAATAAATATCAAATTAAAATCCTTTATTCCTGAAAACCTATACTGAAAAGCTAGTCTTAGGAACGATAATAAACATTAGATAGGATCGATGGACAGTGTACAAATGATACAATTATGATTAACAATAAGCGAAACTAATAATTAGATGGTTTGCTGAGATATTTTGATGCATTATGAAACCAGATGCTAGATTAATGATCATTTAGATATTTTTTAAGCTATCAAAACCATCGTCATTAAAAATACAAATCTCAATTATTCAAATAATATACATCGATCAACATAAACGCCATTATTATCTATCTATATATAATTACGGAATATGATTTATTTTAGATAAAGCTAAAGTTTTATTTATTAAAAAAAACTATTGTATGTGCGAGACATATCCTGAAAGTAAGTGTACTATGACAATAACGGGCTGTAGTTTTTTGTTTTTTAAAGTTTGGCCATACTCAGTGATAGAAGAGGATCTCCTGACAAAGCGAGCATAGAAGGAATACGGTAGTACGTAAATTCATGTTGTAGTGTCCAGTTGCGTGAAAGATGTCGATAAGAAATCCCGCCAATTGCGAGCAAGTCAAGTTGCGCCCGCGAGTTTCTCGCGCGACTTGAATTGGAAGGTGAGGATTTTCTGATTGTGACTGGAGATAAAAAATGGGTGGCTCATTATACGTCTGAGTCAAAAATACAGTCACACCAATTCCTCACCGGCAAAAAAAATCATAACCCCAATTTCGGGCAAAAAAATCATGGCCTCAGTGTTTTGGAACCGAAAAGGCATCATTTTGGTCGAATTTCTACCTCAGGGAGAGACCGTCAATGTACAACGATATTGTGGGACCCTAAAAAGCTCAAAAGAAGCATTCAAAATTAAAATAGGGGTATGCTGACGAGAGGAATATGCTTGTTGCACAACAATGCCCGTCTTCACACAGCCTTAACCACCAAGGTGCTCTTGGACTTATTTGGTTGGGATGATTTGATCCACCCCCCGTATTCTCCTGATTTGGCGCTTTTAGATTATCATATTTCCCTTCAATTAAAATTTTAACCGACGAGCAGGTGCAGAAAGAGTTTCTAAAATGGGGGAAGGAGCTGGCGGGAGAGTTCTTCAAGGAGGGCATAAAGAGACTTTTACCACGGCTTACCAGATACATTTAACGGGATGGCGATTATGTTGAAAAATATTTAATATATGTATTAATTATATCTTGTATTTATTTTTCAAATACACTATTTCTAAAAAATATAAAAAAAATAGTACACTTACTTTCGGGATATGCTTCGTATTTATGCGTAATGAAGACATTAAACATGATCATTTTGTGTTTGACCAAACTATACATTTTTATTCCAAAGTCAAACGCTTAATAGCATAATAGTTTATATTCAGGTGTTAAAATAAGAACTATTAGAAATGAAAAAAAAACATTACTAAATTTGTCATTTGATCAGTGAATGAAAATGCTTATCTAAAAATATCCAATAAAAGATTGCAAATCTATGAAAATTTTATATTCCAAAAGCTAGCGAAAACATTGATTTATTTGGACAAATATCAATGGATAAAAAACTATATAAAAAAATGACTTTAAGAGGAAAACTGTTTAATGTCCATTTATATTTTGAAACCGAAATATTTGAAAGATTTGCATGTAGGATGACGTGCTATCAATCTAAAATTGTATCTGAGTTCTTGAAGAAGAAAATAACAGTCTTTGATTAGCCTGGAAAAAAATCTCGATTTGCATTTCAAGATCGAATCTTTGATCCATTTTTAAGAACACGCAAGACATGTAATGTTCAATTATTGGAAGCCAAATTAATTAATGAATTTTGTATGTGCACCATTTCAGTTCATTATTAAGGAAGTCTCAGAAAGAAAGAAAAAATGTGTCGTTTTACAAATAAAGACAATACGAAAGCATTTGATGATGAGTTATTGAAGCTATGAAATCGAGGGGTAGTCTTAGGCTGTTGATAGTTTCGCAGCCTTTAAAAACCATTTGCTTTAATTGCATATAATTGCACAATATAATTATTCCTCGTATGATTTGTAAAATATAAACTAAAATGAAATAATATATGGAACATAACGAACAAATCACACCGACCTAAATTAGCAAAAATGAGAGCATCTAGTAATTATGGCATTAACTCACAGACATAATAACAGCAAAATACGATTATTTATATCCTTGGAAATTGAAAATTGCATGCTGCCAAAAGTGATATTTAAATATATATCATCATTTATGGCTTAAAAAAATAAGAGAATATAATTCCAAATTCACTATACAAAGTGTGTGGGATTTACTATCCGTAAAAATATTGTTTTAGGTCGTTCTTTGTTTTATTTCAAAATAGATCCCATAAATTAGTTATCCAACCGAGATTATGTTATTAGAAAATCATAGCAAATGTCACGGATCGTCAAAATTCAGCTTAGTTTCTTTCAGCTGAATTGCCAGAGGTCAACTCAAAAGTGACTGACGTCAGAGCGCTTCGGAAATTTTGGAGATTGTAAACAGATTTCTGACATTCGTAAATTTTTGGCAAACACATTTTCGTCGGTGATTAATGAAAGCACAATACGTTGGACTCGACGTAAGGGCACGTCTCATATGATTTGTCGACGATAACCTGTTGAATTTCAGAAATGGCGTGCTATAATAATGGAAACGAACGCTCAAATTTGACAATTGAAACTGTTCACGTATGACTAAACAATGAGGACGCAATGTGCGTTCCATTTGGATCGTTCGCACATTTCAGTTTTAAATGCAATTGATCGATATTTGAACGCATATTATGGAAATAGATTTATTGAATTCATTTAAAATAACCCTTGAGTTCTTCGCCCCTTTCTATGATAATTTCTACTGATAGCATTTGAAGAGTTTACAAAAGGGTAAATGTTGATAAAGAGCGTATATCTTTATCAGGTGCATTCTTTTATGTTTAGATCGTCTTTGTTTAACAACATGTTTATCTAAGAATTATTGTTTATTGTAGTAAAAACAACAAATTCTTCAATTTTATTTTTATTCAAATACTTGTATTCAAAATGTATAAACGAGAAGATTTCTTCTCGCATTATAATAATATATATATTAAGGTCGAGTTGCTTTAATTAGGACAATGGATGATCGTAATGGAGGATCATAGAATGCCCAAGATTTTTTCGGATCACAAAGAAAGCGCTATGAAATTGTGGCAAGGATGTTCCTTCGATTGAAATAGCATCTAACTAGAATATCTTTGATTATGTACATCTATTTGCGCTTGAAATGTTAACGCATGAAAGATCAACAATTCATTTATGAATATTAAATCAAAACGAATGTTGCTACAGTTTTTGGACTCTTCTTATAAAGAATCGGGTTCAAATCTAAATCCAGACTATTACTATATTCTTGATCGTACTCATACAATTTTATATTTATCTTATAGCACTGCAATAGTATACTTTAAAAAGATTAATAAAATTGGCCAAGGTCCCATAAAAGTGACTGATCTGCAATAATTTTTAAAATTTTATTTAAAATATTGATAAGTTTATCACTTATTCATAAATATTATCCTAGTTAAATATTATACAAATGACCTTATCCTACTTTAACTACACGTAGAAGGCAATGAGCACTATATAAAAATCCGTCATTCTTAAAAAAATGTCTATAAAGATAGTTTATGTCTTACAACAAATATGGTATCTTAACACATTTTCGTTGGAACACGTAGTCGTATTTTCCCGATTATTGATGTAATGTAGGATGTGTTATTAGGTTCGACATTATTATGAAAAAAATTAAACTTTTAGGAAGTGATGACAAAAATATTCATTCTTAGATTGTTAATAATTAAGCAGATTACTGTAAATTTTAGTGAAATTTCGAGAAATCAAAAAAAAATAATAGTTCTCCATAAGTTTTAGTACTAACAAATAATAATAAATGAGTTAATGATTAAGAATTAATTCATAATTTCGCTCAAAGATGCGATACGCAATTTCAACAGCTACAACAGCAAGTTCTTGTACGTTCAGCGCCCGACTAAATTGTGTTAAGAAGAACAGATTTTATATAATTGTTCAATTTTACTTATTTTAATCGCTGAAATTTCCCTTCAAGGGATTCAAGTAAGATTGTGGAAAGTGTGTTTTTTGCGTTTTTTGTGGATTTATGATCGTCCAAGTAAATAGATAAATGTGATAAGTGTTGAGAGTGATAAATTTGATATTCTATAAATAACGGAACCATAAAGTTCTCTTAAAATTATTCAGAAATATAGTTGTTAAAGGTTGTTCCTAGAAAATTTACATAGATCTGTACATCATTTTGTATGAAATTTATAGTATAATTCTAAAAATTATTACATTGACCCGATTTGTTCCAGCTGATTGCGCCAAATATAATGACTTATTACAGTTACTCAGTAGTTTATGTAATGAACGGGACTTGGTCAATTCTATTCGACCTTATTTGTTCCTTTTTTGTTTATGTCACATTTGAACTAAATGTGCATGCACATCACTTGATGCGGGTATCAACACACATTAACCTTTCCCTTACGATGCTACGTATTTAGTACGCCATATGACATCCTAAAACTCCGTATTTATTATATTTCATATCGATATTTGATAATGTAAACCCTTAAACCTTTTTTTGTGCGGTAGATGTGTTCCGCGGAAAATCGCACAAATAGCTATATAGATAGTATATCGAGGTTCAATGTAGTAATGTTGTAAAAATTCCCATTATTACAACTTTACTATAACTCGACTCAGTGTAGTAAATACACCATAGTAAAGGAAAGGTTAAATTCAACTGATTTTTTTCATTTCTACTCAAATTTATATTCAAAATAGTTTAAAAATGCATTAGTCAATAGCTAATTATCGTATTTTGCTGAATTATATTTATCTGATTTATATAATTACATATTTAAAAGGAAGAAAAACAAATAAAAAACAACTTAACGAATTCGTTTTAAACTAAAATCATACACTTTAGCCAATGAATCACATGGCTAAAGATACACAAGTACGCCTCTCGCGTCTTCCGATAGTACCCAAACGACGCACATATGCGTAACCCGACGGAAATGTGTTAATTAATTGATGCAGATGTATATATTAACAAGAAAAAGTCATTCATTATTTGGCAATAATGGCGTATTAGATAAATTATTGAATATTAAAAAACTCACCCAGTTAGTAAAGTGTTTTTTCCGGCGTGGGTCCCATCTTCACTACTGCCATCGCTTTCTGTTGGAGGATCCTCGATTACCAAAGGTGCTACGTTTGGTCTGAAATATTAATTTTAATTTAATTTTGTAAAACTGAAATATTAATATAAATGTCTAGCGATATTTAGAAGAAATTATGGTATGGTTCTACCATATAAAGTTGTGATTCTACGTACTATTGTTTTTCTTTGCCAAAATGTCGCTGACGTAAAAATGAAAGCAATATTATCGCCATGAATTAATTCCAAAAGGTCGCAAACTTGACCTAAAGGTCTCAAAGACTTTACTGCATTGTTATATAATTATATTTTGCCCACAAACAAAACATATTGGATACATGGCTGCATTATAAAAAACAAATATTACTCATAAGAAAAAGTTTAACAATGCCCAGTTTCTTATCTGGCGTGGTCTATATTGAATGATTGATGGTTTACGTTTGGCGCTCTACAATTAATCGTTGGGAAAAACGCAAATGTTCCCAATCTTTTCGCAAGAACTTAATAAAGTCCAAAAAAGCTTTAATTAAAATATTTACATCAAAATTTTGATTGAGAGATCGATGAAATATTAGGCTATTCATCAGAGTGTAAATATAATTTAACAGAGCGTTAATTGCAATATTAATTTCTAACACGTTCTAGCAATTTATAAGGCAATTAATTATAGGAAGTATAGATAAAGCTACATTATTTATACAAGATATGCACTAAAATTTAATGGATATTTGATAGAAGAGCTTATAATAAGGACTGCGGAGAATTCTAAAAACAAATAATGAAGTATCTACTGAAGAAAATTCTCAGAATTGAATCATGCTTTCAAAGATTTGAGATCAACGAAAACAAAAATATTTGCATAGACCGAAAGATTTAAGATGAGAATTTTTACCGGGAAAAAAACGATTACATTCTAGTGCTTGTCTAAAATTGAAACTGAGAACGGAAAAACATTTGCATAAATCTGAAATTGTTCCAAATCGCACATTAAATGATATTGCAAACTTATCGATCGAGCTCAAACTCACAGCTATTTCTATGCTTTTCCAAATGTATATAAGCTAGAAAAATAAAATGAACTCAATGGAATCCAATTCAATTTCAACCTGGAAAACATCATTGTGCTTATATAAGTTCAATCAAAATCAAATTTCTTCATTATGTGAATCTCAAGGATCAATACGTATCAAATTTCATCAGACAATATGAAATTCAATAGGAAAAATCTAATAAGAAATCATCTTGAAATGAATATTTCCTCAGGGGGAATCTTAAGAATCAATCCGTACGAAATAAACTGAAATTCAATAAGTCAAATCGAATCATACAGACGACAGCCATTCGTATAAACATACACAGCCTCCCATACTATTCGCATATGCTTATTTAAATCAGAAATAAACAGCGAAAAGATGATTTTAAAGGCACGAAATTGTCAATAATCTATAGATCTTACCTCGGCGATTGATAATTAATGAAGACAGATTTAAATCATGTAGATTTATCACAGGATTTAATCTCATGAATTTGTCAATTTGTCTGTGTGTTTTTCCATGAGAACGCCAGAAATTGAATAACAGATTGAATTAATTTATACAGCTTGATCGATAATTGATCGAATTTTCAATGAATTACGATGCGTGTGATTAATATTTGGCTAATAGCGATTGATTTTTCTCAGGAAAAAATATTCGTTCAAATATGTGCCACATTTTGAATCGCGAAAAAATACTGAATGATATAAATCCTTTGTTACGATTATTGATAAAATGATCAAAAGTAATTTACGATCCTATCTATGATATTGCTCGTTTTTGGAAACGATATAAAAGTTATGTAATACTAAGGGCTTATGGAATATATAAGGATAGGGTTATCGCCAAACAACTAAGTCGAACTGACTTTATATTTTCACAATAATAATATCCAATGAATAATCAATTATGCTAAAAGTCATCGGCACCAAAAAATTTCGAAATTTATGGATTTTTCGCCAATTTACAGCGATTATTTGTTTTGTCTTTCAATGATAATTTATGTCGATGAACATTTGATTGTTCCTCGATATTAACAATCAAACACTCATCAGTTATACAGACAGTTAATTGATTCATTACTCAAATTTACATTCGTACTTTGTATTGGATATTTATAACTCAA
The DNA here is from genome assembly GCA_008973525.1 of Stenopsyche tienmushanensis. Taxonomy (NCBI): domain Eukaryota; kingdom Metazoa; phylum Arthropoda; class Insecta; order Trichoptera; family Stenopsychidae; genus Stenopsyche; species Stenopsyche tienmushanensis. The sequence goes on from WACJ01000128.1 coordinate 647,053, forward strand.
CAATATAGAAGGACAATTTTTGATAATAGGATGAGTCAATCAAGAGCCATTTTATTGAGCAAATTGACCAAAGCACGAATCACTGTTGTATAATGAGTTTCCACAGTTTGAGGGCCACTGATGGGGTTTAATGTGAAAGGTTAGGTACTGGAAGTATGTAAAAATATTTTTTCCAGAGCATAGAGAGGTGAAGGCCGTGAACTTCCTGTATTTTTAACACGTACATTACCGACTGCCATTAATTCTGCAGATCAATCGTGATTACGTTATCGATTTTCATACATGATTTTCTTGACTCAATGTGTTGGTGCTAATCGAGTGAGTGCTTCTGTGCAATATATTATATGAATCGACGACAAAGTGGATTAAAGCTTATGCAATATTGCAAAACATGAGAGCTGCATTTCATTTACAAGCAGTAATCTAGCGTTAATTCACATTACCTGAAGCCATTTTCAGTCACTTTAAAACCGGTTGCAGACGATAATTATTGACGCTTCGCTGGCTCAATAGACTGAAAGAATGCTGAAATTTTGATGGCTCGACGAGATCTTTGACCTGATATTATAGGTCATAAGCGTGTCGAAGAGTTCAATGATTCAAGGGCATTTATGGAGGTTTAAGGGCTCAACCTTAATTCAGCGCCTAAATTATTAACGTATTGTTGCTTACGTGTTCCGAAACGTCAAATAATAATTTCCAAGCATATAAAGCCGTAGCTTAAATTAGAAAATCAAGGGCAAGGTCTCTGGCTAATTTTAGCGTGACTTGGAACATTAAGAAAAAACGTAAACAAAAAATAACAACAGGATTTACTGCCTTCCGACATTTACTTTTTCTATTCTGACAAAGCATGATTCATACATGGTGATAGTATCATATTGAAATTTATAGGAATAAAGAAGGTCAAGTTTTGATGAAAGGCCATAGAAAAATTGACTCATTAAATGAACCAAGAAAACATGGTTCAATAGATGAAAGCTTGCGAAGAATCTTGAGATTGTAATCGAAAATGTCAGCAAAAATATTTGCTATTAAAAGGTTCAATATGTAAAAGACAATACACGAAATATTGAAATTATAGCTTATCTGTGTAGTATTGAAAATAGATCCCCAATCATCTTTTTGCGCGGTTTTGAAATAACATGGTTGAGAAAATGTATAGAAAAATTTCGCTTTAACAATTAAAAAAAATATCAAAATTATATAAATACATATGGATATATATTAACTTAATGCTAAGACATCCAAAAATATTTATTCAAATTTAAGGATTGGCAGCTCTAAATACATCCAACTACTTGCAAGTTCATGTTGTAACCTTTTATAAAACTTAATTTAAAGAAAATAATATTTGGAGGCATTTAAATAGATGACAATAGATGAGAATGTTCAATTTAAATTTGTATGGAATGATCAATCCACTATTATAAATAATCTAGTTAGATAACATCAAATTATAACTTAGAATCATACATATTTGATTCAGAACATGAAAAGGACAACATTTTCTATTATTCTTATACTATCAAAGGCATTATATTCGTTCGGCATTGGCTTAGAAGAAAATCGGTTGTTCACTCCGCCATAGTCGTAATTGCCATGGCAAAGAACTATATGCATTGTTAACAAAAGACACAAAAAGTTCAATGACGAATTTAATGGAAAGCGAAGGTGAAAGTGCCGGAAAACGAGACGGCGGAAAGAAGTTACCTGTCCATGGCTCCATTAAAAAGTAAAAAAGCATTTGACCTATACTCCGATAGAAAAAATCGAAGGCTTTTTAGACAAGGTGGAAAGGCTGTTAAACACAATGGCCTCATAATAAAAGCGGTATCGGCGAGCCCAAAAGTTTGTCAAACAAATATACCACGAGCACCGATCCGAAGCTCTCAAATTATGAGCTTTGAACTTGAGAACGAAATTCAAAGCGTTATTCTCATCTGCAGACTTTGGATTACGTTCAAATTTAACGACATTCGAATAAGAAATATAGAAAATCGCCTTTTAAATAGAGCGCCAGTACAATTTGAAGTTTCTTGATCGACCAGAGAAGCACATTAAGTAAATTGGCTCATGCCGGAGAGCCTCGTTTTGCAGAGCTAAATCTAGAAGTCGTTACTTAAGAAATAGTAAATTGTTACCGTAATTAACCTTTAAAGCGGACACCGCTTTAAATATGATTTCCTCAGAGTAACCAAGACAAAGAAATACTTTAGCCGAGAATATTGCCACTAATTTAAAGCGCATAAATCATTTTATTACCAGGATATATATTTTTCCATATTCGGTAAAGGTTCACAGTTCAAATGCAGATTAAATAAATATTAGTATTTAACATATAATCGATCGTTTCCATCCAAGTTTAGGCTGAATTACTGTTTTTGATAAAGTAAAAATAACGAAACAATTGGGAAGAGCCGCCTGAAAGACAATGTGGAAATCGCATACGTCCTGTAACAAATATGCCACATTAAGAATGCGAAATTACAATGTGTTTACATTTTCTGTGTAATATTCTCATATCCAAACATGGAAATGCTTATCTTAAATGTATAAAAATTATGCTAAAAAGTAGCCATGTTTAAACCATAAAACAATATTCGATCTGAGCACACGTGAAGTAAAATCTAAAAATGCTACCAGTGGCACGAACGCAATTCAAAAGCCATCACGTACTCGAGATCGTTTGGCAAAAGACCAAGATCACCATATAGAGCTTTTAGAACTGTTGTAGATGTTCATAGAATATCTAAAAGCTTTGACAGTTTGATATATTATTAAAAATAGCCTGATTACGTCCGTCAACTATCCCTAATGTATCTCTACGAACATTGTGTAAATGGGATCAAATAACTTTATACAGAGTAATGACAATATTTATAACTCTGTTTATACTCTATGCAGCACCATTGGAAGTCGATCCAAATATTTTGCGGCGTGATTGCACACTAGCGTCCTTTTCGTAAATTTATGACAATAAGGATAATGACGGACTAAACTACCGTAACGCAAGGCTCCGCTACCGCATGAGCTCCGGCTGACGACGACATTAAATCTCGAGAGAGATATGGGTTATTCTCTTCCACAGCTGTTTTTATCCACACACGTTCTTGACATCACGCTACATAACGTTCATAAAAGCAATTTAATATAGAGCTTAAGATTTTAATAAATAATTAAATAAAAATCGTGAAATTTGTATCAACCCTGATGATACAATATTGTATCTCGCTCGCTCCAATCAAGTTAGGTCCAAACGAGCGGCGGTTACGATGATTTCATAAGAGATGCTTTATAGAATCAATACATTATTACGCTTTCGACATTATTAAATTTTGACAAAAACACAAACATAAAACGATAGAAAATGCATTGAGACAAAGATCGAAATAATTTTGCATTATTTTTTCACTTGAATTTTTTTCTGCTAATGAATAAAAATATTTCAGTTGTGGATTAAAATCCTCATCTATGAGATGTCATATTTAATGACTCCACAGTTTTACGGTAGCAGCTCTTTATCTTTTTGTGTTATTATTCCGGGGCACAGTCAAGCGAGATTTTCATCATCATTATCATCAGCTCAGAGAAGTCCTCTTTAGTCTGCGGGATAATAGCTTTTTCAATTTGCTTTCATTCATCTCTATGATATAGTATTCAAATATTTTCATATTTCCTCATACTACAAAAATATATTTTGTGTTTTTCCAAAGACCTGCCCATTTTTATATTAATGCAACCTTTCACTCAAGTCCTTTTGTAAAAAATAATTCTTCGCAATTTAGGCGCTTAAAACATTATATATTTTTGACAATATGCTGTTTACTTGTTTTACCTATTTACTTGAATTTCCGCTTTACTTTTATGTAAAAAGTCTTTAAATAAGATAATGTTATCTGTAAACTTTTAGTACAAACAGGAGATTAAATGTATTCATTAATACGGTTTACCTTAATAGCATGTCGCAATAATTTAATATTCATTAATCATTCAATGTAATGGAAATTTTAACACAATGTCATGTCCACGATCACGGCATGTAATTGTAATTAACAGCGTTATAACATAGCGGAAAATATGACTTTTCTTGAAAATTTTCTTAGCACTTTTTCATTCTTATTTATATTTTTGGAAGTATCATTTATTTAGATATTATCGCAAAATATAGTGAGTATTTTTAGAGTTTTTTGAAAGCCCTTTATCGATGGAACCTAGAGGTTACAAAACGATGTGCTTTATCACCTCATACAGTACTTTAGTAGGGACGTATAAGAGATAAAGACCTTAACAAATTACGATTACCAAAAGCGACTTTTAGATAAAAGGATTTTGGTCCATAGCCTTGACAGATGGCGATAAAACCTCCAAGCTATTGTATTGGGGTCAAAGGGATGGTACATTTTTTAAAGAAAATCCTTTCTACCAAAAAGAAAACTTGGATTAAAGGATATACTCGACTTCTGCCAGTTAATGTACGGTATAAACCCAGATATTTTCCGTAATGAATAGAAAATTACGCATTTTTTAAAGCTATTTTTATTCAATATTTTTTCTGAAATGCGCAAAAAGCAAAAATAAACCACATGCGTAGTATTATTTATTATAGATATCTATGTTTAGTTCGTTTGTTAGTTTCAACCGCAGACAGGTATTGAAAACCTTAAAGAGCGAGTGTCGGAAAATTTGGCACGCTGTTGAAAAACACGTTTTGCCAAAGAGCATTCTTCAAATGAATCCCGGAAAATCTCATTTCAGATCGAAACTCAATTTTCCAAATAGGAAATAAATCGATACTTTTTTCAACGCCACAAGATGGCGCTGCATTCTATAAATGAAAAGTCACCATTTAACATATTTCAATAGACTTCATTATATTCTCTTGATTAACACCACATTGAATTATACGAAACGCATACAGTTCATCAAGAATTTGTAAATGCTGAAAATATCCTCGAATGTGATGAATTCAGGCCACATTATAAGAATACCTGAGAGCGGACTGCTCCCTATAAATAAAATGGCAAAATAATGAATTCTGGAATATCTCACGTCCAAAAGTCTGCTTCGAAGATGTCGGCCGAAAAAGAAGTAAACTGTTGAAACGAAACACAAGTCAATATCAAAGGAGCTCGGAGCATTCAGTCGAAAATAGAAATGAATGGCGAAGACTCCTCAAGAATGGTGTGACTCACTACAACAAAGAGTGGCAAAGAATTTTGCTAAAGCTAAATGGCAAAATAAAACATTAGAAAAGCCCCAGTGATTCTATTTATTTTTTAAAATATCACTTCAAAATCTTTCATGATATGATCAAAATTTGAAACAGTATTATCCCCAATCGTCAATCCATCCATCTTGGACTCATTTTCTCATATATCATGCTCAATATTTAACTAGATCGTATTATAAAAGGATGTAAATCTCATTGAATAAAGCTAGATAGTCAATACTTTGATGGAAATGTAGATCTTGCTCTAAAATTCTACGTTAAATTCGAAAAAAAAATGAAGAAGACGAAACACAAGCAAACGAGAAAATCAATTATAAATGTTGACTTATTTTGAATTATATATTTCTTTGAGAAAGTGTATAATATATGTATTGATTCATCAGCGATTTACAGCAAAACGTAAGGTCTTTGTGATTTGAAATAAAACAAATTACTATAATTTACCGACGCTTTAACGTGGATACGGACTTAAATCGTTAGGATTCCATCACGCGTAAGCGCGGGTACGGTTTGTAAAGAGTTAATATCCGCAACGTTGAAAGCTTGATAGACTGCAACTACCCGATTTACATTGTATAGACACTGACTGAAACAAAAATTAGCTTTGTAGAAATCAGTGCAAAATTTTGGTCGCTGCCTGTTGTATTTTAAGATGAATTTTATCAATCATTGGTTATAGCATCACAATATAATAAACATTGGACTATTTTTATTGTTATTTAGCGCTATAAAACATTATTACCTGTAATTAAATATAATATGTTGATCAAGTACTTGCTAATTATATATAGTGCTGTTTATTTCCTAGTTGCATGACAGATCAAAGATATGCATAAATTAATGTTTTGACCCTTGAATTCCAACATAATGCGTAGATTCTATGTGGATTTTTTTTAGCCGATCGAAGATTAACATAATATTTATATGACTTGCGTCTAAAGTACATATTTACAAAAAAAAAAATACATTGAAATATAAAAATAAAAAAATGTATAAAGAAATTTTTGCTATGAATCAAGTATTGAGTTTGTGATTAATGATCAATTTTATATTTTTTGCATTCATATTCTAAGAGTTGAAACGAATCCAAAAGAATGATGATGGACACGAAAGACAGTTTATATCATATCTACTAAAAGCGATGATAAAGTTACACATAATGAAATGCCACAAGAAGAGATTTAATTAAAAAGAGTTTTCGGATTAAGCAACATTAAAGCCAATGTCGGCAAAGAAGCTGGCTGCGAAGCATTCGAGATCAAGATAAAAAATATGAGATCCAGAGTGATTAATGGATGAAGTCTAAGACTACGTCTACGGCTACATTTGAAAAATGACACATTTAGATGTACACCGATCTAGTGCTTTTATATGTTTTGTCACTTTTGATACCTCGGCATCTTATTTTCGAGCTGCCAGTATCGTTTGTTGAAGCAAGCAATTGTCGGAAGCCTCGTCGTAAATCTGACGATCAAGTTTAAAAAAAGCAACTGTCGATATCTTCATCACTATTCCGCTAATATTCCTAAAAGAAACAAGACAATAACGCTAGTTCCTAGGCAAAAAGCTATAACAGCATTCCTTAATTGTACGTTATTGATACGGTGATTTTTTTCTTCCAATCAAATGGTATACTTATTTCAACGAGGTATTTATGAACGATATTCTTGTAACGAGTGCTCCAGATTCTTAATGGATCTGAACTTAACATTCATATCAATTGGGTACAAATCCGTGAAGAAATCCACAAAGCAATATAAAAAGTTGTTATTAGGTAAAATTGAAGACTAATTTTCTTGCAATATTTTTTGCATTTTGACTTCATTATTGTAGAAAAAAATCACCCATACTATTTTAGTACTTATAAATCAAATTTATTATATTTAATAAAATCGTATTAATACAGATACAATATTAAAATTATATAATATTAAAAAAAATATAAATAAAATCCATTTGTTAAAAAAATATAATACAGGGTTGTCAAAATAATTGAAATGTTTGCCATTTTTTGTTAAACTCAAACAAAAAAATGTTGAAAATCAAAGATCTTGGTGACGTTTATATCTATCAAAAGAGCTACTATTAGTTTTAGCCTTAGTATTAATTATGAACAAACGTGATTGTGGAAGATTTAAACACGAGTGATTGTAAATGGGATTGTAAATGGGTTTCAATACTTTGAATAGCAAACAAATCTAGATCAAATAAAATTGTATAAAACACGAATATTCAGGTAATTTTCGGACCTATTTGGGACCAAATTTCCGCCGTCTATATAATAAAATTGCATTGGGAGGTCATGGACATGTATGGCAAAGTATTGATCGTTAGCTTCGTCGTTAGCAGATCATGTAGAAAGGCTGCTATGCAACAATCACCGAAAATTTTAGCTTGGATTCACAATCAGAATCATTTAATGCAACAAATCTTCCTATTATTTGGAACCAAAATAGAATCCAAGCGTTCCCGCTGAAGCACAGACGACAAATGGGACATGTATTTATAAATTACTTATTCAATAGAAAATAAAATTATGATTGCAATTTTTGACAACCCAGTACATTGACAATTTGAATGGATTTTATTTCAACAAAACAAATCATGCTCGCAAATATACCTTAATTAACATAGTTTAACAATAAATAGAGACTCCAATTTATGACTATGTTTAACAATTTTGATTGCTGTACTTTTTTTGACAAAAAAATAGATAGAGTTAACAATAATATGAGGATTATCCTTATTAGTGCGCGTAATTGTACAAAAATACAAATTCGTTACATTCGGGATATTTTTACATTTGGGACGGTCCAAATATAATCCGCTTACGATTACCAAATTTCAAATCCACGTTTGGCTTCATCGCTAACGAGGCTCAATTTGATAATTTTTCATGTTCTTTTTTTCCATCGGCTTTGCAAGTTGGAACGAAAAACCGTATTCGTCTTTTGGCCCGCGGCCATTTTCCAAGCCGCTTAATGGTCCAATTTTTTCTTCCGTTCCATTGAACTGCATGAATTGAAAATCCGATGATAAATTCCTTTTATTTAGCAATAATATGACTGCCGATAACATCTTACTCATACTGTCCCGCATTCCCGAAAGTTCGCTTCTGTGAAGTGAGTCAAATTCGAGGAATTTAAGTTCTCCCACATTAATCCTCGGCGAGATTATATTATTTCTGAGAAGTGAATTCGAGGCGGACTTAAAATTTTAACCCTAAATTAACGCAATAGGGCTCGAAGCAATCCATTTCCGCTCCCATATGTATTTAAGCCCTGTTATAAATATTAGATGTATTCGAAAGTTCCACTGCTTGAACCTTGTGTAATTGTATAATACATTCTGTATTAAATCATTAAATTTCATTTTGAATTGTCTGTATAAATTATATATTTAAGGAGTAGAAATTAATCATCCAAATAACTTTACTTCCTCTAATAATTAATTTCACGATGATGAAGTATAAAAATTCAGTAAATTCCAAAAGCAAATTATTACCACAAAATAATTTTTATTATCACGATTCAAATTTATTTTTCCAAGCTGAAAGATTTTATTTCGATAAGAGTAACTCTTTGCAAAAGTTTCGCCCTAAATTTTCGTACATTTCAAAAGAAGATGTTGAAAGAGATCTGATAAAATTATGAAAGCTAAATTTGGACCATCCCAAGGGGGGTTGATTCATATTATAAATGATTAAATGCTGAGTCTCTTTAATGAACGAATTATTCTACTATAAAAAATACAACACCATTGCTGACGTTGGTTTAAAAAATTTGGAAAAAACTGCGTTAAAAGCTGCTTTAATATTTGCGATTTATGCTTAACTGGAACTATTTTATCTAAGAATTCGCCAAGCTAATTCATATCACTTGACTTGGCGAATTTTATGTATGAAATTCATATATATTCATATAAAAATAATTTCAGTTAAGGCACTTTACATAATACTACAAAAATTGTTACGGTCATTTTATGTCGAAATAAAAAACGAAATAATACATAGTGAAAGCTTTTATCGACTCACCTGAAAAATTTCTTCAGCAAATTGATAGCATTACTTTTGAAATGCACTCTTTCTTTCTTTAATCACCTTTACAATGCAACAGTAACATTAATGTACATTTAGCACAATTTTACCGGGTCAAGTCACGCGACTACTTTCCTTCGGAAACACCGTGTTTTCTTCTGCAAGATTATATATATTTTATTTTAACACACTGTAATTTTTAGCAACCTCTAAAAATGCGAAAGCTCACGCGATCCTATTTTATAACTGTGAAATAACTGGCGCAACGAAGGCGATTATGATATTTTAATAATCGCACCACATAACGTGTTTTTGATCGATTGGAATGAGATTAATAACAAAAAATATAATTTTGGACTGTTTAAATCATATTGCTTCGATTTTATTTTTTTGCGTTTTTCAATGTTTAAACTTTTAAAAATACATCCTCCAAAGAAATTTCTAAAATTTCAATTATTTACGGAGTTATAGCTATTTTAGTGAGGTGGCAACTAAGTCGATCCTGCTAGAATAACATCTTTAAATGCATCTTTAAAACTACTTTTTTCAACACGATTGACATCATATCTTAAATTCTAATTTTGCACAAATTATGTACAAATCTTTTATATATAACCTTCTATTGTTCCTATCAGATTTATGTCAAAATTTCATTTTTAACTATTGAAAATAAGACCAAAATATGACTTTTATTTAATCAGTCGACATTCTTACTAATTAAGAATTGTATTGTTAGAAAAATAACATCTACACAGAACAATGATGATATTGACACTGTGCATACTATTTCTTCTGAAGAAGAAAGCGATTTTGAGTCATATCGAAAATCGCAACGAGATTTATCATACCGCGAAGTTTTTTTTTTTTACTTTTTAAGACTATTAATCACATAGTTCTTTTGAAAAATATTGATTTTTATAAAATATATTTTTTTAATTTCATTATATAGGGTACTTCAAGAGGGACGCTTAAAATTTGTTAGGTTATAACGAGTATGTTGTTAAAGCAACATCTGCCAAATTTATTGCGAATTATTCAAAAGTGTATGGCAAATCATAATGGAAGATTAAAGTGTTGAACAACGTATATAAATTGTCAAATTTTATTTTCAAAATTAGTGCTCCGTTCGAGAAAAGTTTCACCAAAAAAATCTTATTTAACGCCGAGACACATTTTTGGTTGAACGGATTTATCTGATTTTCTAAGAATTGAGCAGTACGGAATTCTAGGAATTAATAAATTTCTCGGAAATTAATAGCGTGGAATTCTTAGAATTGGTTAATTTCTCGGAAATTAGCCGACTGGAAGGAATTCTAGGAATTGAAATATTTTATTGATTTTTTCGTAAAGAAGATTGTCGCGTTTTCCAATAAGTCAAAGATCGACCGTGAATTATAGAGGTATAAGCTCGCCTATTTGAAATTGAAAAAGGCAATATATTCTTTAATTGCCTTTAAAGATTGAGTCATTTTTGCTATTTCTATTGTATTCAATGACTTTCAAAAGAATGGCGCTAAAAAAAATCGCTAGCTTTTTGTATGAGTTCAAATTGGGGCACAATGCAGTGAAAGCAGGTGGAAATATTTACTAAGCCTTCGGACAAAGATCGATTTGTGAAAAAGGATAATTCGAAAGGAGCAAAATAAATCTCGAAAGAGGGAAGATAAAAATACTGGACAAGTGGTTGCCACACGAACTGTCAGAAGACTAAAACTGAACCGCTTGGAAGTGTTTTCTTCGTTGATAAATTCAAATACATAACAATAGTAGTTATTGATATTATGCTAAAATAAGTAGAAGAAATTGACACGACAGTTTCTCCCCGAGTCTCCGATGACTAGTTTGAAAACAAAAATGCATCCAAGATTTGAAATAAGTTATATTCACTTGGTCTTTATTGCGAATAAATTTTCTAATTACTTATCAAAAACAATCCCGCAAGCAAAGTGTTAATGAGTCTATACACTCGGGCATCGTATAACACGGTTGTAAAAATGTTTTTACGACGTGATTTACATAACACGGTTTTTAAAAAAATACGATTTGTACAGAGTTGGATATTAAAGCTACGTCTATAATACCTGGAAAAAAAAATCTATTCGAAGCTGTGTCGATATTGTTTCTGCAACCGTTAACGAAATAAAACAATTCAATTTAAATTCCTGCTGGAAAAATCTGTGGCTAGAAGTAGTCTCTGGAGAAAATGTTTTACCATCAATAGAAGATGAATGCCAAAGGATAATAAAAAATTGTTGATATTGGTGGAAAAGGTTTTGATGACATGAATATTCATGACAGTCAAGAAATATTGGAGGATCATACGTTGAATGTCAAAATATTAAACGAATCTATCACAATTAATGAGTCAGAAAGCAGTTGCAGCGAAGTAGCTACATGTTTCACATTAAAAACAATTAATGAAGGCATATAATTGGCTATTAAATTACATTTTTTCAATAGAAAATGTACCTAAAATTATTTCCATAAATAGCACCCATAAGAAAGGTTTGAACCAGGATAAAAATGATCAAGCTTATTGAGTTTTTTTTATCATATCATTTCAATGTGATATTGTGTCGCTGTGCCACAATACCGATGCTTCATACTTCTCCCATCGCAATTCGTTCGCAAATTTGCGCCATTCTGATGGCAATATTAAAACAGCAGAGATACATGGATGTAATATGTTATTTTCAGTCTGGTAAATAGACATTTCTCAAAATAAGTCACGTTTGAAAGAGAGCTATTTCAGCTCCACCCAATATGCGGCACCATTATCCGCATTACAGACATGACTAATAATAAGGCTTCAGGTGAATACACGTCCCGCAGGTTGTATAATTCTTCACATGAGCCAATTGAATCAATACGATGTGGAGAAATTGCAATCTTCGGACGCCGCGGAGTGCCTGGCGAAGTTCATATGAGCTACGTCTTGGGCCTTGACATTGACCCCATCTGGGCTGGTTGCACAACTATAATAAAAACCTCAATCATGTATCGATTTTATTGAAGAGATTTACCTCGATGGATTCCTACCAACGCGATGAACAATGTGTGGTTTCGACATAGTCTTAAAAAACGAATCATATGACTTATAATAAATACCACGTCACCTTCTATATATATGGTAATGTAATAGATGAACGCATTCAAAATTATAAATTGACGATTTTTTGAACAGAGACTAGCATGTCCGATGTCATCGATGATCGCAAATAAATCATCATTTGATCATCAACATTAGATACATCACTTTTAGATCATCGTTCGACTATTTGTGTAAATAATAAAGTCATGATTTCAATCAAAAAAATCAAATGTATCGCTTTGATTGGGATTTTATGGATCTGAATGAAAGAAGGGCAGGGCTTATTCAATTACTATTTTCTTAAGATAATCATATTGTGTAAAATAACCGAGAACCTTCATAATTAAAATTCTTTATCCGTAAAACAGTCTCCTATGGAGATCGATCAATTGCTTATGATGCACTAAGATGATGATATAAGCGTGTGTGAATTTATGTTTGATTCCTGTCTGTTCACGATTCGAATTACGCAAATCTGATCAAGAGAAATTTCTGAAAAATAAAAACACACGATTCTTTAATTAATCACATTAAATGTATATGAAATGAGACTTGAATGACAAGCTTCCAGAAAAACGATGACTATAAATATACAGATCCATCAATATGAGCTTCATGAGTTCTTTGAAAAATTAACAGGCGATATTAATCGCCAACCGATGTGGCAGTATTGAAAAATGATTGAAAAATCAATGAAGAATTAGAAAAAGGTCATTAATGATGAAAATTAATTATTGATTCAATTTAGGCGAGTGACTTTTAACTGGAACATCAATGAAGAAAAATGCACAAAGAATTCAATCGAATCGTATGGAATTTATTCAGTAAAAATATTGTTTAATTTACCCAGACGACTTAGCAGACGTGTGTGCAACGGCAGCCAATGAAGGGTATCGCATTTCTGGCGTGTGAATTCAATACGACATATATTTTAAGCTTCATTGAGACATGTGTTTCAAGCATAGTTTTTTCCCCATGAAAATTGACGATGAAAAAATTCACAATGTTCGACCGACTTCATATTTTATTCACAAAAATTCGACATGTTGCCCAAATATCGGACTGCGGTATGCGTATTAACCCTTCTTGTACCAAGCCTATCCGCCTCATCAATAATTTAAATAAACATCACCCAAATACACCTTTTCATTATTAATAACATTTTTGAAGCCTAAAGCATACCACGAATGTCGTTTAAATATTAAAAAAAGACTTGTGTCGCGATATTTAAGGACGAGAAAAATTTTCAAGTCACATATGAATCATAAAATGTTCCATGGAATTAAGACCATTTTTAATTAATCGTGAAGTCGCGACGAAAAATGAACGAGATTTAGTTCAATGGCCAGTGTTATTGGTAGCTCTTGTTTGAAAACATAATGGACTGGTTCGTGTTCAATACAAGTGGGAATCATTTAATATTAATGAAGCTATGATAATACTTTAGGAAATTAAACATTCAGCATGCATGTATATCATTTTGGTAGGGTTTTTTCAAACTATCAATATGCCATGAAATGTGAGACCATGAGATGGTACATGGTGCGGCAGAGAAACTACCTTATTTTAAAAATTAATAATACAAACAGTATAAAAGATATTAGATTAATTACTTTTTTATGTTACGGATAAATATTTAAAGTTTTTATTTATTTTATTATGGGGGTAGATCCTAAGGGTTGCAGGACGAACAGACTGTCTATTCTCTCTGGGGTGCCTTGCAACTTGGTCGTGTCTAATTGTGTGCAAACTTCATTTGCTGCCATGATATTTAATTTCGAGTAAATTTCGCGTTACATTCGAATCTGGAAGCCTCTGCCTCGTAATCTTCGCCATACTAGATAAATTTAATTATTACAGATCATAATGTTTTAATTGTTTCCCTTTCTTTTTGAGAATTCCTCCTTTTCGGTGTTGTCGGATGAGCGGTCAGAGATAAAGAACCACCCACTCTACGAAGGTAAAATACATGATTCTGTCGTACGCTGCGAGTTCGTGTCAAGGCTGCGGAGTCCCGTTGATATTTAGGAGCGGGTGCCCCTGTTTTTATACTACGCAACTCGAGATGAAGATTGCGGGACCCAGGACACGGCGAGGTGTTATTTATTATAGTTATTTTAAAACTTATATCATTAAGGTCCGTTCAAGGACCTTGACTCAACTGAAGAATATATTTAAGCTGCTATCGACAATATATCCTTTGATATGCTAGAAGAATATAATATATAAAAACTTTAAATGTCTTTCTGCAGCATGAAAAAAAAACTGATATCTCCTATATTGTTTTTGTTATTTATTATTAAAAAAAAGGTAGTTTGGCTGTTACAAAAATGTATGTCTGTCTGTTCGTTCTATATACTCCTAACTCTTCGTCACCCCCCCCCCCCATATGTCATGTAGGGACGTAATTCATGGTTAAATTCGAGTATAAATTTGTCGTAAAAGTATGAGAAAATTAGATTTATATTAATGACAAGATCAAATAGTGATAATTTCAACAATTTCAATAGGCGGCCGCATCGTAGTCATTTAATAAATTCATAAAACTTGCAAAAACCGACCAATTTACATTGACGATGATGAAGAAAAGGCAAATTGAGGCACGTCGGACATTTTAAGGGTTCGGTAATGTAAAAAAATGGCATTTCATATGTTCCCCGCCCCGTGGCGAGATTTTTGCGGGCGAGTCTGTGTTACTAGGGGAGAGGCAATAATGGCTTTGGGCACTTTCCTACATTATCTCAAGACACAAAGACCTAGGTGCTAATATGGAATGAGCCGTAGCAAATGACGTCGTTATTAGTCCGGGGCTACTTTACATTTTGCCATTCCGGCGGCGATTAATTCCATTTGGAGCAATTCGATCAAACGTAGGAAGAATGCAGCCATAACTACCATATTGTATATGATTATAATTAGATATTTGCTAAAGATCATGCTCGTATAAATTATGAACATATTTGTACGAATTCACGACATGCAAATTGGGTCGATGTCGATTTTCGTCGGTATCACTCAGAGATGGTACACGATCGTATGAAAAATTATTTTCGCAGAGAAAATATTATCCGAGCTTGATTCCTGGGAGGAGTCCTTGATTCTGTTAAGATAAGTCTTGTGGGTTGCATCCTTGACCCATATATTTCTTGTCGGATCCTCGCGACCCTGTTCGCTCTATTTATTGACCCTTGAAAGAGGTAAAATCGCACCGCGGAAGGAACCACTATATTTTATGCACCCATAAATAAAAATTACTGTCAGCCATCGATAGCCATAAAAATGTTTGCTCACTTAAATTTGTTTATTATGGCAGAAAATAAATATCAATAACGAATTATAATTTACATGAACATGTTCATTATATTCAAGGTCACATTTTTATACTGTCTGATGATAATTGATGTTTATGAATTAAAACCGTCGATATGATCGCATTCAACGTTGGCCACTTATTTCACATTTCGACGTTGAACGGATGAGTCTATGGAATATCGTCGTCTATGTCATAAATCCGATTTATTTTTGCGAAAAATTTTCACAGGTTCAATAATATTTATATAACGCGAATGCATGATTGAGTAATCGTACTGTTTGGGTCGGTGTCCCGGAGATGTTATCTCAGGTCGCAGAATCCAGGACCGGCTGATCGCCACCTCCGGGACGTTAGCCACACGCCTATCGGGCTGGACAGTTTGAGCACATGCTACACGCCACACGCGACTCTATTGCAGTGGTAGCAAATCGAACTACCTGGTGTTGGTGCTACCAGAGCACTCGCACAAGATGAGGTATAACCACCACCGACGATTCCTTCAAATGCTCCGATGGAACGGAGTGCTCCACACAGATCTGGACCCTTTACTAAGTGAATTTAAGTGTTAGAGTCGATTGCGAATGGTACACCGGGGAGTCGCCTAACACGTCAGGTCATTATCGCTTTTATAATATATGAGCATAAGGCTCATTTTTGTTCGCACTGTATAAGCTCAAAACCCTGCGCGGTAATTCTGCGCGAACATATCGATTCGCGGCGTTAGGGGTTCCAGAAGTATCAAACTATAAAGCGTTCAAGTACTCAATGCAGCAAAATTTATTTCTCAAATTAAGAATCATATGACAGTGGATGAATCAAATATGCTTCGAATAAACGCCAGTGCTTCCAACACTGAAATATTATTAAAGAACAAAAACAGATTTTATTTTGACAAAGCACACTATTTTGATTGATTTATACATTCATACACATGGACAATATAAATTATAATCGAAACAGTGTCAATATAGAATTTAACACTAACCATACCGTACATCAGAGCTGTCAAACTCAAAGGTTAGCATGGGTCAAATTAAAAAAACAAGTTCAGGTGTGCCGTAAAAAAATGCATTTTTTGTAGAAATATAGGTTTATTTTCTATTTTATGACATAAATCGACATGGAATATTTTTAAAGTAGTTTTTTATCTTTATCTTTCAGCATAAATCATGATCTGAGTCGGTATTTGCTTTTTCATGACCATTCGCTGCTTCAAATTATCAATGAATCTGGCATACCCTATAATTTTTACTGCTGTCTGGACCCATTCGGCCCTCGATAAACGCGGTTTTCCTATTACGATTTCGCTATTACTCGGCATCAGGACACGGAAAAGACCTAATTTTTAATTGATGATATTTCAAAAGGATGAACATGTTCTTTGAGTACTTTATATTCTATATAATTCAAGAGATCGTGTCTTCTGCGCCTAAAAGTAAATCCGCCACTGGTACAGAAATAAAAAAAAGAGAATTTTTTTTTATTTCTGACACATTGTATCTCTTCTCTGCTACTATATTTTCTATTTCAGGGGCAATACTGCAAGCAGTGATTAATTTCAAAACTGACCTAATATGAGCAGAGCCATAACGAGAGTATGATGCGCTCATGACAAGTATATAACTTACCCCCCCCCCCCCCCCATCTAAATCTAAATATATCTCGTTCGCGACCACATTTGGTGCGAGCCATCTATGTAAGTTAGCCTCTGAGACAGTTTTCATGATCATACAGATAATAGAAAATGCAGCAAAAAGCACTAAAAGTATGTGTGTCCAATCGGTCCGCTTTTCGAACCGCTAATATGACGAATGAGTGCCTCACGATCGGACGCCATACTTGAACATGTCAACAGAATGATTACAAATTCTCATTACAAATGCTTATTTATGCCTGCTGGGTCGGCCCAATGTTTAAGCGATAACGAAGAAAAGAGGGATTAGACAACTGCGCCCCCAACCCAGCTGCGCTCATGGAGGGCGCCTGCTTTGCCAACCCTTTGTTACGGTCCTGAAGATGAGCATCGTTTATGCTGGATCTGACTGTAGAATTATTGCCTTTCATAAGTGAAAATAACTGCTTGCACCAATAAATACTTCCAAACATGTAAATGATTTCAAATGCGAACCTTAGTATATCTTGATTGGTTTATATAAACCTTGTATATTGTTCTGCAGTGGCGTCATTATCTGAGTAATACTATACTTTTTTTAGTATTGCGTTCGTTTTGCTGGCTGGGCCGCAAAAATATTGTGCGGCCCGCGAGTTTGACAGCTCTGCCGTATTTGGTCAAATGACCGATTTCAAAGTTTAATTTAAAATTGTACATTCGTTGTTTTTACTTTTATGAATTTAATTTCATGCAAAATCTTAGATTATCTAACTTACCAACTATCTGCCAAGCAAGCATGATAATTTTGACATTAAGTTTTCTCTAGCATTTAATACCAACTAAATAATACTAAATATAGTATGATTTGAATATAATGGTTTATGTGTTATATAAACCATTATATTAAAATCGAAATTATCAATAAATATTTAAATGCTCATATTCAGTTGTTAAAATACCGTAGTCCAAAAATGCACTTACAAAAAATACACATATGCGTTGACATTTCGCGCCGTAATTTTTAAACAAATTGCTTCAATTGCACAGATCTATTTTCGTATCCACATTAAGCTTCTCTTTTAATGAATGATGACATCGGATGATAAACGCTTCAGCAGGCTTATAAAAACGTGGCGATTAATTAAGAAGTTGAAAAACTTTTTGCTTAAACATGCTCTCATACATCAATCAAAGTCTCATCGTTCTAATCCAGCGTATTATCTACAGATTATATTAAAATATCACGATGGGAATTTATGTTACGACATGCTTGAAGTGTATAAATGAAATTATGCGCCACGGGGTTGCGAGCGTATTATGGGGGGAAAAATGTTAATCGCAGCAAGAAAAATACGTAACCTCGTGCCTGGACGTCGTATGTTTTTGTTTTGCTTTTGATAATGACATTTTCCCATATTTAACGCGTTAATTAATTATTTAATACCCCCGCCCGTGCGTTTATATTGGGGTGGATGGGGATTCAAATTTAGCTGAGGGAATCCATAGAAAAGCTTGATAACTCCTGATCGATGAGCATCGTCAATAAGCTAATGTATATAAAAATTGCAAGAAAGCTCGACTTGGATGCAAGCCAACTGCATCGTTGCAGCTACGAAATATTGCAGCGAAAATATGACATCACTTCCGCCATCAGTGCCAGAATTTATCTCTCTTCGTATTTAGCATTCTTTGCGGTTTTGCATCATGTCTTCTCCGAACAATGTATTCTCTCAACTCTCATCTCGCATTTATTATCTCCCGTCAAAAAATCTGAATCGCGGATTAAAATTGCAATAAAAATGTAAAACTTATTCGTCTAGATCTCTTAGGATATTCGACAAGATTAAATGCTGAATAAGAGTGAACGTGATTTGAATTAAAACTATTTAAATTGAGTTTTTAAAAGCCAACTGCATTGCAGACTGTGCACGTAATAAGACATTGAATTTCCATGTCTAAGGATATGCTGAATCTAAATCTTATATGAAATTTCATGAGAACCCTATAAAACAGCATTAAAACAAATTTACATGTCTTAATATTGCGATTCATACATGTAAAGTTGTATTATATTTCATCTGGTGTTATTAAAGTGGATTAGTTCTTCGAATCTTGTGTAAGATAGTGGAAACAATTTTCATTGTGTCAATATATTTGGGAGATCGGCAATATTAATTTTCCGGATCGATTATCTCCATCCAGTTATACCCTGTTTTTCCGGTTTTTACACGTAAATCTCAAACGATTCGTAAAGTTGAATAAGACCGTCTGTAAATTCCTAATTCAGCATTATAATTATAATATTATATAAGAGATAACATTAAGCCAACCTAGACAAATCCATCATCAACTACAAACATTAGGTTATCCCGAAAGAAATCAATTGATATACAATTTTAATAACAAAGTGCTACCTCTCCAAGCAGGTTTTATATCTCCTTCTTATAAAAACTAATTAAATTCGACTGAAAATATGAATCAAAACGGTTTTATACTTCATCTACATTTTTTTTCTTTCGCTTTTTAAACAATGTTTTAAAGATCGAAATAGGTAGTAATCAGAAGATGTTAAATTTGTCAAATGTGAAGGATGCCGTACAGCTTCCCAGTTTACTTGTTTTATTTTTACACAAGTGTGTTTGAATTTATGGAAGCGTGTGTTGTTATCATGTTGCAAAATAGCTCCTGTACGTAAAAATTCATAGAAAATAACTTAATTCGTCACATTTCATAAAACAAATAAAATAACCTTCCGATGTGACTTCCAGTCCAAACTTGGGTGATGTTTCTTGGAAAGTCATTAATTTTTTTCCAGTGATAATTTACGCGAAAAAAGTTTGCCTTCTCTGTGTTGACAACAATGATACATGTGTTATATCGCTCTGCTTTGTTATCCGCAGATAGTTCGTGCGGCATACAAATATACATTCTGCTTTACTTTACGACACAACCGAACTCAAACGATAGCGGGCAAAAATAATGCATTTCTTTCGGTAGACCTAATACAAAAATACTGCAAAATGCACCAGACTAAATGTTGTCAATTTCTTTCATAGCTGTCAAATCGTTGAAAACAGCAGACTTATTTTTGAGTTAAATGTATATTATAGTAATTCATTCTTTACTAGTTTTGTACCCAGATGAATTATTGCTCATGTCTTAATGCTAAAAATTTATTGGGTAGTTTTTTCCAATTTAAACCGGTCTCATCAGCATTGTATATAAACTCTTCGTCGAATTCTTCCTTCTTCACAAATAGCTTCAATGTGTCGATTAATGTATTTGCTGAAAGTATGTCAGCAGAAAGCTTTTCCTCATGAATTTCAAATTCCTTGAAATCATGTCGTCCTTTGAATTTTTCAAGCGAACTTGCTTTGAAAGTGAAATCTCCTTTTAATTTTGTATTGAAAAATATTGCTTTTTCGCATAGCAATGGACCAGACATTGGCTGTCCAGTTGATCGTCTTTACATGAACCACATATAAAAACACTCTTCAAATTTTGTATTTCCTTATTTTTTCATAACTTTCGCTCTGAGCTTCTACATTCTGATATTAAAAAAACTTCGTAATATGCAATCCATCACGTACGCGAGCAAAAATGAACAAATTTGTCCACATGCAAATCAGCAAATTATAATGTTTTTGTTTTATTTCAAACAATCAGGATAATCGAGGTTATACTATAGTGTTTATTCTAGATTGTAGAATATGATGAAATTATACCTAATATTTCCTTTCATCCAAAATGGTGAAATCTTTTTATAAATGTCGAGATTCCATTTGATTGCTTCCTTAATACTATTTTATTCAGCCGCAAATCACACAACTTAGTCCTATTGTGGTGTCACAAATTTATACAACTTTTATTACGCTCATTGTGACACATTATATACGGAAGAATAAAAGTCGCGTCATAAAATTTAATTCAACGTAGATCGTCATCTCGATGGAGACAATCGTGGGGCAACTTCCTTTCCAACAAGTATTAGTCTGCTTTTTTGACTTTTCAAACCCATTAATATCACACATATGATCGTTTCATCGATTATCTTATTAGATAATTATGTCAAATTAGATAATACTGGAACTAAACCGAAAACTGGTAAAACTATTCGATTTTCCGGAATGAAAATCTGAAATGAACCGATTCGAAATTATTGGCTTGGTTTGATTGATTTTTATGTTGACATAAAATGCGACATTCACCATCATTAGAACTTGTTTAATTGTATTAATCTGATAATACTGCAATATTTACTCTTTTTTCATCCTATTAATTGTCCCGTTAAATTAATACTTCATATAATGTTATCAAAACAATATAAAGTATTGAACTGAAATAAATAACAGTTCGAAGCCCTGATTTTAATTGGCATTATTTCATTATAAAACACACCAACAATCAGTTTTGTTTTAAGCTGTTGTAAACACAATACAATTATTTCCAAAGTAGACATTATGGGAACGCTACCAAATATTAATTATATTTCCAATAATTAGCTACATAATCAGTGCTAAAATTTAGAAATATTTTATTGTTATATTTTTCACACAGTTTAAAAATTGATTCAATATGAAGATATTGCAAAAAATGCAAACATGCACTTTGAATTTGTCTTTTTGCAGCATGAGAGAGAAAAAATGCGTTGACGCAATTTGACAGCCCGGGGCCAACGGGCGTCATATTTAATGCAGAAAAACACAGTCAAAGACTTACGCAATATCTCATATATATCGCGCATTATCTTTTGTGGAAAAAATTTAGTCTGTCTTTGAAAAGCTTTTATATTCCGATATAAATCATGTCTTCGCTTAAAGATCATTGATTGATAAAGATGAACGGGTCTTTTGGTCGTCTGTTGGATTAAAACGACTTATTTATTCTAGCTGTGAGTAAGAAAGCGACATTAAGGCATGTGATTTACGATCACATTTACTCCTTAAGAATAATATATTCATCATCATCATTTTTCTCTCTACATCTGGGCGAGAGCCAATTTTTATGTTCTCGTTCACCTTTGGTTGGCACCACGTGTAAACATTCCATTTGGTGTAATTTCTAATGTCGACTTGGAATATTTTTCTTTTCTTTTCCATCCATTTTTTCCCCATCGTTTCAACCATTAAAAGAATTTTTCATATTTATAATATATATATTTGACCTTCAATCATGATCATTTTTATATCTGAAATATAGTATTTTATGAATTTATTTTTTGCTCTTTCAGGAGCAAAAAATGGCAATTAATTCATAATATTAACAGATATAAATAAATTAAGCAAAAAACACATTTTTATTATTATATAATTATGCAAAAAATAAGCATATTTTAAAGTAATTTGTAAAAGACAGCCATCATAAAGTGATGTCATTTTGATTCGAATTTATTACAATAAAAATGTTTTTCTCATATATAATTTCTTAAATATGAATTTTATAAACTTCATTATACGAATAAAACTATTTTGTGAGTAAAAAAGCGTTATATACAAATCAATTATGGTCGTATTTACATACAAACATCTGAATCGTATCAAATATTAAGTTTTATCGTTAATTTAATATGAAGTGATTGTGTAAGACTATCTGAATCGGATTCTATTTTTTTGAATAACAAAATTATCATTGTGTAAAAATTATATTTGTATTTTTATTGCAAATTGGTCACTCCTAAGAAGCCTTTCTTGACTTTTCCATGGAATTGATTATTTTAGAAGTAAAAAATAAGGATAAAATTGTATCGAAACGATTGATCGGAAATATCTGTTAGCATGATTAAAAGATTTTTCCAATTGAAATTTAAACCCGAACCTTTATACATAGAGTCCAGGAATTAATTCACTTTACCATTTTTTTCAGTCAGTCCGTTCGATTTTAAGATTATGTCAGTTTGTATAGCTAAAATTTCTTCTTCAATTTGTGGTGTCTTTTTGAAGAATTTCTGCTTTGGAATTAGCAATTAGCAAAAATATTTTAATCAGTCAGGTAGTCAGTATAAAATTGATTCAAAGCCGAAGTGTTATTAAATATAATAAAAAAGTTGAAATTATCGCGCTTTATCATCATTAATAAATTAAACACTGCTGAAATTCTAATTGTGATGATTTAAGGAACATGCACTCAATTATTAAATTGTTTGGAAATTTTCAAGAACCGTTCTTGTGTATAACCACTCATTTGCAGGCATTAATCATCTTACATGTATTCGAAGAAATTCATATTGAAACGGTTCTGTTCAACGATTTGCGAAGCTGAACAAAGAGCAAGATCATCACCAGCACGCTATTTTGTGAAAGCATGATTATTTCGCCTCTGAAAGTCCACCATAAGCATATTGCAATTGTATTTATACATCTGTTCCGAGCAAAATTAGCAGAGTTTACTGTTATCCAAGGCACAGTAATAAAGCGTATTATTATTCAATTTTCTTCACCACATGGGAATTATTTAACAGTGAACGCATGCAAATATAAAAGAACATATAATTAGACTTACGGATCTTTATAGGAGAACGGTTCTGCTAATTGAAGGGCTTGCCTGGCGAGGAATTCCGTCACTCCAGAATAAATTTGCCGTTGCAGCAGATTCTTGTTCAAATAGGATGAACTCGAGGGCGGTGGTGTCTGCGATTTATTCCTCCTGAGCTGATGGATGTCCACGCATGGCTCGCCTGAATGAATATAAAAATATATTTTATCGGAACGGAGGTCAAACTTATTTAAAATTATATTTCCAATAAGCTATGGGAATGTCAGCTGTTGAAAAATGATCACACGTTTGATAACGTCATTTAATGCAGAAGGACGTCATGGCACGCTGCAGTAATTGTGGTAGAGGCATATTTAATACCGCAAATGTCGCCCGAAGACGTCAAAGATAAGAAAGACTAGAATAGAATCACGAGGATGAGAAATAATTTTGTTTTGCTATGAAAATATGCGTAAAACGAGCACATGGACACGCACGAAGTGCAGAGAAAATAGTCTGACCACTTAAACGTGCTTCTCGAATATAACAGTAGACAATCTACACTAACACAACAAGTTTGGAAATGCTTAATAATTCGTAAAACAACTTGTATATATAGTACAACTCATAATTTATTGATACTAAAATTTAAAAAATGCACATTGCTAAAAGTATCTTCCTCAACATAATCACATACAGTAGATCCTCAATTATCCGGATTAATTGGGAATTAAAGTAGTTCAGATAATAAAAATCCGGATAATTGAAAATAATCATAATTGACAGGAAAAGACAGGGAAAAACTATTTTTTATTTAAAAAAATCAATTGTCGATTCTAGCTTTTTAAGTTAGATCTTCTTTTAAATGCGAATTCTCTTAGAATAATTAAGTAATACTGAATTAAACTCTTATTGGTTCTTAAGCCATTTCATGGCGACATCTAAACATTGAAAAGCTTCAGAATGTGTTGAACCAATATTTCTCCCCTCGCAGGCAAATATTTCTTTAATTATTTCCTCATCATTCAAAATTTGGAAACCAGGATCGTTTTGAATCCCTATTTAACCACTCGGTTACATCTTCTTTCTCGCATTCAGTACATATATAAATTTGGTGGTGGTGGAAGTGCCATTTGGTGGAAGAAATTTTACCATAAACATTTCATCCATCTAGTTTAAACTTTCTATAGATGGGTGCATTGTCTAGTAATAATAATGTTTTCCTTCTTTTATCTATGGAGTTTTGGTACTTTTTCACTTCTGGTATGAACTGTTTTTCATATCATCGTTTAAAAACTTCACCATTCATCCAGGCTTTTTTCTGAAGATCATATTCAATTGGAAGATTTTTGATATCTTTGAAGCATCTGGGGTTCTTTGATTTTCCAATGACAAGCAGTGGCAGTCTGTGTCTGCCTGCTGCATTCACACACACCATTATAGTAATCCATTCTTTACTAGTTTTGTACCCAGGTGAAGTATTTTCACGCCTTGATGCTAAAGATTTGTTAGGTAGTTTTTTTCCAATTTAAACCGATCTCATCAGCATTGTATATAAACTCTTTGTCGAATTCTTCCTTCTTCACAAATAGCTTCAATGTGTCAATGAATGTGTTTGCTGAAAGTATGTCAGCAGAAAGCTTTTCCCCATGAATTTCAAGTTGCCTGATACCATGTATCCTTTGATATTTTCAAGCCAGCCCAAACTTGCTTTGAAGATGGAATCTCCATTTAATTTTGTATTGAAAAATATTGCTTTTTCACACAATAATGAGACCAAGTCATCATCATTATTGTGCAGTCACAAACAGTCCACCGTAAAATCGTTCAAGTAATTGTATTATATAATTTTTCGTTGAATTTTATTAATGTCAACTATGAAGTTTTAAGAAAACAATGTTTTTTGGACGATGATAAAATGTTAAGAAAATCCACATCATTTCCGAGTCATTTGGAGTTATATTTTTAATATCATTTTAAGATATTAATATCAAATAACATGAGTTTATAGTTTAGGCGATATTGCTAACCTAGAGGAATGTCTGGATCAATAAGAATGGATTAGGTCTGCAGAACAGTCACGTAACAAATAATTCAGTTACACGAAAAAGTTTTCCCAAATGTAAGCCAACAACAAAAAGCAATCTCAAGAAAGTCTATTTAAAAAGCATTTGGGCAAAGAATTTTCGTATTACAAACATTCAAAAAATATCACCATAAATGGACGTATCAATAAAAATAAATCCATCTTGTGCAATAGATTTGTAAATTTGGCCTAAAATTGTAGTTAGACACGTAGATCAATTTATAGAGCATCCGCCTCAAAATCGTAGGAAGCGGGTTCTACTCCCACCATACTCATTTTTTTTTCTTAATAAACGTACTACAAAATATTCATTCATCCTACATATTAATAGTGTGACATTAATATAATAATTTGGCCTACATTTTTATAATTTGCAACAATCAAATAATACATTTTTTTAATGTAAGTAGGTCTTATGACAAGAAAATCTTATGAAATTATAATGAAAATTGAAAAACAAATTTGATATGATTGAACAATACGTGATTATGGATAATGTCAAGGAATTTTATTCGTAATTTGTGTCATAAGTGGAATATTAGGGCAATCAAGACCTTAATTAGAATACCATATGAGCAATGAAATAGTCGAAAGAATTATGGGAACGTTAAAGAATTATTAAGGAATATACTGAATAAAGCTATAAGATGATATACAAATTATTCGATCTGTTTTTGTTCATACTTCGATTTTGTCTATAATATTGCATGCGTATTAAGTTATCCTTTTAGAATCAGTTTGTATTAAGATGCAGTTCAGGAAACGCGTACTTTTTATTAACATTAGAAAGTGAGAACTTTTTACAACTTAATAACTTAATTTTTAAGATGGCTATAGGAAACTCAGAGATGTTTCTGTGACGAGAAGGTGTTATAAAATGGATGATGGTGTGTTTATAAATTTTCAATAAGATTATTCTTATCAATTCAAAGTATGGAAGCTTTGTCGTCCTTCGGGTAAATTAAAATAGCAAGAAATTTAGGCGCTCAATAAATTGTTGCTAATCGCATTAGAATATTAGAATCGTAAACCACTTCTAAGTCAAAGTTTTATATAGTTGAAGGCAATAACAAAAAAAACACTTCAACAAGATAATACCAGGCCTGCTTGGATTGGCACTTCCACCCCATCCATCTTATTCATCGGATATCATACCCTCTAATTACCATTTATTCTGGCCCTTAGAATACTAGTTACGAAATAAAAATCATATAGACAATTGTTTAAAAGGAAAATAAAAAGTAAATTTAAAAAATGCGATTAAAAAACTGTCTGAATGATGGTAAAAATCAAGTTTATTTGGCTCTTAATTAAGGTTTTGCAAATGATAAAAAAATTATAACTTTTTGGTTCCTCTATTAATATAACTATCACACATTAGGATCTACAATATAGTCCATTAACAAGTACTTTAGGATGTCGATTTTTTTGCAAAAAAAAATTAATCGATGAAAATATACGTGGATACTAATGGATCATGGATGAAAAAGGATATATATGATTCATAAAGTTTTTTTCCATAAAAACTAAATATATTCGTAATATTAATTAACGAGACTGGTAAAAAGTCGAGGCGAATGTAATGCATATTTAATCAAATCAAATCATGCTTTTCTCGCATAGTACGCATATGTGTGTACGAGTCGTGTGAAAAGTTGTTAATATCAGTATAGTCCAAATGTTCGTGCACGTTTTTAAATTGTATAAATAAAACACAATTTAACATTTTAATCAATGATATATTTTCCTCCGCCATCTACAATTTTTCGCTATCTCACAGGTAGCTTTTTAATTACATTGCTCTAGAACAGCGGTTCCTAACCTTTTTAGTCTCGTTACCTCTATAGTCTATCAAGGAAACTGATTTTACCCCTCTTTAAAATTTAATTGACGAAAACAACATACACAACAACGAAAATTCTGTGATTCAACATTTATAGTAATAGACTCGCTGAAGCAATATTTTCCAGATATGGACAATCGTCAGTTCAATTCTTGGATATTAGGACCATTTTCTAATGATGATGAAATTTTTAAAGACGAAGATGAGTCAGCCAAAGTAGAATATCTCGGACTACTCGAGAATAACACTTTCAGAGAAGTTGAATTTCAAATTTATGACCTCTCAATATTTTGGCGAAAAGTAAGTGCTGAATATCCTTTTATAGCTGATAGTGTAATTAATTAAGTAAGTATGTTAAAATTGTAATTTCGTTATAAATAAACACACCTCTTGTGTTTTTTCTTTATATAAAAATACACAAATCATTGAAGCTTATTTCCACAGATTCGTTTTCATCAAAAAATCCGAATTTATTACACAACTCCAATGCACAATTATAACACTGTTTCGCGATAGAAATTATTTAATCAGCGTGTTAAATCGTCTAGGGAAAACTTATTTTTACACAACTCGATTGGGTTAAAAAAAAATCACGCTGACCCAAATAGTATTCCAAAATAGCCCAAACACGCATTCGAATAATTAATTACATCAGAATCACCCTTGACTCGTTTACGGCACGAATTAAAAGCGTTTTCAAGATTGCATATCAAATTTGAGTAGTACGATCGCCGAGTATAAAAGGTTCAACTTCACTGAACTTGGACACTTTCACGTATTGAAAGGATTGCATTTATTGGTCGAAAGGATTCGAGCTGAAGAGAAATGCGCGACGAAGAACAAAGACTGACCATTCAGTCCAGACATCACAATAGGACACTTCCGCTATTATTTTAGTCGCAAATTGTTACTATTATACACCATTGTCGCTTTTCTGCCACATTGACACTGATGTAAAATTCCAAATTTCTTGAGAAGAGATAAAAACTTGAGGATATTTACACAAAGAAAGGATGGAATCGCTAAGATAAGATATATATATGAGATACTGTATTATAATCCAAAAATTCGTAACATTTCATCGGATGTAATTAAAGATGAAAAGCATTGGATTTCCAGGAAGATGGTAATATTTGCTAAGCTCGCTGTTGACAGGATATCAATCTTATCTAACACTATCAACAGAAGAACAAACGCTTTAGTCACATAATAAACAATCACCCAAACTTAATTACACAAGTGCACAATGTGATTGCAGTTTACTTTTCAGCATACTTTCATAACACGTGAAAGAGCAGAGATTACGAAAAAGAAAGACCATTGCGCCAACCGAATTGGATCAGCTGCTTCGTACGTCTCCGCATTCTTCAGCTGTAAAACATTCAATATTTATGTTCGCGATGGAATCATCGGCCTTTAAAGAATTTGCCAAAAACATGCTGCATGCTCATGAATCACGCCGAAAATATTTGTCCATCTAATTTAGATTGGATCCTATTCAAATTTCCTGCACGGGCGATAATATCAATCACCAAGCCCCATCTCCTTGAACACCATCGAAATTGCGTGTCCAGACAAACCGTAAAGGGAGGAATGGGAACATAGCCACACCTAGATGCTCCAATTATATGCGATAATAGCGAATCTGACCTAAAAATGGACCATGATTTATTTTACGTCTGGCCTATTTGTGAACCAATAATCATTGACTATAATTAGATTCAGTTTATGGGGTATTAAACCATTTTTTATTCTATTCAAGATGCATACAAAATACAATGAAAAATAGCATACATTATAAAATTAGTTCCCAATGCTATGTATCATCGAATTAAATGTCTCAAAATGGAATGCATTTTACATTACGATATAATTATTTTAGGGTGAAAATATAAAACAAGTATAAATAAGATCTTTTAGCTTATGATGGCTCCTATTTAGAACTAATGGGATACACTGAAGACATGGAACGACACCGGGAATTTTAAAACATAGCATTAAAAGTGTAGTAGCAATTCTGAGATGCAATCAAGTGTCACACAGATCATTAAATTCTTTATGTTCCATAAAACCCCATAAATGCAATAAACATGATTGTCTTGAACATTTTATAATATTTATAAACTCGTTAAATAAAAATTAAGATGCATGCAGATAATGAGAAAATTGTGTTAGACAGCACATTACGAATTTAAATCGATTAATTGAAAATAGCAGTGCCGTAACAAGGAGCTGGCAAAGCTTAACAAGGAGGGCGCAATTGGGCTTTGGGCGCAAAACGCAGAATAACAGTGGAGAATTGCACATGATTTTTATTTTATTTGATCATTCTACTTGACATGAATCAACACTGATTGACTCTGTCCGTTTTTATAATATATACTAAGTTGTCTAATCCGTCTTTTCTTCGTTATTGCTCAAACATTGGGCTGACCCAGCCAGAATAAGCCCGCAATAATATAAAGACAACAAAATTTTCGACCGATTATAAAATTTAAACAACCCACCTGATCAGTCTTCTTCTGACAACTTCGTTTTGTAATGAGAGTTCGTAATCGTTCTGTATACACATCCGATCGCGAGATGTTCATTTGTCATGTCAGCGGTCCGAAACGCGAACCGATTGGACACAGACCTTATGGCCACTCCGTCCTCTTTTATAGGGCTTTTTGCGACATTTTCGGAGATAAATGCGTACCCGTGGTCATCTTTATGATCACGAAAGCTTAATCAGAGGTTAAATTACTTGAAGTTAAGAATGAGCGTGTCCTAGGGGACATGGATATTAAATTCAGGTTTTGCATATTGCTGTGCACTTTTGTTGAGCGGGCTGGCATGCTCCCGTATAGCGGGACCAATAAACAGCTCAGATAAATGAGGGATCCTCACAATCCTTTGTCTCAGATGTAAAGTGGACCCATGTTTCATCCTGAATCGATGCAAAAACTCGGCCTTGTAGCTGTAAAACATCGCCAAGCACTCGATTCAAACGTCATCACGACGCTGTTTTTGTTTCGCGTTTTTATTAACACGGCATCCATAGACCCGAAACTCTTCATGTCCATACGAAATTATTAAGGCTTCAATGGTTAATATTCAGAGGACGCTAAAGATATAAGTGAATAAATAGCTACTGGATACAAACTCAAATAAAAAAAACATTGACGTGGATAGAATTAGGAAAACCATAGAAATCATGAGTGTGTCGGCTTGAAGGAAGTTGGTGGAGGATTATAGCACATGGATGAGAAAAATTAAGGAAGCCGTACAATACACAGATAATATACGGTCTCATTTAAAACAGCTCTTTCGCTAAAGTATTAAAGATTTGGATAGTAGATCGCTTTTTATCACCGCCCTTTAGACTCAGGAATTGATTTTAAATCAGTCTCAGATCAAAATCCAGACAAGAGGATCTTACACGGCCTTGCAATGAAAAAAAAATGTATCTTATTAATATATTTTTTCTAGAATTTCCATGAAAGGCTTATCAGGCATTTTTAGCACTTATGCGCAAATTGAGGATGCTAATTTGTATATTTTTCATAAATTTGAAGAACAATAATGCAATTTGCAATTGATTCACAACAAATTCAAAGTCCAAGGCGTTTTTGTTATCTTCCGATGTAAGTTAATCACGCTGAATGTCGTATTTTTACATAGAAAAATATAATAAAATAGATAAAAATGTTTGTTTCTTGTATATACTATATTGTCATCGCATTTCTATGTTTTTATATTTGAAATTACTCATGCGTTTAAGGCATAATTGTATGAAATTATAACAGTATTATCCTTCGTGTCATATCAGAGGTAGAGAATCAAAAAAATCGCTTTTTTCTTCTTCTTTAATCGATGATTTGACTATTGGAAAATAACTTCTTGTAGTTTTAAAAGTCTTGCAATAATTTCACCAATATTTTTTAATACCTTTCAAATTAGCATTAAAACCATTCAGAATTTAAAGAAGTTTCGTTGCTTTTTTTCCTATTAAAAAATCATCGAATATCACCTTTTTTAGACCTCTAACCCAGATGACTACCTTATGGAACACTTTATCTAAAATTTCAGTACTTTTTAAAAAATATAGTCTTTCAATATAAAGCTGTGGTTACATTCATTTTGAAATAAAAAGTGAGATTTTGGCACGAAGGATAATACTGTTATATATATTATTGTGATAATTTATAAAACATTTTTTAAAAAATTAACACTTGGTTGGCATTGGCCTTATAAAAGGAACTACAAAAATCAATTAAAACACATATAAAATAAGCGTTTTAAAATTGCCTTGAAAAGGATTTAGTCCTATAAAAGACTGCTTATGGCAGATATATGACCTAACACAATTATCCTCATATTAACGCAAAAAAGTTGAAAATCTGCTGGCAAAAAATGATATATAATTTCCGAACCATTTGGAGCATTTCATAATATCATTTCTAGGGCAGCAATTTATTTCGTACCGTTTCCGCATCCCAGAAAACCGGCTCTGTACATTGTCAAGGTCTTCGTTAATCTTGCGGCCCTGTTTCTTAGTATGTCAGTATATATATAAGTGTGGCATGGCGTGTACGATCTTTACCCCGGGGGTATAAACCAATTCAGTTAAAATTAATACCGCATTTTTGCTATGGACCACACGAGCCATTTTTTTAATTGGTGAAACCCAATTCATTATCTATTTTAGGTTTACATTTCAAATCAAACACATAATATAAAATTTATATAAACTACTTTCAGAAATAATGATTAAAAGTTAAATCTATATGTAATCAATGCAATTATAAATATGATTATTATGCTTAAAACATATTTTTTCAGTGGTATTGACCACGAAAAAGCATTTGATTCAGTATGTAAATACTAACATATTTTACAATATGCATTAAGATTGCAAAATTGAATATAAATTGAAGCAATTGACTACCTCTGAAAAACATTGGGGTTAAAAGGCTTTATTTTTAAATTTGAAGGAGTGTCACTTATAAAGACACAGATTAGTGGCTTTCCTAACAAATTGATATCATTATTAAGCGACTGAATACTCTTAACTTATAATTAATTAAGCCTTCAATGATTGAATTTTATTTTTGATTTTTCCCATGAATTATTCATGCGAAACCTCATTTTGCGCATTATATAAATCAAAAGCGACGTAAAATAATAGTGATTATAATCATCATCATCCGATGACACAATGATTTCATGATTAGTCAGCTTGGGCGTAATGCCTATCCACAGATTGTGAAAGAAGGTGTGGTCCAGAATTATTGCAATCTCGGGAACAATGTAAATTTAATTATTGTTTAATGCTTGATTTGCACTATCCATAAATTGCTGTAATCATCATACAATCACAATTATTTCGACATCCTTGATATCCATATTAAATTCATGGATATTAGTATATAATTATATTCATACGTTTTCAGATCTGGATTGCATTTCGTAACTGATTTGAACAAACTGCATTGTGATGCATTTAAAAATATAATGGAACAATTCAAATTATCGAACAGTCATAATTTGGCCCACTTCATCTGATTTTAAATTTGCATAAGATAGAAAGTTGATGATGACAGTTGTCAATTTTTGAATCCGTATATTTCGCACGCGTTGCATGCTGATTATTGTCACGAATTGTTTTAAGTATACAATAAAAACATATTTATGGTATTAATAATCTATTACATTCAGGAAATGAATTCGACCAATGGATCGTTTTAAAATATTATAAAGCTCGTTATTGCTACCTTATCGAGTAATCAATGCACGTTATCGCCTAAGTTTTGCTTCTTTTATTGCTTTTCTTTTCAGTTTTTATTGTTACGGAAATGAAATATTAACAGTGTCAATTGTATACTATATCTTCTTCTAATATATAAAAATCAATGTTTGTTTGTCCGTATTTAATGTGCTTCCATGCCGTTCATCTGATTGCAATAAAACTTTGTCAATTTACTGTTTATACTTGCGGGAATAACATAGGTATAGTAAAAATATTGTATGGATGCACCATGTTGGCGCATATTGGTCTGGTGAAATAAAGTTTGGGCTGCGGGGTCGGGGAGAAAAAGTAGGATGAAAAACTCTTTTCATCTAAACCCAGATACAGATTTATTAAATATTTGCCCCATAAACTCGACAAATGTGATATTAATCCATTCGATGCTCTAATGTAAATTTATTTGACGTAGTATGTTTAAAGCTTTTATGATTTTTTTTAATCATAAATACTGATTATCCAAGTATATTGTAAATGAGTTTCCTTATTTATGGAAGAAGTAACACCACAACCCCTAATTTGTAATACTCAATCCTATTGAACCATATATTATGAAGGGAAGAACCATAACAAATGACACTGATTGGCATCACACAAGGAAACAAAAGGGAATTACCATAAATAAAGAAGGATATTATGGTTCATTTTTCATAATAAATTTTATAATAAGACTATATTTGACATAAATATTGCAAATGGCAAAAAATATAGCGTCAAATCAGGATCAAGAAGATAACCACGTCGAATATTTACATTAGCTTGCATAAATGCCTGGATTTTATACAAGGAAACAATAGCTGAAAAGATATCCAGAAAACATTTTGTTGAGATCTATTAAGATTTTTCAACTAGTAGATGAACTTGACATTGAAAATGTAAAACCAGTAAAATCACGAGAAGCTAATGCCCAAAAAACTTCAATGGAATTCCTTCTGTTAAAAATGTATTAATCAATAAATGTATAAATATATTCTATTATTGCATACTTTTTAAAGAGAAGAGTCATTTTGACTGGTTTTGGTAAAAGTAACTTCGTCGATATGTCGGTAGTTCTAATATAGAATTGTAAAATCAAACGATTAAAGACAATTTTAAAGAA
This sequence comes from Stenopsyche tienmushanensis, assembly GCA_008973525.1. NCBI lineage: Eukaryota > Metazoa > Arthropoda > Insecta > Trichoptera > Stenopsychidae > Stenopsyche > Stenopsyche tienmushanensis. The sequence continues at coordinate 681,625 of WACJ01000128.1, forward strand.
AAAAATATGAAATCTTGCTTACCTGTATCTTTGTCGTACATTCCTATGTCTGAATGAGATCTTTGACGATTGGCCATTTCGTTCCTCTTCTTGAAGCTCCATGTCTTTTTGATGGTACTTTTAAAACTTCGATTGAACTTGGTCAATTTCGATTCAGTACTCGAGGAGGATCCGCTAGAAACTGAGCTTGACGATTCCGCCATAGTCTGTACACTCAGCATGATGAATATATTCTGTTTTTGTTATTCTTTTTAATGAGAAATGTATTATATAAACACCACAGTACTTTAATTTATTGGCATATAATCATTATTATGAATTTTAAAAAAGCTGCCCAATCTGAACAAATGACTCTTCAAGTCCAAATGGTCTCTTGCGTGGTTTATTTCAATTTTAACAATTGGAAGTTGATAAAAAATATTCAGTCGGAGTACGACCGTCCTGTCCAAAAGCACTTCCGCCACTATTTGAGCAAATACAGGTTTTTTGCAACAGGTTAAACAACGAAGATTTGATAGGTGAGCTTGAACCAGGTGGCAATGTTTACCAATTACTAGACGCCAATCGCACTCTAACAAAACGAATCACTCCTTCAAAAACACAATTAACACGTAACAGAAGACAATAGCTCAAATTGTCGACTAAACACTATCCTGTGGTAGTACGTTTAGCTAGAAAATCTGCACGTTTGTGAGCAGCAAAATTTGCAAAATGATTCTCGAACATTTGGAGGTATGACTGAATCACGTGGTGGAACTTTGCTTATAAATAAATGTGGTTTACGTCAGATCCGACCAGGACGGACACGGTCATCAGACCATCTGACTGTCTGGCTGAAATTGATTCAGCACATCTGAAAAGCCATCGTATCTAGGTCAATACTTGAACCGCTCATTAATTGAAATCTAGACTTGAAGATACGATCTTATTGGATGTCAAACGCCATTAATTACAGTTCAGCATGAAACTTTTATCAGATCCAAATACACAAATCCTGAAAAATCTAGACAAAAACATCAGAAAATGTGAATTGAACACTTATTTAACAATGCGTTTAAGTATATGACAAAAAAAACCACAAAGACAAGACAAAGGCACGGAAAAATTAATGAAGACCACAATAACAGGACACCAATAATTGCAATATTAAGTCTTGATAAACAGCTTTTAACAGGAGACGATACTGAATTTGAATGAAAATCATATCAAGATCAAAATGAGTGACACGTTTATTTTACATGACGTCTTCTATATACATGAAAGAGCTTTAAATATGATTTGCACGTGGAGTTATATTTTTATGATAAGCATTTTCTGCTGCGCATATCAACAATCGAATAAAATAATAACTTGTATGTTAGCACCCTAAAAAACTATTTCAGGATACAAGCGTTGATTTTTTTGCATTAGGATATTTCTTTCTGTAAGCTTTTATTAACAAAAGCAAATATTGCTTTTGCTCTTCATCGATTGTCATCAATTTATTATATTCTTTCATTAAGGCGACACCACGCTCAGCAATATCATTCATTACTCGCATAGAATGGACCATTTTCTTTGCAGCCTTAAAATCAGAGTCATCCTTCCAAGTTTCAACATCTTTATTCAAAAACTGTGATGAGATATCTAGTATCTGGAAAAATCGTAGATTTGCTAATCACAAAGTCTTCTATCCTTTTTTCGGTGATGTGTTCGACATCAATGTTTTTTTCTTTTCGGGCAATCTTCTACACCTTCGATTCTTAGTGCATCTAACATATTTTGCTTTTCTTTAATTGAAATTTCGTCGTCAAAAAATGCAAAAGACATCAATTCTTTGCATCATCCAATACGAATGGAATGGAATTACGACTGTAAAGAGAAATATCATTCACTGTTTTTATTTCCTTTTTCGTCAGTTTAAATTAAAAAAAAAACAATTAACAGCTTTAGCCATCCATTTTTAATTAATAAACTCCCATCACTGCTTATGGACGCCATAAGTTGAAATAAGTACGTTTGGGGAAACAAAAAGCGCCTACTCTTGCTAATGACTGAATTTAAAGTGTGGAGCAGGGTAGGGCTCAATCTCAATACGTACCCACAGGAAAGAATTAAGAAAGGAGGGAAGGGGAGGAAGATTGACTGTAGTGAAGTAGTGAGTCTTTCTGCATGCTATTTTACTTCAAAATACAGTAATAAACAAACCAGAATTAATAAGTCAGATTAATAGTTAAGTGGCCATAGTCTTTTTCTGAAACTTTGACTTATGGTAGCGACGTATTCATTTTTTTAGGGCAGAAAATCATATGACCGCCCAATTTTTTTATATATATTATATTTATGTTCGTAGAATCAATGAATTTGTCGAGCAAATATAATTAAAGGATGCTTTCCCCGTAAAATAATGGGATAAAACCACTAATTGCCTATTTATGCGGATCAAATCCAAATACATCAATAAACCATAACTAAATAATAGAATATAGCATAGGTCAGTAAAAAGATTTAATACAGGATGAAAAGGATAATAGAAATAATAGAATTTATTTGCTGAAAGAAAATGGTTAAAAAGTCGACATTGCAGAAATAAAATTCCAAATAGATTCCAGACGGTTTTTATTTCCAGAAATTTTCATAGGCTTAATAAACTAAGTTTTACAATGATTAGATAAATCATTAAACTTAAACCCATTCAATTAAATACTCGTTATATTTTCACGATGTTACATTCATAATTAGTTTCCAAGGAAGACATGCGTATGAATGCTACGGGTTAAATCATATAGTGGACATTTACAAAATTCATTACAAATATTTTCTTTTTGGCAAAAGTAGCATCGAGCACATATCTAAAGGCTAAACGCACAGAACTGCATTTCGGGATGAATTAAATTAATATATCTTTTAATAACAATTAAATTAATAATATCAATGATTTAATTTGTCTAACTACGACTTAGTAAAAATTAACTTAATAATCACACAAGATCAAATAAACATTGTTTACACTTTATTTAGGATAACATTATACATTACAAAAATTTGTTAACATATAACCGAATGCAATGGCCAAATGAGGAATAATTCAATGGTAACTAATCTTGAGATGAATATTACCTAGGTAACACGCAGTATAAGCATATTACTTGTGATAAAAAATAAAGATGGTGAGAAATATATGTGTGTATAAACATGGATGGAAGTAATTTGTTATAAATAAATGTCATTTATTATTAGGGGTACCAGTATTGATATATTTAGCAGTTTCACTTAACCCTAATGTAATTTGTTTTAGGTCACTTTCTCTGTAAAATGTCTCAATAAATAAAACAAAGAAGCCTCTTTACAGTTATTTTAAAATGGCACAAGAATTTGGAATATGTACATAAATAAACTTTTGAAACAACGAAAGACTTTCTCCACCATAATAATACTAATGAAAACAATATAAAATAATCTTTTATGATACCCCTTTAATATTGATTGCAAAATAATTTAGCTTAGAACAATTTGAGATAATTATAAATTTGAAACATTTATGATTTTTGTATAAATTGGCAATATTTGAAAAAAAAATAAAATAACATGCACACAAAACACAGCATACTTTTTGTCTTATATTTCTTCCAAGTAAGAATTTTTCACTTAGAAGAAACTAATTAAATTATTTATATGCAAAAATAGTATTCATTTTAATGATGCTTGCTAATGATAAAACATTTGTGCATACAGTGTACTTTCGATTATCCGAGTGCGGAATTATCCAGTTTACTGATAATCGGTGCCTGAAAATTATTATTTGATTACTAAAACTTTAACCTGTATGGTAAGATGATATTCGCATATTTACGAGTGAATTCCGGTGACTTAAAAAGAGCACTCTTGTACGTTGAGCTCGGAAAAAGAAAGAGACGTTGTGGGTGACAAGAGGGTTAAACTGATTGCCAGTGGTATTGAAATTATGAAATAAAAATTTGTATTGTAAATATGATATTATAATCGAAACCAAGTAGAAATTTGATTCATTGAATTATCCATGTTTGTCCTCCCCAGCAGTCCTCCTGGATAATCGAGAGTCTACTGTATCATGAAACTGAAAAACTATAAAATTTTGATAATGTTGTTTGACAATAAGAGATAAATAATTCCAATTTTGCAAATACTCACAAATTAATACAATGTTGTATCGCAGTGTGTATTTACTAGAATATAAATTTATTTAGAAGCGACCATATTAGAAAGCCTACAATTAGTAATTACAACTCTATTTTATTTCAAATTCCACTGATTTTTAAAGTTGTGTATATTAAAGGTATATTAAATAAATGACATTATGTCAATGTTGACTAATAAATTCTAGGTACACAGTATTTTATGTATATTTTTAGGTACAAAACTTAATAAATAATATCTATAGAGTATACAAATATCACCACATTTACATATCCAGATAAATAAATGTACGAGTGATGGAATACATATAATCAATGAGAATAATCTCATTAAAACGAGAGTAATCATTTTGCTTATGTTGAAGTGATTAACGGAAGTCATTTGATTTAATGTCTTTTATAAATCGTAGAAAAGTACTTAAAATTAACACAATTTTATCATAAATACATCAGAATGAAAAATAATTCAATTATTAGATATTGATTTGTTACTAGATTTTGTGATATTGTGACAAAACTCAACCCATGCATAGCTCTATTAAATTTCTATTGGGAGATAAAAAATAAACAAGATATTAAAATTTTTAAAACAATATTTTTGATTACTTATGGTCATAATTTTAATTTTAATCAACAGATGTATGCCAAAAATACGTACTGTTACATATAAACTAGGTAACCTTATAAATATGCCTTTATAAATTTGATTTTCATAGGTATTTATGTATGACTACAATCAATTATGATTTAGTAAAGTTTGCAACTAGCAAAATATTATTTTTTGGAATGCATTGCTATAAAAGAAATATGGATAGTACAGGAACCAAACTAATAAGTAGATAATTAAAAATTGCCAACCAATATTGAATTCATCACTAAAGGAATATACTGACAAAAAATAAAAACACTGAACTACGTTTAATCAAAAGTTGTTTTGGACTTATCACAAAGCATCATGACATGTCCAAAATGGAAATTTGTTCACTTTATTTTAAGATTAAAACTTTGTGTATTTAATTTGGCTTTACTTTTATACCTAAAAAAGCACGTATTTTTGACACTTGCTGATAATAAATATAGGATTTAATTCAAATAAAATAAGAGATGCCTAAATGAATACAGCGAAACTTCATTTTTACATCTCTTTCGGTATGAAAAAGTTTAAGCCCATTTCACTTTCATACATCCAGTCATTCTTCAACATTTACCACTTTCAATAGTACCTTGGACGATCATGAAAAATAAGTTTCACTGAATTCATTCTTAAAATTTTCTGTTGGTCACTTTCTATCATTCAAGAAACTCTTCAAAAACTAACTCACTCTTTCACCATATTTCAGGAGGAAAAATAAGCTCCCATATCAGGCACATCGTTCAGTGTGCATCTCTCCATTTAAAACAATAAGGAAAAAATCAATGCATTTCCGACGAGTTGTTAACATCTTCTCTATACAAGTTGCCGATTAGAAAAAAAAATCTCAATCTTACATCGCAATTAAAACGCATTTCCAAATGTAATTCAAAATATATCAATCAATAGCATCACATATCAATTGGTGTAATAAACACTAACTAAAAAAATAACAGGCAGTTATTTTTATTACAAAAATCAACAATTTTAGGAAGTCATACTTTATATAAAATATATATAACAGTCAAAAAATAAAATACATAATTCTTTGTACTACCTGTGTATAAATTATATAATGAAACTATACAGCTAATCAAACAAAAATTATAACTTAAAGGGAAAATTTAAGAACAACTTTCAGCCATACTTCGTATTTTCGAGAGAACGTATCACCAGATTTCATTCTTTGATCAATGTAATTCCTTTCGTTCACGGTGAGCGCCTTATACAATAAACTGTTATAAATAGAATGATTATCACATCTCAGTATTTTAGGCTCTTTACCAAAACTCTTCAAATCGGCACAAATATTTTTATTCATATTCTCAAAACTGACAGTTATATTGCTAGTCGACCCACTGCCTACATGCTCCTCATTCAATGAGGCCGTATTATTGATTTTTGGCTTATTCTCACCAAAATATTCAAATATGAGATTCATGAGCTTGTTGCATGATAAACCTCCGATGACACCACAAGTGTTTCATGTATGGAATACATTTCAGAAAGTTTTTCATTCAACATCAATTCATAAATCAGCAAGCATAAGTTGTAATAAACTTTTTTATACCTATCAATATCAGATTTAGAATCTATGGTCACTCCCAAAATTTCATTTAGCACCTTCTTTTCATCGCAATATTCATCATTAACTTGTAAATTATCATATAAAAACCTAGAGAGTGCCTTCTTGTATTGAAAAATAAAATACGATATCAATTCATGAGTCTGAGTAAAGAGAATGTAATTATTAAGGACGTAGATCATACAAAATTGCCTATAATGCATTCCGCTGTAATCTGATATGTGCGAACTTATCCATTTCTCCGAAAATAATATTTCTTTGAAATACGTCGTTTGAATAGGAAACATTTGGCGGAAATTTTTTTCATTCTCCAAAAACGTCAAAAACCATATTCTATGACTCCACGCGTGATAATTGTTTGAATATTTTTCGGCGCATGTTTTAGTAATTTGAAATTCTTCGTCTATTAAACCCAACGGGCATGTTTGTAGATCTGAAAAATAAAATGTAATGATAATATAAAATTAGAACGAATATTAGATAAAACGATAAATATTTTTTAAAATACCTGAGAAACTTTTACGAAGAAGCCATTTTCTATAAGCAAACGCCTCATTACTCTTCGATTTATGCGATAGAACGATTTTGGTAAACCTTAACTCGTTCAAGCAATCCAAAAACTTCTTCAAGACCATTTCTTTTCGTTTATTCCAGAACGTCATGACATCAGGATTAATTAGTAAAACATCCCATGAGTAAAGCATTTACTGTATCGCAATTATTCCGAGTTATCTTCTTGGAATTACTTTTGGTAAAATAATCAAACATCAACGTGTTGTAGCAATAATTATATATATACTTTAGACACCATGACTCGACGCCTAGATGCTCGTCCGCATGAACAATGGGAGATTTGTTACTATGGTTAGTGTCTACGGGAATTATTTCAAAGTTTTTTCTGAAAATTAAAATGCATGTTTTTAATACACAATCAAGTTCATTATAGAAATTTTATTTATTGTATACACCTGCGGTATATTGAAATATATTATATAGAGCGTTTATAATGCATGTATGTATTTATAATCCAAGGTGCGGCAGGAAAACTACCTTATTTTAAAAATGAATAACACAGATAGTATAGGAGATATTCATTTTTCTACATTACAGAGAGACATTTATAGTTTTTATTTATTGTTATAAAATGTTCTGGTCAATGCACCGAAATAGTCAAGTTTTGAAGCTTATATAAAATAATTATAGCTGATTTCTTTGGTGCGTAATATATTTGAGCCGTTTATTTTAAAAGCGGCAATCAGATTCGTTATAAAATTTGAAGGAGTCCAAGTCCATTCAACAAGATGTTTTAAATTGAAAAAAACAATACTTAATTTATTTTACAATAGCAAATACCCGGCATGCATTGCAATGCCATAAGCGCTTAATAATGATTTTAAAAGAAACACAGTACGTGGTTTATTGCTTCAGTTCACGTGTAGCGCGAGCCGAATAGATGGGATCCAAAAGCATACACACACTCACTCTCGTCTCGAAGACCGACTTAAACACCGTATTGCGCGCGTATCTTTTCTCTCCCCGTCCCCGCAACCCAATCTTCATTTCATCAGACTAATATTCACCAACATGGTACATCCATACAATATTTTTACTATGCCTATGTTATTCCCGCAAGTGTAAACAGTAAGTTGACAAAGTTTTATCGCAATCGGATGAACGGTATAGAAGCGCATTAAATACGAACAAACAAGCGTTGATTTTTATATATTAGAATACTATGTCTATGTTACTCGCGCAATCCTTAGCAATAAGAAGTTTTATCGCAATCTGATGAACAGTATGGCAGCGCATTACATACGAATAAACAGAGATTAATTTTTATATATTAGAAGATATCTTTACAACACTTCAAAAACATAATTCATGCGGTTCAAAATATTTTTTAATGTAAATATTCTTCTGTAAATACACTCATTAACGGCTTTTATTTTATTTTCCTTGCAATGAAGCTCGTATAAATTAAACATTTTCCTAAGATTAAGATCAGGATGTAGATATTTTCTATTAGGATTATGACATCTGGTATAATCTAGATTAAAATTTAGGAAAACTTTTAATATAGCTTTGGATGTGCTTTTTTTCTTCTTCAGAATTTTTTCTGTATGTTTCATCAATCCCCTGAAGATGAAAATATTATCCTATATTTTTTTCTTTTTCGATTTTCTTTTATTCTCTTTCACTATCTGAACTAAACGGTCTTTTCGTTTTGTTATTCCCCATAGGTGAAATAATTTCTAAAATTTAATATTAAATTTTAAGTTTTATATTTAATTTGTTTAACTGCATTAATTAAACATACTGATTATTCAACTAATGCAATTGTCCAAAAACTTATGTTAACTTGTTAAATACTAATTAATTAAAATTACCTTCATCACTGCCTCTGGACATTACCAATAATAAATATCTTAATTTAAGTATAACTGGACTTTCAAAGTAAACAGCTTACTTATTGAACTAACTCTGAAAACTTATGTGTCCAGAATTATCGTATCAGAATATAAGTAACCTCCAATGCTTCATTAAAAATAATTAATAAATAATTGACAAATGGACTTAGGCAACTTTAAAAATAAACGGCTCATTTATACATTATTGTATTCAATTAACTCAACAAGTAATTGTAACACTTAATCCATAATGTTTGAATGACCTTTAAATCAAGACATTAATATTGTATGCATATTTATTATTAAATTTTATACGCAGCTCATCAATCAACCCCATTATTCGATAGATAGATATTATTCTGAGTAAATATCATACGTTTTCAAACATCCAAACGTTTACACAAATGATATTTGAAAATTGGTGATAGTAAGGCGATCATACATTACAGATTAAAGATTGAATGTTTACAAAAATCCTCAATAATACTCACAAATTTATGGATTTAAATGATAAAATATTAATATATATTAATAGAATATCTTAAAACGATTCACTTCTAAATGTAGAGGCATTTCAATAATATAGTTGACATTGGTAAAATGTCATTTAATTTGCATTGTTGTAAAATAAAACGAAATCTTAACAAAAATAAGCATGGAATATATATTGCACTTGAAAATTTATGTTCAAATTGAGCACTATATTATTTTGATACTTACATTTGTTATTATTTAAAAACAAAAGCACTTTTTAATATACTTCAAATATGGATATTATTAGTTCATAGAACTCATATCTTCCAAGTTTTAATGTGATACAAAATCACAATATTCAATGGACAAAACATATTATTTATTTATGATGTGTATATGAGACAATATTTAACTAACGTATTCACCAAATTAGTTATGAAATCGTATGGCATTAACAATGCTTGATGAAATTTGACAAGTAGAACAAGTCACTGACAGATTTGATGCACTTTTACCGGTGTTCGGGTGACGTTTTAATCCACATGGATGGAGCGATACATTAATTTGAGAGGGTCAATATATTTTCAAGCGAAACGAACGACATTAGAAGGGTGGATTCAGATCTTCGCCCTGAACTATTTGAGTTTTCAAAAATGGAGTGAGGTGTCAAATCTCGCAATAATCGAGTAAAAAGCAATATTTTTTGGGTGCATACATTCGAGGTGTGTCGTTGATGAGGCGAGTAAGGCGGTGCAGCAGGCGCAAAGCCAAGGCCTCAGCCGCCTCGCCTCCGGCGCCACCACCGCCGCCGCCCCCCATTTTTGCTGCCACTTTGTATTTGACCGCTTTTGGTCTTAACACTTCTCACTTTGGCCGTCACTCGCACGCGAATGACAAATCACGCGCACTCTTTAAAAATAATATACCAATATGAGAAGTGACTAAAATTTCTGATCAAATATTAACGAATACTAAGAATATTAATTAAATACTATAAAACAGGTGTTTATTAATTTCAAATTTAAAAAAAAAACATGTATTATTAAATCAAATACAGTGTTACAATGATTAATATATACTCGTTAAAATATTATTTTTGTATCTAGAGCATTTAAATAAAATTTTGGCGCATCATTTAAATTCATAACTAGCAAGTACAATTATTATATATTTAACACTAAATCTTATTTAAAAACATCAACATTTGTAGATAATAACATTTTTTAAATATTCTATCTTATATAATTCGATGATTATAAACGGAAAATTGGCTATATTACATTTTATTTAAAAAAAGTTGCTTATCATTTTTTTTTAATCGGTTAACTTTGCTCCAAAATTATTTAAAATAAAAAAGCATTTATGCATGTTATTAAATATTGCCTTAGATATTCAATAACTTTTATCTATAATGCTTGTTTTTAATTATATTTTTTGTAAGCATGCATTTATAATTATTTAAATATAAATGACTTTACACTTATGCTTTCGAAAAAATGATTAAGGCCAAAACACTACAAAAAAAGTTCAATAAAAATGATTTCTTATTATCATAACGAAAGACAAGCACACTTCACATATTTCGAATGTATCAATACAGCATTTGGTCCATTATATAAAGGATTGTAAAGATCACAACGCTCCATGATTTCAGCATTGGTTCTTTCCAATTCTTGGTTTAAATACTTATCATCGTCGAGTCCTCCTCGAACGATAGGTGTAATAAAATAAAAGACGATTAGAGTAAATATCAATTTCGACAGCCTAAAATACATAAAAGTTCGATATTGAGTTTAAATTTAAAAAATAATGTCATTAAGACTTACAAAACAATGAAAATACCTGAACATTTTCAGAGATGATTTTTCGAGCGAAATATATTTCGAATTGGCCTTAGACGTATATTGAATCCATTATTTATACATTTAATACGAGTAATAAATAATTCTTTTTAGCATTAAGTGCTTAATGTAATTCGTTTAGCTTTAAATTAATTCGATCCGCTCGTAATACAAATCATCAAATATTTAGCATAATTGTGTTATCGATTCTAAAAATATTGCATTGATTCGTGTCGACATGGATCGTTATTCTAATTGTCCTGTAATCTTGATGTATATGAAATGAATTAATATGTAAATATAAAAACTGTATTTTGTGATGTTGTTATTCTGTAAATGTAATTATATTATAATCGGTCAATTATATTATAACTTTTATGTTAATTATGGGCCCACTTAAAGCAATTTAATACAAAATGATACACTTGCTTGTAAAAAAATATTTATTGATTATTCATATTTATTTTCATAAAAATATAAACTTTCATTTTTAATTATAATGTGTTTTTAAAAAGGAGATGTAGTTTTATTTATCATAAGATAGGCGTTAATACGAATAGCATTGAGATATAGAATTTTAAAAATAATTTATCAGCAGTATTTTTGTCCGTTTTTTTTTTTAATGAACGCCGGGAAAAATATATGCACATTTTTTCCGCACGACGCAATAAAGAGAAAGTCATTTTTTAATTTGGCAATATTTTTGGAGCCGGCAGATTGTCATTTTAGGGTGTCGAAGGTTGGTCTATAAAAAAGTGTCTTATCGCGAAGGGCATAAGGGCTATAATAGATTTGTATCGAATTGAAGCGTTTGCCGGCGACTGCGTATTGAGGCGCCATGTTCAGTGCGCTGTGTAGCGCTACGAAGATGGCTTCTACTTCGGAGCGCGTGCCTGACGTCGCCCCTGATGACAGGACAGCCAGACGACGTCAACAGGTCAGCCTGCTCTAACTAATTTTCGAACTTGAACCTTGCCCTTCGTCTCACGCATTTGTATCCTCCCATTCTGACGTGAGCAACAAAATACGCCACACAAACAATCACTTTCTATTGCATTAATTTTCCTAAATGTCACATAAGTCATGTTTATCACAAGGTTTGTTTATGTCCTTTGGCAAACACAACAATGATCAAAACAAATGATGTCATCTATACAAATTAACTTATTTACCATCTGACATATGATATATTTAACATGCAATATGCTGAGGTCGACCTTTTTGTGACTGCGCCATTTTGCTACACTATGACAACGGTAATTTTTATAAAATAGAAAAATATGATTCCTAATATTAATTGTATAATACATTTATCAGCCACATATCCATTCATCCAGGCCGTCTAAGTCCATATTTTTGTCCATCCTCGCTAATGAATATCAAACGAACATGATTTTGATAAATGTCAAAAATATCATTAAATCATTGACATATTTATTGCCTTTAAACTTTATTTAATTTCCTATCTAGTTGATGATACTAATTATGATCATTCTAACACACCTCTTGCTGCGGCATTTAAATTTCGGCTCACTGTCGCAATTATGCATGAAATTACTCTTTCAAAATTTCATATAACATTCTATGAAGTTAAAAAAGATTTCCTGCGATGCAAATAGTAAGGCGCCATTGCTTACATGACAATATATCGGCATTCGGCACTGAGAGGGATAATATCCGGTCTCGGAATGATACAATTATATTTCACGGTACAAGAACGTATAAATACAAAATGTTACAATCGTCGAAATTGCATGCTTTATGCACGCATTGAATTTGATAATAATGTTATTGTTTTGAATGCTGATAATTTGAGTGTTAACACTTGATAACGCGTTTTGGTTATTAAACTTTAAAAAATTGCCATTGGACTAATGACTTATTACTTATCAAATACATCTTTGTTTTGGTATTGAATACTATTCTATCTCATTTTTATTAAATTGTATTGTGTATAACGGTACTTTTTGTATGCTAATTATATTAGCCTAGTAAAATTGTTTTCCACAATCTAAATCTGAGGTGAAACGTCCGTGAACTAAATCACTATACCACTAATGTATATTTAATTCTTGAAATTTTGGTGATTTATTTGTGATATATATCTTTTGAAAAATACATTGTTTGATAAAAACTAAAGAAAACGATTACGCATAGTCATTAGATAATAATATAGAGATAAAGACAACCTTGTGATACCAATTTGATTCATGTTTAAATAGCAGGTATACAGGTGCGTTCAAAAAGTAATGCGTCAAATTTTTTCCAGACATGACGATACACCACAGCGCGATCTAACTTAGTGGGTTAGGTTGAAAGGAATGTTAGCTTTAAAACGCGCCTCTAAAAGTTGTCTCCGAGTTATCAGAGAGTCGGCAATGTAACACAGCGTTGTGGATCGCCATCAAATTTTACGTTAAAGTCAGGATGTCCACCACTGAAACGTTTCTATTAATTCAGCAGGTTTTTGTCCATATCACAAGCTCTATACTTTCAAGATTCCCAAAAAAATGCATTGATTATCAGTGATGAGACGTGAATTGCATTGGAATGGCTTCCTAGTTGGATGTGTGTATTGCATACGCATATATTTTTTAGAGTTCTAATATGTATAACCTTTAAAATCGAACAAGAAACTACTTGGGATTTAAAATCTTTTAAAATCTGTAATTTTGTGGAATATTTATTATTAAGTAAGTTAATATTTCTCGAAAGCAATTATAGATAGAAATGACGAATGTAGTTCGATAAAATATTTAGAATATAAGGAATATCACTTATTATAATTCCAAAGAACAATTGAAGGAAAAACCATTGAATGTAAATACAGGCAATTGTATTTAAAACTATAATATAAAAATATATTTAACACTGTCAATGCAAGCCTAATTTTTAATCATTCAAACTTATATTTCTTCAAGATATTTTGCATTGTAACTTTTTGCTTTTGTTATATGTTGTTTTTTTGGGACATTAAACTTGCAGCGTATCCTGTGAGCGACTTCTATTTATAAAACCAGTGACCGAATTAGTATTTTTTGCATCTGATTTCACTCTTTTATGTTTTAATTTTGTTTACAAGCTATATGTTCTGTTTATATTTTATCATACGAATATTATTATCTTTGCCTTTATTAAACCATTTATACATATTACTATTTTTAATAATTAATGACACTCGGTTTTTTAATGGCATTTAATCAGTACTATAACATTAATTTTATGGACGTGTGCTCATTCTTTCATTCTTTAATGAAGCCTTTCTATTAAATTTATCAAACATTTTAGATAAAAAGCACATAGAATGTAAAAATAACAAGAAAAACACACAGAAAGAAGGAAAAGAAACCATATATAATATATTCAGAGAGGTGTAAAGATTAATCTCTGTCTTCTTCTGACATAAATAGTATTAAATTGAAGTTGGTTGTAGCAGTTCTTGGACAAGAACACTCGGTATTACATAAATAAATAGCAGTTAAAGCTCTGAAGTAACACTTTGAATTGGGATATGCGTCCATGGAGAAACATTACAGAAGGCATTGCAGCTCCTCGACAGATTGAACAGTGCTTTATAATAATTGTTATATTGCATCCGAATCTTTTCGTGCTGCTCTCATGAAAATTTGTCCACAATTCCCGTGTACAAAGACGTGCAGTATGTTCGAAGAAGCTGGCGCTTCATGCAATTGCTGCATCTGTGCAAGCGCCCGTCGACGATGACTATTGTAAATATCTTTGCACAGAGTGTTATTTTATAATGAGCTTTTGTTGCACTCAAATTTGGTGCATTGTCATATCAGCAAGTATTTGTTTACTTGCAAATATAATCAGCATAAATTTGTACATTTCAATATTTTGATTTTTTAATGACTCAAATAATCTAAGAATATGTGTGTTATTGCCACCAAAAGTTGCGTTTATATATATTCAAATGAAAAAATGTCAATAAGTTTACTATCTCTGTACCAGATGTAGAATGATTGTAATTGGATTTTTCCTCCTTCATAATGCAAACACGTGACTCACACATAAAAATTACTGATTAATCAAATGCTACTATGTGTCAGTCTTATTTTTGAGCCTAGTGCGCAACATGTCTTTTATCGTTGTTCAGCGTGGAGTTACAAATAGCTCTGTAATTTTTACCTTATTATAAAGCTAATTATTTCATTGTTTTTTTATATTTTTTAAAATCTAATCATCATCTATATAAGTGGCTTTTACATTACATTACGTCTAATTATTACAAAAACCTAAAAATTGTTGAAATCTTATAGCAAATATTTAAACTATTGTTTCTATTTAAGTGTTGTTTCCCTTTAACACTTGTGAAATGATTTTGATCAGCTGATATTCTATTATTTCGTAGAAAAGTATTAGTCATTAACGTTTGCTTTTGATAGCTTTACGTTAAGGTACCATGCATATGAATAGAGCCCAATTTGCGCACATAATATCATGAATGTTCTAATACCTTGAGATTCTTTTTAAGTATATGAATATCATATACATAAAATCAGGCACATATACAAGTTAATGATACTTATTATTCAATTATATTTAATTTTTCTTTATTAATTATAGGTTATGCTCGGACCTTTACCGGGCGGGTTTCTACAATTGGATCACAATGTAGACCCTAGTAGTCGTGCTGCTCAACAAGAAGCAGCAGACAGACAGACAGCTTTAGCTCTTCAACAACAACTTGCTCCGCAATTAGCTGGTAGTGGTGGGGCTCCTGCAAGTCGTCTCAGTATAACTGTTGTTCAATCAAAACTTGTAAAAAACTATGGTAATTAAAAATACTTTTAACTTACACTTACTGTATATTATAATTATTCAATAATCCAAATAATTATTTGTTTAAACCTAATACTTTTAATCATCATGTTCAATGAATAATGATAATAAAACAATGCAAAAATACATCTAAATCAACATTATATACAAATACATTATTGCTACAAAAATGTATCATATATAAAAATTAATACATATGAATATGTGCTATGTTATCCAATATTATCAATTTATTCTATTTTATCTCACGTAAGATAAACGTATCTAAATTTAATTTAAAAACAATCATCTTTTTTTACTCTTTAGTTGCTCGATGATTTTATATATGAAGCATACATGATGTATATCAAGCGGTCTATGGATGCTGTGGATGTAACTCATCTCAGCATAAACGATTTTTTGCCTGCTGCAAAAACTCATCTTTTTTTGTTTTGCATCCCTTGGCTGAAAAGTTATTGCATGCCACCGATGTATAAGGTGACATGCATTAATTTATGAGTTATGTGACATGTTAAATATAATCATCTTAAAAGTACCGATCATAAATCAACCGTAATGGAGCAAATGTGCGTTCATACTGTAATGATGTTAAATTCACCATGGGACTACAAACGAGCATATAAGTAACAAAATTGTGTGCGATTTTGGGGAATACCAATACCACCTATAATTTCGAGGAATTCTAATACTATCACTTAATACTAAAAGAGCTTTAAGCGGAGTAGCGTTAAGAAAGGTCTTATTGTAATTATTTTTCTTTCTGATTATTGTTTTTTTTTTTCAGGAATGACTCGCATGGACCCATATGTTCGACTTCGCGTAGGGCAATGCGTTTATGAAACACATACTGATCCTAATGGGGGCAAAAATCCAAGATGGAATAAAATAATTAATTGGTATGTCAACATATCTAGTATAATGTATTCATAAAAACATTCAATATTTTAATTTATTTATGTACTTTTATTTGTGTGTAGCCTCCTTCCTGTTGGTGTTAATTCAATTTACTTAGAAATTTATGATGAACGGTCATTTACAATGGACGAATTAGTTGCTTGGGCTCATATACCAATTCCTGATACTGTCTTACAGGTAATAAACACATCCAATCAATAAATATTCTAATTCTTCGGGTAATGATTAAATGAAAGATACAATTTGTTAAAAATTTGTTTTCTTTTTGTAGGGAGAAATGCATGAAGACTGGTACCGCTTAAATGGTAAACAAGGTGATGCAATGGAGGGTGTAATCAATCTAGTTTTTAACACTGTAAGCTATTTTTTATTAAATTTAATATTTTAAGACCAGTAGGTCTGTATAAAACTCATACTATGGGATAGATTTCCCATTATTGTAAATTACCATAAAAGGAATAACATTTTACGTGAATGATTTCTAAAAGAATTGTTAAAATGATTCAAGTATATTGCTTAACGCTTTGGGCTCCAAGATTTTTTCACAAAAGTTCCCACAAACTCCAAGCCATTTTTTGCATTTGAGATTCGTTTGATTCTTACGTTTAAAAAAATACCAAAATCTTATTTGATGTTCATAAAGACTGCCCGAGAAAACACCGGCCATATGTAGTGGCCATAGGGGTTGGTGTGAAAAAATCTTCGGCCACAACATATGGCCATAGGAGTTAAAGAAACACAAATAGAAAAACTTCACGTTTTATATTTTCAGACTACAACACTTCCTATGGTGCAAATGCCTTATGTTGCCACATATCCGCCAATGGTAATGGTACCTAATACAATGATGGGATATCAACCCATGGCAGTTTACCCAGCAGTTGCTCCTGGTGTAGCTGTTCAGACAGTGGGACAGGTCCCTCCGAATCCAATAGTAAATACACATGTACCTCAACCGCCTCCCATAATTCAACTTACTGAAGATGACTTAAAACAGGTGTGTATTTTTTATTAAAATTTGCTATTATATTCATGATGAATCAATAATTAACATCTTGTTTAATTTTTAAGATTCAAGAAATGTTCCCCAGCATAGATAGAGAAGTTATAAAGTCAGTTGCGGAAGCTAATAGAGGAAATAAAGATGCCACTATAAATTGCTTATTGCAAATGTCTGCAGATTAAATATAATTTCAATTTTTGTATTGCTATAATTTATTTAATCTTCGGAATTATATACTATTTCAACGAAACAAAGTTGTGTTATATTACATATTTTAAATGTTTATTTGTATTTACGTAATATTTATGACATGCAAAGGAAGTAGAAATCTGGGAGCAATTTTAAAAGCTAAAAATCAACAAATTGGTTTTCAATAACGTAATTCTATGTTTTCACATTCATTAAGTAATAAAAATCCTTTTTATAACACGGTTAAATGGATAATGTGCAAAATTATTACATTTTGACAAATATTTATAAAGAGACTAAGAGAAAGAAAGCAGGAGGAGGATGTATACTATAACGTTTAATATTGCAAGATGCTTTTACACACTCATATATTTTATATCTTATATTGCTTCTTTTATGTGGTATATGATAATTTTTCCAATTTGTAAGTTTATATTATCTTAAAAATGCTTAGATATTTGTAGTAAAAATATGCGGTATTGGGATAAATAAATATATTATTTAAACATGTATTTTACAGTGGGATTTTATAAATCCCGAACACTTTGGTGCTCTTTATGTCGCTGATTTTTTTTTGAATGGATTGGTATGTAACGAAATATGTTATTCTGTAGGCATTTTTCTCTCAATATTATGCATGAGGCCCGTTGGATTTAAACTATGTATTTTTGTATTTATTTACGAGAGGATTATAAAGCGTTTATCAAATGATGTAATATTAAAATACTTATCAATGTATGAAGTCTGTGGCTGTTGACAATGTTATTATTATAAATTTATTAAATATAAAATAGCATTTATGCAATGTTCGAGCATTGTGCTGTGTTGTTTCATCAAAGTTTAATTTTGTACTGTTTATTTATTGATCAAAAAGACATTAACGAAGACAAATTTATGTTGCCATCTATAGCTTTAAATTTGCATGTAGAAATATTGATGTTTTTTTCTCGTTTCATTTATGATTGCATTTTTTAGCAGTAAAATGTTGACCGTTTTAAAAATTGCCAAACAAAATGATCTTAAATTTATAATAAAACCCAATTTATGGATAATATAAGTTAACTTTTGTTCTTTGTTAATGTTCATGTATTTGCAGAAATTAATTTATAATTTTTGAAAACCGTATTGCTGTCATTTCTAATAGATTTTTCACAAGCATGATTACGCTTTATGCCTGAAGCCGTTATAGGGTATTATATAAGATTATGCTTTTCATATTACAAGTACAAAATTTTCTTTCAAGGAAATTGAAATTCATTCATCATGCAGACAATGTATTACTCCACTCAAAATCGGATATTTTCATGCAAAAAATTTTAATGGATAATTTGAGTTTATCCAGTTACATATAAGGGACTATCAATGATCCTGTTCCTAAATCATGCTTCTAAATCACATTTATGTGCCAAAATTACATATTATAGGAGTTTTGTCTGTAAATACTTTTCGATTATACGAATGTGAAATACATACTGCATTAAAAGTAATCTTGTTTGTTAACTTTTATTCCCCCGCTAAATGAAAGCAAGCTGTTTGCTATACATTTTATGAAAAGTTTAGATATTAAAAATAACTGCTGTTTTATTCATTTTAATTTATTATGTGGATCAAAATTGACTTAATTTTTTTTAATTATTTATATTTAGACATCAAATGTCCAGTTGGAATTTTATTTCTTTTATGTTTTAAAAACGTGATTAATTATTTATTTAACAACTAGTGCCATGGATTATTTCCAGTGAGTTTATAAGGAACATTGGCTGTACATTTGAAATTTTTTTTCAAAATTTTGAGTCAAAATAACCAAATTACTTTTTGTAATTAGAAAATATTATCATTATTGCCTTGATTGATTTTGTCAAATGTTTAGGATAATTGTAAATGTAAATTTATAAACATATATTAATATATACCAGATATAGAAATATAAATTTTCTTTACAAGCTAATATTGAATTTTATTTTTATTTACATCTTTTGTATTACTGTATTTTTAAATGGGTATAGAAACTTCAATAAAACATGATTGAAGAAAATATCGATTATAAATTAATTAAAGCTGATCATTTTCGGCTGCTTGAAATTTGTCAATTTCATTTTGTGATTGATTATTAAAGTAATCTTAACGCTTTTAGAACTCCAGGTATCCCATATAATAATTGCCCATACAAAGCCAAATTGAACTTTATTCATAACCTTTCATTTTAAATCATGACATTTTTGGTATTAAAAATACAAAAAAATGTGGCATGATTTGATGATCATTTAAAACTAAATTATACATACTATTTTCTCAAAATCTTAATTTAAATACTTTCACATATTAATTTAAGTGTACTTTGCTCATATACAATGAAATTAATTTATAATATTTTTTTAGAAATGCATTAAAATATAAAAATTATATTTTATTTGAGTATAATATATATAACATCAAATGAAATAAAATAATTTTAATGATAAAAATTGTCAATAATATTTCAAATTTTATAAAAAAGGATATAAAAGAATACAATTACATTAAAATTATTAATGATTGAAAACGAAAATTGTTTTTAGAATTATTGACAATTTGTAGGTATTGGTCAATATTTAGTATGCTAAGGCCGTATCCGTCTGCTGGTGTTGTCAAACGCGCAGTGCAACCAATGGAGGAACGAAATGTTTGACAAGTAGTAACAGAACATATGGGAGGAAATAACTTTTATTTAGTTTTTTGAATTTGAAATACAAAGTTTATCCCATCTTCAAGAGGTTTTTGATGTGACTGTGAAGTTAAATCGATAGTATATCCTAAAAGTTCTCTTCCGCCGCCTCTACCACGAAAGATGGATCTAATAAAAACACCGAAGGTAAGTGCTATTTGCTCGGTATTATTGCATGATTGATCATTGCATATGGCTTCTTTTATATCGGTGTATCGTCTTATCGAATATTTGACGGATATTGATAATCCGCATTATGTATTTTGCGACATTGATATCTTAACCTATTTCGTATAAATATGAATTTATGGAGTAATTAACCATGACATTTGCATACTGCGCAGCATTTAAGGAAACAATTAAGATGTAGATCATTTATCTCTGGAGGATCGAATGTAATTTGTACGTTTTTGGAAACTATATTTGATGTGCATATGGTATGTACGAATTACATACGGATATGTCATTATCTTTTATTCATATACAGATCCCTGCAATATTTGATGCTTGTTCGTATAATAGATTTTTTAATAACATCCCAAGTGGAAATCCAACTAGAATATAATATGATAAAAATATTTTTCATAAAAATCTGTAATTTTTACACACAGATATTATATTTAACAATAATTTAATATATAATAATAATTAAATAGTTATTATGTGTTTAATATAGTTATTTTATTGCTATAAATAGCATATAGTCAATATAGTATTTGAGATATGGTATAGAGATGCTTATAAATATATATGACATCTTAAAAAATAATTATATCTAATATATTGATGTTATTAATTTAATTTGATTTTTTTTTGTTATTTTATGAATACTACATTAAAATATTTGACTTTTATGTTTACTTCAATACTATTTGACTTATAAGTCCTATTTATATTAAAAAAAACACCATTTTTTTATTGTATTATAATCTCACCAATATTTGCTTTATAACTCAGAGAATATCAAACTCCCATCTAGAGCAAATTCATATTTTTCAATAACAAAAAGTACATAGTGATAGATAAGTCAGAAGCAGGAATATGAATCACTTGTCACTAAACATATTAGATTTTCAATTACTCATATTTTTATCTGATATTAAAACACCTTTTTAACATAAATTTTTGAAATAAAACTTATCAATCGTGTTAAGAAACTATTTAATTTATATTACATTTTAATTATATTTATTTCAATTCTTGGATTTCCATGAGGCAATTTTTATAGCTCTCAGATTCAATGATTAGAACAATTTTTTTTGCAGTTGATGTTAAATTTAAGTCCAAATCTGACCTATATATTATGTGTAAAATGTAAAAATAAGTGTTTATTCGCATGAACGTACGTGAAGGCGTTCACGTAACGTGGAAACGTCTGATCTTAGATCACTTAGCAAAGAAGGTAATATAATGTATAAAAATATAATAATAATGCTTTTACTATACTATCCCTATACGTTGGACATTATATAAAATTATCAAAACCGATCTCATTTTAATTTAGGTCGATTTTTCTGCTGGTATGCTTTCATATGATTTGAACCATTCTTCTAGACATTCAAGAGCTTTCTGACAGAATTTGTACGTTTTTAGATCTGGGATGTTTTTATCAAGCTCTCCTATGGTTCTAAAATGTTCCCCTCTTCTTCGATATGATTTTTTTTAGAAACTCCCTATATGATCATCATAATGACACAACTCTTTTATATTGATTTTAATTTTAACACAGTGGCACTTTAAATTTATTGTCACATCGAGTACGTCATATTATAATATGAGCGAATGATGTATGTGTAGTATTATTGAGTAGTATTGGTTTGTAGCAAAAATTTGTCCCGTTTTCACAGCTTGTTATAGTTTCATCAATTTTTTAATCTGTTACCAAATACGAATATTTTGCTGGATGGCTTATTTTATGTGTCGACATCAAATAAAATTATTATTGGCGGAATTGAAGCGAATTATTGACAGAATGAAATGATTGGTTAGTGTTAAATATATTGTTTCAGCACGACAACGTCGAGCTATTTATTTCTAGGATCATTTAACAAAAATACGTGAGTACTATGACTGAGATATTTTATTTAATTCATTTCCATTATTGGATGTAATTGGTCTCCATATGAGACATATGGTTTTATCATTGTCTTCAACGTATGGTTAAATTGAGAGAGGATTACAGCAGACTCACGGTAATTCGGCCTCGGTCTAATCCGGCGCCCCCTGTAGTCCGACATCCCCTTACAAGTGTAGTACATATGTACGGTAAAGCTACGTCAATGTAAAAAACGCAAAAATGTGATTCTGGACCGCTTAAATCGTAATAAATCTTTTTGTAAGTTGGCAAAAGAGTGTGGCGTAGGACGATCCACAATTTATGATACAAAAAGAACTGCGAGAAAATTTAAAAGTTCACCTCCATCATTGATTGTGGGTCAGGGAAGAGGCAAACTTTTAAGAAAGCTTAACATCCAAAGGTGGAGGAAACTTTGTATGTGTTATTTCTTCAGGAAAGAAACAAGCATACATCTATTTCTGGACCCATATTGACCATGAAAGCAAAGTTGTTTTAAAAGGAGATAATAAAATAAAGGTGAGTCGCAACAGTTTTATTCGAACAGCCTAAAACCGTTCTTACCTGTATGCCTAGGCTGTTGAGGATAGTGGTGAGCCTTTGCCACAGTCTCCACCAGCTACTGTAATCAGCTGCTCCATACACTCCATTATAGATACGCAGCACAGGGTGACCTGCACACCCAACTTATGTTAGCTGGGCTACCCCAGCTGCGTTTGATGAGCAAACCGACGAGGCTACTTTCGCGCACCTCTACTCCACATCATTACCCCCAGGGGTTCAACCATTGCCCGCGGGCGTAGGGTTGGCTCCCCCCTGGGGTTTTATGGGTAGGCATCGTGGAGTATAACACCCACCCGGCTAGCAAGGGATAGTTAAATCGCTTCAAAAACGTCATGGAATACGTATGACGACGGTAACAGATTTTTTATAACAGCTATGGCCATTTTGTTTATGACGTTAATTCGATGATATGAAACCATGTAATATCCATATATTTACATTTTCATAATTTTTCGGATTACAAGTGCTCCTTTTCAAAAAGTTCCGGACTACAATCATTGTCAGATGTTTGTCGTCTTGTACCTATGTTAAGTTCAAATACTCAAACTTTTAAAACATTGTAGATAGCTTTTATCAATCACTATTGATTTTTGATTGACTGAAATTTCGACTCTTCATGTGGTATGACCTAATAATCTATTAACTCTAGATGAGTAAATTGAAATCAGAAGAATGTTGGTATTTGATTTATACGAGTATTTCATACCTAACATTGAAAAATGAATTCATGAAATAGTACATCAATGCTTAAATTTCTATGCATTTAATATGTCGGCACAATTTGATTACATAACAAAATTAAATTCATCATCACCAATGTTGAGAATCTTTCGATAACCCCTCCATGCATCCCCTACAGCAAACCTTTTTCAACCCCCGGGGTGAAGTGGCTGCCAGTGAGTCTTCGTCGTTCCGAAGGGGAACATTACGCGACCAGCTCTATATTCAATTTTAACACATTCAACACGATTTAACCCTTTAAAGGCTCATTAGTGCTTTCGACAACTTTTGTTTTATCTACATCGGCGAACTTGAGTTTGTATAATAGCTTGTATGATTTATATTTACGGTCGAAATTATTCTCAAACTCAATTAGCGAGCCCGGTGCTAATTTGTATTGCATTAGCGTGTTCATCATATTCTTGTATGTCGTCTAGGGAGAATTTAATGTGCTATTATTTTAATAATATAATATTGTCAGGTAAATTTGATCCGGTTGATCTAATGTATGCTAATAATATATACGGTATTTTTTAAAAAAACTTCGGAAAACATCGAGATTGATAGTTTGCTACAGAGAAAACATAATTAATTCAGAGCAAACGAATAGTTCGAGAGGCGAAATGTGTGCTTATTTGCTTTGGAAAAAGTGTGTTTTCAATTAACAAATAGAAACGTGCGTGTGGAATTCTTTTCCACTGAAATGCGATCGTATCGAAAAGATTTAGTAATTATGGTATCACTAATGCTTTCCAAAACTTACGTCTTGTTCAAACAAATTATGGTCGTTTTGTGTGTATTTTATTTACCGACTTACAGCCATTGCTGATTATTCTTTCATCAATCATCCAATTATGCCAATTGCCAATTTTACGTTTGTCCTCTCGGAAAAACGCTCAAAAAACGCAGATTGAATTTCACAAAACGTGCAGTATTTTTGGCATAAAATTTGATTGCGTCAAATGAGGAAGGTTTTATTTTGTTCACGTCCGACGGAACCCTTGGGTTCCGGGGATAACAATTTAAAAGATGCAAGAACTAAAAGACGGATTTAAATTTGATTCAATTCCGAAAAGCGAAAATTTCATGCTGAATTCGATCTCATATTTGATGTATTCAAGTGTCCAATCCAATGGACTTATTGCTTGGCAATTCCATCAAATACGTCGCGCTTGGATACAAATAAATGATTAACTGTTCATTTCCATAATACGACAAGCCTAAAAATACCCTAATCAAATGTCTCAAATATATTCAATATGTCATCATCATCAGCGAAAGCATTTCAATGCAGAATTGATGCCTCCGTAATATTAATTTAGGAATAAAACCCACATTATGCATTTAATTCAAACATATTTGCTTTGGAGTCGACATTAAAGGATATTGTCCTCCAATCATCATTTATTTATACTCACTCTACGAACCATAGGAGTGAATATGTCAAATATCGCTTTTGGCATTGAATAAGCAATTTTTGTATAAATATTTAATAATCTTCTTAGAGCAATAGTAGAAATCGATTATCCGGAATAATAAAAATGGCATACGAATAAACGAATAACTAGATTTTCTGCTGTATATATAATTTAATTTTATGCATGGTTAATTTACAAATCAATTTTTTTGATTGCAAAAAATTTGTATGGTGTGCGTGTGTTTGCATGGTTATGAGTATGAACATGTGAGCGTGTGTTTGATGCCTTTAAACACAGTGGATACGACCGACCCATGCGAAAATATTTGACATTTTCCATTCGAGCAAAATATAATGAAAATGCAAATAATTTTAAATTGTATCTAAAAATGATCAAACAATCGTCCATAACGAAATGATACGCGTCGGAATGACGCTACCCCTGCGCGTATTCAACCCTCATCTCATGGTTTATAGCTTAAAATTCCATTAAATTAATTTATTTATGAAATAATCAAAATTACTACCCCCCATTGCGGACTTGGCATATCACAAAGTACGACGAATGACACATTTATTTTATAGTGGATGTTAAACGTACATAATACGCCTTTAGTACAGTGGCATGGTAATAAAACGACCGTTCATTCTTATAAAAAAAATCCCCATTTACGACGTCCGACGTTAAAAACATGCACTCAAGAAGCGTAGATTTTTTTAAAAATGTACTTTTAATGGACCATTCTAAGAAAATGACACAAACTCGACAAAATTACGTCGACGTTATTTTGCATAATACTCGAGGACTGCAAGCGCTTTCGAATGCATCAAGTACGACAAAGAATAATTATGTTGTTTAATTCGTTTTTCATACATAATTTATTTGCATATTTTTGCCGCCAGACTTAGATTCATCTTCCTTTCAAATGAAAAAGGTTATCCTATTGTATGTAATGAATGGTTTTAATATTCGACAGACATGCAAAGTGTTTGCTGCTTTTGTGGCGTCGAACATATAAACATCGCCCAATAGCCTCTTAAAGGTATTAAAAACCTCAAGTAATCACTATTCACAATATATATCTATTTTGTGGTAAAACCTCCCCTATAAATGTAATCTTTCATCAGCAAGATGCGTGGGAGCAATCCATCATCTATTAAGTGCTGGCGATACATTTTCGTCTCGCTTTATATAATTTCTCATGATTTTCGATATGAAATAAATGCAAACTTATTGCATATTCCGATGATTTATGTTGTATTTGTGGCGACTTGATAAATGCAATGCGTCTTCAATTGTCGTCGCAATTTCCGACCGATTCAAAGCAAATCTCCTCGCGTAGTTTCATCGTATGTCTTTGTCGACATCCAGGAAGGGACCGATGGTCTATTTCCTAGTTTTAACATTGAGATAAGATCTTTATTGATAGTGTACGTGTATTGCCCCATTGTCACTTATTATGGCGTGGATGTTGTGTAACAAAATCTTGAATAAACGCTGCGCTTCTATTTGAAATGTTTCCAGTTATCGATCAGTCCATGGTCATTGAATGTTTTGGATTCCCCGGTCGTTGGGGTTCTATTTTTAAATGCATTGCGAATTTCAAGGCTCTCCAGTTTTTGCATGAACTTTTTAAAATTCATACCCTCTTTGTCTTTCTTTATGGACAAAGAAAATAGAGAGATCCCGTGGGATTTATATGCAGATGCATATGAAGAATCCCACAACCTCGAATGCTGTAACAATTTACCTTTGACCCACATGGGATGAAAATTCCAAAACTTATTGTGTATTCATATTTTGATATGTTGCCAGTCGTCCGTTAAAATCATCAAATTTCTACTTGGTTTCGATTATAATATCATATTTACAATACAAATTCTTATTTCATAATTTTAATACTCATTATTTATTAAGAAAAACACTAATTATTAACCTGTATGGTAGGATAATCGCGTATTTGCGAGCGAATTCCCGTGATGTATAAGAATGCTCTTTCTGAATCACTGGAATTCGCTCGCAAATACGCGATTATCCTACCATACAGGTTAGTTTTAGTAATCAAGCTCTTATCACCCCGGGTCCATTTTTACAATCTTACTCTCGTTGTGATTTCTGCCTCATATAATAAGATTTCTTAAAATCTTGCTCGGACGTTTTGAAAACCAAGGTAATTAAAACATTAAACGGGTAATCCGCAAACCGGATAATTTGCACCCGAATAATTGAAAATACACTGTATATTAATTCCGCTTTTAATGTATGATATTTATAGATTAATAGCCAGCCAATGATGCTGATTTTCTGATCCCGCAAGCAATGTGTTAATAAAAATGACGCAATTTTATTTATTGTTTTAATGTTATGGAGCAGGGCTAGGTTTGGTGAATAAGATGGAACGTTGGGTCATAAATCAATGCCCGCTCT
The DNA here is from genome assembly GCA_008973525.1 of Stenopsyche tienmushanensis. Lineage (NCBI taxonomy): Eukaryota > Metazoa > Arthropoda > Insecta > Trichoptera > Stenopsychidae > Stenopsyche > Stenopsyche tienmushanensis. The sequence continues at coordinate 709,535 of WACJ01000128.1, forward strand.
TGTTTCTGCTTGCTTTATTGTTCTTCATTAATAATGACTTTGAAAGCATGACAATTTCGCAGTAATACTGCTGATCGATTGATTCAGGTATTTGCTGTCTTCGGGCAAGTCATTTCCAGATCTGCCAAATTTATAGACACGATGAAAATTTTATCCAAAATTTGAATTTGAACCTGATGGTCATTAATTATTGTTATTTTTTTAATATCCAAACGTCAATTATCGACAATTTATGCTTGATCAAATTTATTTGTGGCGATTTCAAGGCGTAGTTAATTATTTGGGAGTTTTAAGCATTTTGAGCATCCAGGTGTAGGCTTAAATTAACATTCAGTCTTGTAATTCTAGTTAAGACTTAATCGAAAAACTTGGAATTTCTCAAGAGTTGTAAACGAATTTCACTCTAACTTCCCTCTTACAGGCGTAGCATGACCGTTTATTGAGGGTTTTAAGAGGTGTTTTTAATAAATGAGGCTTCAAACATCCATACGTGTATATTTTTCTAGCAATGGTTTAAAAATAAAAGCGTTAAAGATAAATACTAAGAATGGGTTGATAAATCTATGGGCTGTAAAAAATCGCTTTTCACCGTCGTCTAAAGAGATCGAATGCGAACCAATTTGTCTACTTTTGTTCTTCTTGCGAATAGAATGTTTTACAATGTCACTCCGGAGGAACATCCATTATTTGGTGTTAACAAATCATTTTTATCGCAGCGAATTTCGCTTACATTTACATGTATTTATTCGATCATTTTGCTTGACGTAAATGTCGTTCTTAGCAGCAAGGATTATACACACAAAAGCACTTCATAAACGCATGTACGAATTTCAGGATTAAATCGATATGGTCAGCTATGCTGATTGCGAAGCCTTTCAAATACACCATTCAAGAGCACACATGTCTATTTTCAGCCCCATGCATCCATTTGATTAACAGCTCCGAGGCTTATGCAAATTCTAATCATCGATCACATAAATTACACCCAACAACAAAGACATTTTAATGTACGAATTTGAGTGTTCAAGTTAAAAACGAAAGATTGATATCGTTCTTCGTTTTCGTTCAATATTTGAGGTCTTCAGACGCCCGCGGTGAACACGCGACCTGTCTCAATACATGAGCATGTGTATCATAGCATCATACTTGATAAATCCATCATTGTATGTCGTTATATAATCTAAAAATGTATTATAAAAATAAATCAATACGCTCGTGTGTTGCCTTGGATAGATTATTTTTTGATAGGGCTCCAAAAGTCGTTTTGTTCGTGAAAATAAAATTATTGGTTTGCGATTGCCGATGGACAAGTTTGTCGCTGAGGCTATCAAAAGATCGATAAATCCGTATTATATTTATATAAAATGTATTTTTCATCGTTTCTCGATAAAACCTTATTCAATATAAGTTCGAGTATAAATATTTTACGGCTTGCCGTGATAAAGACTGAGAAAATTGCGCCCTACACGGTCCTTATCAATTTTTCTCGATCATATTTACTTACGGACTACAGTAATTCAATCGCATGAGGCTTACAATATTTTGCCAATAATAATTTTGAATAGTTGACATACACTATTATATAAATGATTTAGATACACATCGCAATATGTCATCATCCAAGTCGGAACCCATTTGGATTATGTTCCGAAAAGAGGGTTTGATGCAGTCATATTTAAGGCTTTCAATTCGTACCCAAAATCGTTTTATTTTTAGGAGACCATTAACACCCATACGTGATGGCACTAAGTCTTCAATATTGATTGATTGAAGACTTACCCTTGGTGTCAGGGATTTAAATGTCATTTTTTAACTACTACATATTTATTATATATACGTATAGAGTTTGCTGAGGTAATTAACAGCTTTTTCAAAATTTACATTCCAGATTTCATTCAAAAGTTATCTCGAATCGAGCAATAAATTGCCAAAATAAATTTATACCCTTGGACAAAAATAACGCCGTTAGTTAATTCCATTTTCGGGTGTTGAATGCGAAAAAAAAACGTGTGGGCGATTTGTCAAATTCTATAATTACGAAAATAACGATACGAATTCTGTTTTCCAATTATTAAAAACAGAATACGAGCGACGAAAGCGAGGGATTCAATCTCCAATCGTTACAGATTTATGTTTTTAATTTTAGAAAAAAATGTATATTAATAAAATGATGGAGAATGTTATTGCATACTGTACGAATATCTTCAAAAAAATAATGCAATAACTGCAACTAAAAATATTTGTGATATACTCGGAGAATCTCTAATTGTTTGTCAATTTCAGAGATGGTTTAAACAATTCAAAAGTGAAAATTTTAGTTAAAAGTTAAAGTGGATGACGATATCCTGTGTGCTGAAATTGAATCAAATCCATATAGAATAAAATGGAGAAAAGACACACTTGGATACTTCCAGAAAAGTATTCAAATATACTTGAAAAAAATAGGAAAGACCATAAAACAGGGAGTGTGGATACGACATTACAGACGAGATCAAGGCGGTGTGCGCGAGTACGTATCATGATTTAATCGATAAAAAGAAGAAACAACCGTTTTTACACTATCTTGTGACTGGAGATGAAAAGTGGGTGTTATACTCAAATCAAAAACGCAAAAGACAATGGCTTTCAAAGAGGCTGGTAATGAAACCAACCCCTCAACTGGGTCCAACAGTAAAAATAGCTCTTTTAAATGTATAGTGGGAGTCAAAAGGGATAATCAACCATGAAGTGCTTTCATATGATCAAACCATAACGAGGGAGTTTGGCAAACGATTTCGCATCCACCTTATTCTCCTGATCTTGCTCTTTCCGACTATCATTTATTTAGATCAATGTATCATTTGAATAATAAATTTAAATAGGAATAACAACCAGGAAATCAGGCTAAATCTGAATCGAGATTGGTACATCGTATATAAGAATACTTTGGATCTTCCATATTTGTAAGTATAGTGAATGCATTTTTCCATGATTTAGATTTAATTTAATCTAATAAATTATACTGACACATTATTAACCTCCACGCTTTAAACATTTTCATGTTGAATCATGATCTTCACAATTAAGTCCATCCATAATTTAACGCAGCGAAATGAAAAAAAAATAAGAATTTGTGCAGAATAACAGCGGAAAAATATTATGAGGAATTTCAAAATAGATGATCTAGCATATATTCAAGAGTCTCCTAACGTCATCTATTTTATTCAGATTGCTACATATTTTTATGTCGAAACCTTACTATAAATTAAATTAATCAATATGAGAAAATCAGGTTGAACTTGAATCAAGACGGAAATATTGATAATTCCGATTTACCAAATATGTAGATTCGAAGATTCAATATTTATAATAAGAGTTCAGAATTTAATTCACTATACCGACACATTGGTTTTGCAAGTCGTCTTATGTGATATTTCTTTGAAATGCTCGGCATGCTCCTCTCCACTACTCTTGAGCTATTTGTAATTCCTGAAGTTGTCTTAAGAACATTTTTCTCATTCGTAGGTCAGTATATATATGTAATACTGTAATAAAAGATCTCATTTTTCAACTATAATATAAAGGTAGTCGGGACTTAAAAACGCTGTTTGCCCTATCGAATACGCTCCACTTTAACTTAGTCCTTGTTTCAAATAATTTATCATCTGTTTACAATTTTTCCTTATAACAATATGGATATATTATTTTGCTAGCTGGATTTAGGTATTAATTTATCATTTGAGAAGAAAAATCAATTACGAATATTATAATCATAGTAAGTCATTTTTCTTAGCATTTTTGTATATCCAACCAGGCGTCTATTAACGAAAAAAATACTTCTGACAGTTTGTGTGGCACCCACTTGTCCAGCATTTTTATCTTCTCTATTTTGACATTAATTTTCCCTTTTCGAATTAGAAAACCAGCAAAATGTCCCAATTCCAAGAAATCTAAACTGCTCATCGGATACAGTTAAAAATTTAGCTCTAATTGGTTAAAAACATAAATATATAAAATATTCGAATACTCGAATATTTGAAAGCGGTACCAATTTCATATTCGTTATTCGAATAATTGATTTTACGAATATTCGGGACCCCTCTTCGGGAGCAATTAAGTATAATTCAAGCAATTCAATGAGTATTTTTCATGCCTTTGTGTGTTTTAATCGCGTTTTAAAATTGTAGCAGCATTAAAACAGCGGCAAATAAAAACTACTAATGGCCGAAGGCTGTGCTAAGTTCCGTTTCCTTATTGATCCGCAATTCTCGGAAAAGCAATAAAAATTCTTCACTGTGTTCCGACTGCAATAATTTTCAGTTATAGGTTCATGTTTCTTGTACGAGTGTCTCCCAATGGTGATTATCGACTTCAATATTTCAACATTGGGCACGAGGCTCTTGTGAATTCTGATTGCCTTGATTTGGTAGCTCCTCTTGCTATTACTTTGAATCGCTCCTGCTCTCCCTTGAAGAAAGAAGTATCGATTCATCCCCTTGACCGTGATGCGCCCTAAAAATAAAGGAAGGTCGGGGGCTCTGAATAATTGTTCGAATATTTGAGCTAATGAAGCAATTATTTTTTAAAAGTGAGCGGAAATTTCGTCCGGATTCGCAGGGTAGGTAATGGTACCATTAGCGAACCGCAAATAGCCGCTGTAATTTCCATTTATACGATACTCTTATACTTCTTGTTCCTATATTTTGAATACAATTTCTTAAGCCTATTGTATAGTATTACGACAAGGCACGGATTATTTAATTCGGTCTTTATTGACTTTTAAGTTGCTGCCAATTTTTTCCGGTAATTGTATTAAATTCGGGTATCTAATGAATTTACTCCAATGCCATTGATGTTATTTGCGGTCTATTATGTTATCTGACTTGTTTATTACGTATGGGTTGTCGAACTGATAGCATTATCTTTGTACTTTTCATATGAAGTAGATATTTTTCAGTGTGCATTAATATCGAACAAACGTTTTAACATTTGCTCGATAACCTTATAGATCATGTTAATTAACAAATGTAGAGTTATGGTTGAATAAAAGCCGAATTGTAAAGAATTTATAACCATATTGAGTCGATTTACTAAATGTTCACTTTGATATCACATCAATCAATCACGATAAGATGTTTTTATTGAAAGCAGAAGACAGTTTTCGCGTGTCATTTTTTATAGCCTCGAGCATAAAGATGGCTCCATTTCACCCTCGAAAATCTTAGTTTAAACCCTTCGACTATATCAGTTACACTCAATCTTAAACGTTCAATGAAGGTTATCGTATACCTGTCAAATAATTTTGAATCTCTTAAAACTAATTAATGTCTAGACTCAATTTATTGTTGTCTCCTTTTAGATGTGAAACGTAATATCTCCCATTATTTACTGGTTCGAATTCAAGACAATATTAATATTGAATTGCCCGAACGGTTCAGTATATACTATATATTATTAAAATTAGAAATGAGGGACTTAAATAAGAATTGAGAGAAAAGCCAAGATAGAATCGCGGATGATTCCTAAAATCAATTATCTTTTCATAGTTTTAAAACGAAAATAGTACAATCCATTATCAAAAGTCTTAATATTGTCATTTTTATCTATTCAAATGCACACATTGCTTGCGTCGAAGATATGATATCTAAAATTTGCACGGTTGTTTCAATAGTACATCTGAGATTGAGATGAAAGTTTTAATTGCTAAAATTGGCGGCGAAAGTATATTTGGCGCAGTTTCTGAACTGATAAGAATTAATTTCAGCAAGTTGAAATTTTCTTCAACTTAAATGCGCCACTTATCTTATTCGGGGAGCTGCTTTATTATGGATAATCTTTAATGATTTGCTTAATTCGCAGATTATTACAGAGTCGAATAAAACACTCGGATGCTGCGAACAATAAGACAGTCTTATATCAATCGGGATTCGGTGTTCAGATTACGTCCATCCATTACAATTCGTTTGGATCACATCCAAGTTTCTCTATAAAAAAATACTTCCCAGATGCTTTGTCTAGAACGTTTTAGCATATAAAGATGATATAAAAACTTGTTTATTTTGGGAAGCTGAGCTATTTTTATGCTCGTTTGTATGCTCGTTATACTCTGAGTGTTTGTTTTGATCATCTGATCATAATAATGACCTCAAGATTTATTCGCACATGGATTTTTTCGCTATCACACGCGTAAAATATCGGTTTATAATCCGAAAAAATATTATAAATCCATTATAATTCCATCTAGATATTTATTGTGTGACATTTTTAAAATACGTGTCGCTTCGTATTTCTATGATATAAAATTGTCTGGATTTCGAAGAAATTTCTTCTCCCCTACAAGCCTAGCATAATGGAACTGAAGAATTGCATTTTCTACGAATGTAACAAAACAACCCCCGCAGGCGAGGAATTGTGTCACATACCAAGCAATGGAACGTAAATTTAGCATAGGGTGATCTAAAGGTTTATTTTTTATTTGGAATGGATTTATCTATGCGTTCGTTTCTGTAGTTGAATTTGAATGCCCCTCGTGGGAATTTTTCTGGAGGCTTTCGGGTACGGTGTGTATAAAGGAGGAAAAAGTCAAATCAGGTTTCTAAACAAAATTAGAACACGAGGGATATCTAAAGCGCGCATTTACGGATTTGTTCGGGAGGATGTTCTTACAATTTTTGGAAAAACCACCATATATATATATATACATATAGTTGAAAGGGTCGAAACTATTGAGATTTTTAAATCAAATTCTATCCATATTAACGTTATATGTCAACCATAATTATTCAATACATCTACTATAGTATTTTATTAATAAATTTATTAAGAAATCAAGAAAATATCGCCATATTCGATAAATCCATATAAGATACAAAGATAGATAAATTATATAATTGATGGTTAGATCAGTGAGCTTATAAATTGGCAATAGTGAGGTTGATTGATGATACGCGTTATTTCTGATTTGCAATGTTCTTCTCAGTATTGGGTTAATATGTCGTGAATAATGCAAAATCATGGTGTAATAGTGGAGGAATTATTCAAGCAATTCCAGCCAATCGATTTAACAGTTCATCGACATAAAGAAAATCAAACATACATCGAAAAATGATTCGAAAATCATGGTAATTATCATTGGTTCCATATGAAATGTTCAATCAAAATTTGAAATTTGCAAATCATTTTTTTAAACTAATATTGTTTTAATAAACCAATTTGTGGTCTGGCTTTTTACTTGTATTATACATCTGAGGTTTTCATACAATATTTCTATTAAATTAAGAAGAAACTCTGTAGACATAAGATTATATTAGATTCCATCGTATTTTATAAAATATATTTATCATTAAGTTGTTGTGCTTATTTTTTTGTACAATAGAATTGCATTGTAGAATTTGCATAAATCCGAATTAAGACATTGTCTGAGAATTTTAAATCTATGATAAAAATAGGATCGGAATAATAAAAAAAAGGTTTTCATTTAAAAAATGTCATATTTTTTGAGGGATGATCCAAATCTGAGTTCTATGCTTTGGCAATGGCTCTGTTTGATATTTATATTTTCGTCTGAAAAAAATTTCACGTAAATAAGCAAAATTCTATTGTGAGCTGCGTTGTATAAATTCTCGTATAGTCCAATGTGCGCTAAATCTCTGTTTTTATTGAGGCCTTTTTCCACCCACGATAAATATCTCTTTGACGAAACCGGACTCTGATGTGAACTAATGACTTCCAAAACCGAAGCAAACAATGGAATAAGTCTTCCGCGACGATATTTGAGAAATAAGTTGAGACGTTACTTATTGACTCCGTCAATGAAGTCGAAGCGATTCTTCGCTATCGATTCGCATTTTCGGCATTCGCCTTGAATGAAAAGCACAAAGGCAGTATCTCAGCTGGAGGCTTTGCGTTTCCAACAATGTCATCGAGTTTCTCCGAGTGCCAAGCCAAATGGAAGTGGGGAAGGTGGGTGCAGTGTGATCAATAAATAGGTACTTCCCATTTACTAGGTCGACGCGTATCCCACTTTCTGATAACGGATCAATTTTTCCAAATCGCGTGATCATCGATCACAATTTTCATGAAAGAGTAAATGCCAGGCTCTTTTATCTCTCTGTACGTGAGATAAATTTAAGAGCATGGGCATTCGGATGTGCCACAATGCGTACTGTTTTTTTTTTAATTCCGGCTCATTGTACCGTTTGCACAAAAGCTATTTGTTTGGGTGATTTTATTGTCCATTTTTTCGTATTTATATTTCTGGAATAATGGGATAAGAACGCTTATAGCGGTTGTGAAATCTCATATCGTTGTCTCCGCGGAATCCCAGGGAGATCCCTTTGAGGACTCGAGCGATTCGAAAGCTCATTCTTTAAATAGCTGGAATCCAATATTGAAGTGAACGCTCTGGAAGATATTTGCTGATTGATTAAAGCATATTACAGCGTGTCTATTGTTTGATATCAAACAGTCGGGGGCGGTGAAATGGGGTGGAAAATCCAAAAAATTCTATCGAGAAATCTTCGGCGTCACGCGCTGAACGTCGATGACAAGCAAACACATTGCATATTTTTTACATTGCGGGGAATCATGAGGGCTTTTGATGAACGTGAATTGACTCAATTAAAAAATAATTAGTTTTCGGCGATGTAATAAACATGGTGGCGTTCATATGAAACATATTTGTATGGCATCGTATGAAATACTGTCCAACTTTGCTGTAACGAGCTTAAACTGGCACGAAACCCGAACTAGCTTCGAAATACTTTGTTATGCAAAATAAGGAGCTTTTCGCGTATTTCGTTTCAAAAATAAATTTATGAAACTTTATACTGAATTTCCCAGCAACTCACTTGATTCAGAGTATTCAACCTAGCGTAACTATGAATGAATAGACAATTGCTTATTTAATTCATACAGTCAAAGGCATGGCAAACGCTGTAAGAATATGAATATAATTTTAAAGCATACACGAAGTATTATATTATTATAAATATTATTAAAAGATATGGATATATATCTTTATATCATATTATACAAGATTGCGATGTATGAAATGTGGGTTGAAATGCCATTTTTCACCAAATTCAATAATCAAATTAAATATTTTCATCCACTCTACACAACATGCACATGATTTTGGGTTGTATAATCATTTTAAGAAGGCTTATATCTTCATTCATTTATCGCAAGCCAAGATAAAATCTACAGTGTCAGTAAAGACTTTTTATATTTTGAGTAGAAAATCTCATGAAACATGCCGCTGAGGAATTGTATTTTCGTACAGATGTTGCCTCGGGGATATTTCTATGATTGCAACATCTTAATGTATAAAAGCTGTTGTTTGTGTTCTCTCAATAAAATCCGTTTTCTAATTTTGTAAAATGTTTTTTGCCAAATTACATATTTATGGCAATTATAAATATACTCCCTTCACATGAAAAAAAAACCATATTTTGTACATTTTCTCGATTACATTTTGGCCTCTTTATCAATACACATTATATTGATACATTAAATACAGACGTCACGTTTTCCTCGGATAAGTTCCGTCAAACTTCAGCTTAAATAATATCGTATACAAGTAAGCTTAATTTCAAATTCTATTCAAGGATAGTAATATATATGTTTGACTATCCAACTGAAATGTTTGCTATCATATCGATACATTTTGCCAACAAAAAATGTGTGTGGGACTAATATTAATATTGCAAAATTAGGACTTAATTTTCGGGAGTAACAGCAGCAATATTGGTTGTTATTATTTTATTACAAGATTATTTTATAACATGATCATATGTTGGTTCAACTATGCTCAGTCCTCTGCAAGAGTAGTGCCCCTTCTATATCGTGTATATCAGTCTTCCCCAACCTTTTTACACCTGCGGACCGGTAAAAAAAGAAGAAAATAATGCGGACCAATGACATTAATAAACTTATAGCTTTACAGCTTAAAGATGGATATTCATCTTCTACTGACATCCAAAACTGAGGCAATGTTAATGTTTTGTGTCTGGATATCAGAATGGCATCTATTAATTGTTCTTTTTAATCGTAGGAGTACATGAAATGACGTCCTCCATTAAGTGTTGACTTATTATATTTAAAACACCTTTCCTGTCGATCTCAGCAGCAATTAAAAATTCTTGCAAAAGTGTAAAAATTTCTAAATCGTCTTCTTATACGCGAAAATCCCAAAGAATTAGCTTATTTTTAAATGCATCGACCTTATTTCTCAATTTAAAAATATTCGTACAAAAAAGAGAAAGCTTAAGGTCATTAAATAGACTAAATATGTTTACCTTATTTGCGAGTTTACTCATCCATTTCTCGTCCAAAAAATGTTCTAGTAGGACAGAGTTTCTCTCTTTCATAAAATGTTTTGCTTCTTCTCTTAATTCAAAGAGACGCGAAACAACCTTTTATCTCGATAGCCAACTCACTTCTGCATGGAGAAGATGTTATGATTTAATAATTTTGCATAGCGAATTTCTTGAAATTACCAGCATTATTTTATATAATATAAACTACATATACATCACGTAGATTCGCATTGCACCAACAATAACAGCAGATCCATTATATTAGCGTTGATTGTTCATCCATCATAAGAACATCAAAAGGTGACATATTTCACAGACTTATTTATCAATGTTAAACGAAATTTTAATGATATTCGGCTACATTTTTCACGCGATATTTTTAGTTTAAATCTGTGCACATAATTTTAATTTTCACCCGGGGTGGTAATTTTTCAATGTCGCAAAGAAGAGACAAACATATTAGAATATGTCAGTTGAGACCGGGGGCGATTAAAAAAAAATTTGATCCGAAGCATTTCAAAAGTCCAGGGGACATAGAGTTTTGCTCTTAATTAAATATGTTCATTAAGCGCTGAATAATGTACTGTTAAAACCCTTATACGGGAGTTAAATTTCGACCCACCAAGTCCGAGAAAAAAGTCCCCGGCGGAGGGATTAAATTAATCGTGGAAATGAGCGTGGGTGGAAACCCTCGTATTTTATCGATTGAATTATTCATGGAGTTTTCTTTGTTTTTCGGAATTATTCAATAAATATATTGTGTATTTGTTTAAAGTTTGAAGAGCTCTGGCCTTGTGGAGGTTTATAGATCTTGATAAGAGCTCGTTTTGGAAATTGTGTTTCAGACTGAAGGAACTCAGGGCGTGAGAGTGAATGTTTTTTTTAGCTTGAAATTATGTTAAATAAAATTAGCAAATTTGCTAGAATAGTTTCAACAATATAATTCGGCGATCACGTGAATGAAAAAATGTGCTAATTGAAGTTCTTCAGTGGAAAATCCCATAGCGAAAGAATGTCGGCTTCGGCATGGTCTTCGTATCGGAAGATCAGTCATAACAATTCCGTCATCATCAGTAGTTCTGTGCATCTTCCGTTATTTTGCCATGCATATTTTATAACAGTACTTTGTGCAAAGTAAACGTGGCTTTGTTCTCTCCGCCATTTTTCAGTTGTTCCTCATTGTGCCATAAATCTTTCATATTTTGTGAATAATACACGTGGATGAAATTGGTCGTTATTTCGGCGTACCTGTTTTATTCCAGTTCGCGGAGCACAGAAATGAAAACGGGAAAGATTGCCATTTTCCCGAACCCATGTTGTTTCGATCGTCAATGGTTGTATTTTTATAACAGCGGAGTATCCCGATATAAATGCCATTTTTAAAAGACTGCCATCAAATACATACTTATAATAGTGCTCAACATAATATTTGACTTTGAATTATTTATATTTAAATGAACCGTGTGTCGTATCGGTACTATCCCTATTACTTTTATGGTTTTATTAATACCCCAGGGGAGCAATTTTGACTGAGGGATGTTATAACACAAAGCTTAAGGGTACTATTCTGTCCTACCTCTGTTGAAAGCAATGCATCTAAGTATTCGAAGATCATTATCGAATTTGACGTTTAAAATATTTATCAAACCCAAAATGTGTATGTTTTAAAAGCATAGTCTTGTCGATATTTTAGAGTCCCGTTCAGGTGTCGATGCACCTTCAATAGTGCATGCTGAGATGCTTTTCATGTCTCATAAATGGAAAATTTCATGTTTTATACAATATCTTGCTTCGCATGCATTACTTTGAATCCAAACCAAATTATTTTGGATGACAGAAATATATATTGAATTTCACAGAGAAAGGTGTTGATAATCCATTCGATCTGATAAAAAATTGTTTTCTTATTATCGTGACACACTCGGAGAAATTCACGCTGAGATACGGTCAGTGATTTTAGAAAATAAGATGCGTTTCTCATACATTACTAATACAGGGAATTTCAACTATATTCAAAATGACGTAAATTTAATTTAAGAACCAGGAAATGATATTGTAAATTGCGAAATTAAATCCATTATGTATTGTATATTGAGGACCATTTATTAATTAGTATTTAAATAAATCCTGATAAAAAAACTGGGTGATTTTCAATCCAATCGATATCATTTTTCCTGAATGCAATATGATGAAAATCTGAATAGATGACAATTTGGATGAATATAAAGGTATTTCCGTAAAGAACATAGAATGTCTAATGTAATTTGAGGAGGCTGTCTTCAATGGATTAATTTAAATGTAGATTGAAGTAGGCGTTGCATAATTTTTAATTGGAGTCTCTGGAGCCTCACTAAATCTGCCTGGCGGCAGCTTTCCTAATTGACGGATTAATTGTCATCTTCTCGGCAATCTCTCATGTGGCTTTACGAGGATTAGTTTCGACCATGGCCTTCAGCCATCAAATGGTACCCTATCTGATATCTAAATTACTTTTGAAAACCTGCAAAATTTTGATTGTATAATAAGCAGTATTCGGTGATTAATTACAGGCTTAAGATATAAGATCGATTAATTAATATTTTTTGGCATTTCAAAAATATCTTTTCTACGTGGATTATTTTTTCGCCGTTGTTCTGCCGATTTTTTTTATAACCCAGCGAATTTTTCCCTTTCATTAGTTTCGGGAGCATCGGGGATTAGTGGTGCTAGAGTGCCGAGAATTTCCTGGGACGACTTCATTAGCAATCCTCACCCCTTTTGACCTTTTTTTCAGCGATAAAAAGTGAAAGAGTAAATCGCTACATTTTGCGACCTTATCATAAAATTTATTTTTATTAAATTTTAAATTTAATTAAAACTGAAAATATCACTCAAGATATAATCTATATGATTAAATGAATGTAAAAATTGTCATTGGGGTGAAAATTTGGCAAGCGTCTTCATCCAAAGCTAGGTCAAATAAATTTTGAGTATTAGTTGCACTGTGTAAATGTACACAATACTGTCATCCAGGAAAAATACATAAGACTTATATAAGCAAACACTTAACCTTATTTCCTTCTTATTCAATACGTCGTTTGGGGATATGTCGATGCGCAGGTTTCTGGAGCAAAAGGACCATGACCTATTTTTGAATACTGCCAAATAGGCGTTCGTTGAGGAGCAGATGTCTGCTATCCTTGTGCGTACCACAATATTCTTCTATCGTGATCCTTGTTTACGCTTTGTCCTTTATATCCCAACCTTTCTTTGAATTTTTCCATGGATATAAGTCCCCGCGAAATATATTGCACGAGCGCCCCTCAAAGATGTGTCGTAAAAGGACATTTGATCCCCGACCATACAAATAAGTCCTCGAAAGGCGCCACTAGTGGTCCTGTATTTGAGACACGTAGTGGATGGGACTAGGGATCCCAAGTTAAATGGTCTTCTGTCTGTGTATTTTTTCAAAGAGGATCATAACTCCATCATCAAGTTTTATACGCACGCCAAAGTAGTGCTATGGTTTTTCTTGCTTTTCGATTTGGGAAGATGAATATTTGAGTTGAAAATAATTTCCCAATTATCTTCACGCTTGTAGTTCATGTAGCAAGCGACTCTTTGTAGTTAGGTTTTATACGCACATAACTTGCAATAATGTTTTTACTAAACGAGTTTGAATATAAGATGAGGTTTTCAACATCGTCGTGGTATATAAAGGTACTCACTACATGCGAATTAGCCTCCACTGTTGTCACAAAAGTGAACTTGTTTGTTTATGGAAATAAGCTTCACTAACGACCTAATTCTAATACACCTAAAACGTGCTTTTAAAATGTATATACATTAATTATTTTTTTAAAAATATGTTTGTTTCGGCTGTTGGAAAGAGAGCTAGAATCGTTTGTAGTCTCTTCGCGTCCGTCGCATACATCAAAGATACGCTACGCGCATGCGCCACACGTAGCTTACCTTTTTTAATACATATTACACAAACATATTTTCTATCTTACTTATTTCACTATCTTTAACAGTGTTATATTATGGTTATGTTAATTGTCTGTAATTTAGCATTATTTTTTCTTTGATAATATCCCTTGTATAAAAGTTAATTTTGTGCTGAATATAATTCACTTATTCAAGCATTTATTTGGTTGCTTTTATGATTTATTACCACATGCTTTCCTATTTTGGGGAGTTTTATGCCGTTTCCAATTTCGATGGTCTTCCTGTTTCCTTTTCCTGCTCTATCAACTTCTTAGTTGCGTAGCCTTCCCACTTTCGTTGTGTCGTCCTTTTGCTTCGAGTAATATCCGCCACACCATTATGTTTTCTGAACCAATATTGCTTTTGTGAGTTCCAAGTGTCTTTTTGCCATTGTTTTTTCAACAGCGTGAAGCACTATACTAATTCTATTGATTAATATTTACATTGCCCAGTTAGTTTTGTATGAGTAATCTAATTTGATTCGATTCGGGAAAATGCTTCATTGTTTTGGTTTTTCTCCCTAAATTAAATTTTTTGACCCAAACTATTGATAAATATATTTTTACATTGAACTTTGGTATAGTTAGGGATATTGTTGATTTTTTTCTTTCATATACGATATTGTTAACATGCATTTTTGTCTATATATTTATATGTCCGTTTTGATGTCGAATATTATCCACTTAGTAAAGGTAATCTGATTGAATTATCATTGGATTTCGACAGAAAACATTTAAGCTATGGCTGAAATATCATAAAATTTGTTGCGTGCCTATTTAATGCTTCGTTTGCTTTAAATAATATTAATCAGGGCGTGGGTGCCTTTTGTCAACCCACTTTATTACGGTTCATCGATCCATTAGCGACGCACTGCTAAGTTCGGATAACTCTATCCATGTCACGGGTTTGAGATTCTTGGATGCCTCAACAGAAACTGCGGGGTCGCGACGCACCCCCCAGATATTTATGAAGGTCGCGACAACGATAAAATTTATGGCAAACGCCAAAGTAATGCTCCCAGTGTGCACATAATATTTCTTTCTTGTCGACGTAGTAAAATGTAAACTCAAACAACTTCGCGGACGTTGGTGACCCCATCAATTACCTTTTTAACAGCCGCGAACGGCCCTTCCGGCACGGGTGGGTCATTTGGATCAGGTGGACGTAATCCAAAGATGTTGTTTGTGTCGTTAACCAGCGAAAGATACAGTATCTCAGCATCCTTCAACACTATTTTTAAGCGCTATCTAAAGAAACTTTGTAATTTTATTTTCTGTTTACAGCTTATTTGCGCTGTATATTTAATTAAAATAATTTTTAACGAAATTCCAACATTTATCCCCGAACCGTTTTGAATATATCAATGATAATTTGATCTTTGGTGTTAAATACGCCCTTTTTCTGTCCCAATTTAAGTTTCGAAGCTATTTAATGTAAAGTGAAAAAATAATTAATTCGGACCCTTGTCTTAATTAATTCGAAGCTCCGTTGTGTTCTTCGAAGTTTCTTGTTGGTATATTCATTTTGTAGAAGGTATAAGTAACGACGTCCTCAAGTGCAGTTTTAAATTTCTTTTCCTTAGACCAAGCAAAAAATACAACTAGGAAAAATTACTAGATTAAATCGAGCTATGCTTTCTAACTTTTTTGTTTCTTATGTATTTTTTTTATTGGGCCATATCCGTAAATTGCACTTATGACTATTGTGAAAAGTGAGTGTGTTGGCCATGTTGAGAAGAGAATGAGCTCCAGACTGCGACAGATAAAAAAAAATTCAAGGAAAGGGAAGTTGATAGAAAACGTTGTAAAAAAACTTACAACATATTATGGTTTAAGTATTCGAAGAAACGTTAGTGTGGAAGATATGAAACGAGAAATTATGGCTACTTATTACCATATTTTTTCAACGAAAAAAAATCCACAACACAACAACTCTCCGACTGGAGCCGAGATTTGGTGCAAATGGCAGAAAGCCATCGCTTTAGGTAAAGATCCTCAGCTTGAAGATCTTACTCCATTACTTGACGACGATATAAAACAACATCTTCTACCAATTTACGAAGGTTTGTCCAGACATGATTTACTGGAAAGATGCTTGGGTGGCCCAGAATGCCAACAAAAGTTTCAATGCGACAATTTGGCGAATATGTCCAAAGCACCTCAATTCTGGACTAAAAATTGTTGAAAGTATATTTAATGAAGGCTACACCTCAATTCTCAAACTTATGAATGAGCTGGGTATAATTGTTGGCACCTATTGTAAAGTTTTCGCTGAAAATACCGATGAGGCACGAATAGTGAAACAGAACCGGATGAGTTTTTCCGAAACCAAAACAGCTCGTACTGGTCGAAAACAGCAGCAGCTCGAAGATAATCAGCTTTTTAGAAGGTCGAAGGTTTATTGTATGGATTCAGAATCGCCGATTGATCGGTAAATCACATTAAATTATAATTATACTGAATCAAAACTTTGAACGCGATTATCTCGAAACTCTGTTTTCAAAAACTGCTCGTTCTGTAACTCAAAAATTTATTGACCGATTAGGCTGAAATTTTCAGGGGTTTCTCTTTATAATATTATCGGAAGGATATACCTATAAGTTTAAAGATATCGGGTTAATAAATATTTTTTTTGGGGTCAAAACTGTTGAAAAATAGCCAAAAATCTGGACTTTTTTTTTAACAGCCGATATAAATTTTATTTCCACTTAAGCCATCTTCATATACGATTTTCTTGAGACTATCAATATGCATATAAAACAATTAAAAAGTCAATGAATTTAAAGAATGATAGTAGTCCGAACAATATATCCTAACTACTGAAGTTATTTATGAATATTTAATGTTTTTTAATCATTGATATTCAATGTTGATTATAGTTGCAAAAATAATCATTACTAACTAGTGATTACCCGGCATGCGTTGCAATGCCACGTATCGCATAAACACACTTTGTACACAAACAATATTTTTAATATGCCTATGTTATTCCCGCAAGTGTAAACAGTAATTTGACAAAGTCTTATTGCAATCGGATGAACGATATGGAAGCGCATTAAATACGGACAAATAAATATTACTTTTTGTATATTAGACTATGCTTATGTTACTCGCGCAATCCTTGGCAATAAGCGGACGAAGTTTTATAGTAATCCGATGAACGCTATGACAACGCATTTCGTACGAACAAATATGAATTCATTTTTATATATAAGATATTAACGAAATGCATGACGCTCACATGTCGTGGAAATGTTCGATTTTTTAACTCGAATCTTTCGGTGTTTAAGTCATTTAATTGATATTATCTTCCCACAGAGACATCGAACTTAAAAGCCTCGTCTTCAGACAGCGTCTCCTTTGATTTGATGTACCTCATTACGAAATGCTCCTGTTCGATTTCTCGTAAAAGTTATTCTGCCAAAAGGTTTCGTGGTCCTCGTCTTTGCGTTGTATCCCTGATTCCCACTAAATGTGTATCGAGCTCGAGACCTTAATTCTGATTGGAACTTTCGACGTGATCTTGTTGGTTATTCGTCCATTTGGCCATTTCTGCTTCCTTTTCTAGGCACGTGCCAAGTCTTAAATGCACTGCTGCCATTTCCGTTTCCTCTTCACGGTTCGGCCTCACATTAAAACAAAGGCTCGAATTTGGAATTTAAACGTCTACACAAAAGCGAATAATTATATTTCAGTTGAAATGCGAAAGTGCTCTCCGTGCTGAGAATACTCGGAACATACACGATACCATAATGGATACGCTTTGGCTTTGTTGATGTTTGACAATAACAGATTTATTCACGAACGAGTGGTTCCTTTATCGGAGAACAAGTGTTTTCATCCAGAAAATCCAGCATTGATCACATGTCTATATTTAGAACCAAATTTATCAGAGGTGATTTAATATTCGGAACATTGATTCGATTGAATCTATTCAAAGTTTTATTTATTATTTATTGGTCGAAATAAAATCATCAAATAGTGCAAATTGAGTGTTTGATATTTAAATACACATTCTTAAATATCGATCATGATTGTATGTCTGTCTGTTTGTCTGATATTCTTCCTATGATTCTTACGTAAATATATGTTTTTTAATTGAGTTAAAACGTTAGAAATAGATTTCCCATCGCGTTTTTTTAAATTTTAAGAGGCAAAATTAGAGTTAATTTTTTTAACCTATAACTGTTATTTCGAACCTCCTACCGGGTCCATGTTCACGGATTTTCAATCTGTCGGGGATTGTCAACCGGCCTAAAATTTTAAATTGAAAATCAAATTAATATATATCCGTTGCTAATTTATTGCGAAAATTTTCAGGCTTCCTGTCGTCTCCTTCATTTGACATTGACAGTGGAAGATCAAATTAATTTCTTCATGTATTGAATAATTAAATATTTTCGTCTGAGTATTTCTTCAGCCTTGAAGAATATCCTTTAATTCAAATATAGGGCGTTGCGAATTGTATTGTAGATTGAAGAGATGCCTAACGATCACTATATTAAATGTAACGATGTTCAATTCAAGTGTTTGTTTGCTATAATGAGCTCCAGGAAATTAATCTTGACTCGGGAAAACTTTCTCCCCTCTAGAATAATACTATTTGTGTGGGGGACTCTGTTGATTTGGTTTGATAAATCTTGTTGCATTGGGAGGAAAGTCTGCAAAAACAGAATGGAGGAGGATTAATTAAAACTTTTGCTTATCTGCAGACTTATATTGTCTGCAGCTTAGAAGTATTTTCGATAAGTTTTAATGTGTTTTTGGTGGAGCTTAATAATATATAGAACATCGTGCCTTGAATAAACTATTCATTGTTGAATATTCAATTTACATGGATAATTTTTATCTATAACTTTTTCTAATAGGATTTGATTTTCATTCTCTGTAAACTCTGTTTAATTTATACTGACGTCCCGAGATATTTATGGCGTTATCTAGCAAAAAGTCCTGTAGATGGTTTTATCTTTTAGTATTTTTGAAACGCGTGATTTATTTTTGCTTCAATTTAATACTGAAAGATAAAGTATTTTTTTTATATTTTGTCTTTTTATTAGCATTCTGATTCGAGGACTCCAAGTAGGGTTGTTAACGTTTATTCTAACGGCGTCTTGCTTGAGTTACCCATAGAGCCTTTTGGTAATGTGATAGGCAACACGACTTGCCCTCTAAATAGACGGGATCATTTACAAGATCCCGACATCCCATCGGCACAACCGCTTAATTTACCCCTTGGTTTGTCCTCAATCTATAACTACAAGCAGAATTTAATTAGTTTTTTTCAAGATAGTCGATCAAATTTTTGAACACATCTCAAGCAAAAATACTCAAGAGATTCAATTATATAGTGAGCTTAAACCCGTGATTTGCGACCCGTTGTAATTACACCCTTAATATGAAATCTGTTTCAGCCCTAGCGGAATAATAAATGCTGGATTCGGTTAAATATTTATCCTCCGGTCTTGCTAATTCGGCCAAATTTACTAATTGAATACTTTGGGGACTTAATGTACATGTTAAATAACGTCCTATTAATAATTTAAATTTTATTGGACATACCAGAAAGTTAAGTCGTAGTTATAAACGGCCACCTTTCAAGTTCAATGTAAGAATAGTAAATAAAAAACCCATGGGATTTAGACTATAAGAATATGGATTTTAATATTCGGAATTCTTTTCTTTTAACAATTAGCTGAAGGGAAATAGCGCAAAAAGTAAATACATCCCTTAAAATCTCCGAAATAGGCGAATTAAAATTTGTGGAATTTAATATTAAATGAGGATGATATAAAGTAGAAAGAAGTGAAAAAAACAAGGGTAAAATATTTCAATTTTGTACGCTGCTTAGGGGACTATTTTTATAAATATATGTTGAAAGAATTATTTGGTTTCATATTAGAATTTCTTTTCCTTTTCAGGATATTTGTATGTCGGATATGTTCATATTTCTAAATTGATTGGTAGATATATTTTATAGGATATCATATTCATTATTAGACACAAATGATCTCCATAAGAGACTTACGAAAAGATAGATCTTTGTGGCGATTTTCCATTGTTTTCCACACATGGCGAAAATAAAATATTATCTACTTAAATAAGAAGTGCAAAATTCTCCTTATCCTTAAATTATATTTTAATTATTAAATCAGTCAATCATCATTAATCATCACAGTATTTACTTTATTAGAGCCAGAAAATCGACAAAAGCCTAGATTGAGATAATCAAAAATTGAGTTCAGGAACTTATCCACTAATAATAAATACCCAATATGTTGCTTCAGCTGCGTCATCAATTTCCTATACATCTCGTTCTGCTGTGTTTTTCTTTTTCGCTAGCTTTTCTAGCAGCATCATTTGGCGTATCTTCTTTGTGTGGAGATGTTTAACCGCAAAACACGCCAACAGCATATTATCTAAATGTTTGCAAACGAATCTCGTTTTTGTTTCTTCAACATTGGGTCATGAATACAAATTGGCAATGCAAGAAAAACGTAATAATACCATATCCATATGTGCGTCATACGTAACTGGAAAATATATCCCATCAAAAATGGATCGGAAATACGAATAGGATTTGTTCCAAAGACATACGATCCGATTACTCGACATGAATGCCTGAAAAAATGTGATGTGGGACGTTTATCATCTTTATGTATGGACAATTTGGGCAATTTTGACAATGTTTTATGTGCATATATTTGCAAATTTAATAGAAAAATGCCACAGCTAGACAAATGTGCCGAATTGAGAGAAAATATTTTTTTTGTGGCGACAGATGGTAGTTGCGTGATATCGTTATCGCGGGTCACATACTTTCCATTATTAGAATTTAATAGCGGCAATCAACTAAAAAGTGTGCCATTTCTTTTTCTATTATTTGCATCGAAGTTTTGCTTTTAATTCCATTGATGCAGAACGGTCCAAACATCATCGGTGAATTTATTATTCGTTTCTCGATTAGGTTATTTTAATTGAATGCATAATTTTAATGACATCTCATTGAACATATTTATTTATGGTATTTTTGAAATAATGCCATTTATATTTATAGACGTGTAGTTGGTTCAGCATGAAATACATTATCGTCGACCTTAATAATAATTCATAATAAAATTTGATAAGGAACATTTTTACCATGGCATGGACGACGGACGATAAACGTGACTATTTATATTCATGAAAAATGTGTGAAAATCACGTGCATGTTTATGAATAAACTTGTCGTTTTATTAAAGTCTCAATTTGCTTAGGAATTATTTCCGTAGGTTTCATCCATTTTATGAACTGAATTGTTCCTGAAACTTACAGCCGTAGAACGTGAGTTTTCAAATTAATTTTTAGAGAAATATGATTCTGTGTATCTTCGATCTTTCACGAAGGAGATGAGACTGAATTCACGATGAGAATTCTGTTATGGAAGACTTAAATGTAATTAATGCTTGGTAGAAGTTTACCCTTTAATAGATTGTCCAGTTAAAAATGTCGTTTTTTAAATGAAAGAGTTTTTTTATTTTTTGATTCTTCATTTTCAATGCTATTTCGCGTAAATTATTTGTTCGGCACAAAATCCACCATCTTGAAACGCGGTTTTTTTATATAGGAAATAACGTTGTTCAGATGTCGCTAGATTAACAAAATACGAATACGTGTTGTCAAAGGGATGGATGAAACACAACTGATGGTCAAAATGTAAATATGAAAAAAACGACATTTTCAACTGGACAATCTAATATATTTGTTTCGATACCAATACAACAACTGACATCTATGAATATTTTATGAACGACCGATTATATACAAATGATTAAACCACCATTGGGATTTTTATGCTGTAACGATTATTATGATACTCGTAGACCGACTTTCCTATAAAAGACGATGATTATATTTGACACCCATATTTTTTATCACCCAATGAAATTTTACGCGGTCATTTTTGGCCGTAGTATAGCGAATTTGATATCGTTTGCTCGCTCGTTGTCCAAAGATGCTAAATATGTTGCAAAATAAATCAGCGGATCGTATATTTAATTATTAAAACTCGAATGAAATTGATTGTCGTTATGAACATTATGTTAAATTTGTGAACGATATTGATGACGTTTGTTAAATCGTGACGCAATAGCGGCGTTGAAATTTGGCCAAAACCTCGCTTTGAATTAATCTGACTGAGCAATAGCATATATCCGTACAATATTATGCTTTGACTTTTCTTTGCCAAGTTTTAAATTCGTCGCTATACAAAGCAAAGTGTTGTATTTGAGTTACAAACTTTACGCGGGGGAGAAAAATGAATACATTTCAATGAGCTGAATACTTTTTAAAGCACCCCATATCGATTTCGTTCAATATTAATGAGGTAGAATTCCAAGCAAACATACGTATGTAAATTTTATACGACAAGAATGTTTATTAGGATATCGAAAAGTAAACCATAATTTGAATATGAATATACAGTAGAAACTCAATTATCCGGACTAACTGGAGATGAAAGTAGTCCGGATTAGGGAATCCAATCCCGAGCCAAAATTTCGATCCCGGGATTTCGGGATTTCATTAGACAATCCCGGGACCAGTCCCGGGATCCCGGGATTGGGATTTTCAATATTTTAAGAAATTACCTTGATGAATTTGATCAAAAAATACTAATAAGTCCATTTGTTCAATATAAAAAATCACTTGAAAGCCAAAGAATTTTATTTATTTAAGAAAAGATAAAAAATACAATTCAAAAATAGATAAATAAAACACTAAAAAATTCAAATATTATTTTGAAAATATGCCCGAAGTAACATTAACATTAAACATTAGTGTTTCGTCATTTATTCTGGATCTGATTTTGGAAGTCAGACAACTTGCTGCTGAAAATACACGCTCAGCTTCCACACTCGTTGGAGGTATCGTCATCAGATATTTAAATGCTAGAGTTGATGTTGCGTGAGCCCTCATTTTCGTATAACACTATCAATGTGACTAATAAAATTCCTTTCTGCTGAGACACGGACTAAAAATCGCAAAATTCCCGATTTCCCGACAAATTATTTATTTCCGTCGCTGCAGATGAATACTTATATACTATAATACTTTGATGTGATTTGTAATTATATTACGGAGGAATACAAAAATTCTGAACCCCGTATCTATTATATTTCATATCGATATTCCCACTATTAGAGTCGAGGTGTAGTAAATACATCACCGGTAGGGAAATGTTACTATAACAATTTTAAAAACATACATGTACGCTATATATGTATACATAGATTAGACAGTCACTGCTCCTATGCGTCGCCTAAGTTCGCCAATTAGTAATTACGCCACTGTTTCCAAGCGTCCAGATTTCGTCGGGAATGTCTCTATTTAGTAGCCTTCATCGTGTTGGTGAGGTGTACGATTTCTGTTAGATAAAAATTTCAATCCCGGGATTTTCGGGATTACGTTTTCTAATCCCGGGAATCTTAAGTACCTAAAACTGTCCGGGATCCCGGGATTGGATTCCCTAGTCCGGATAACGAAAATTCGGATATTTGAAAATAATCATAAATTACAGGGAAAGTACAAGATGTTAATCATACATATTTTTTATTAAAAAAATCAGTTATCGATTTTGACTTTAAGTTAGCATTTCTTTTAGAAGCTGCCAAATCGCGAATACTCTTAAGATATATAAGTTGTTCTGAATTACACTTCTTCTTAGTTCTTAAGCCATTTCATGGCGACATCTAAACACTGAAAAGCTTCAGAATGTGTAGGATCAATATGTCCCCTTTCGCAAATCTCTTCTTCATCTTCTCAGTATTGTTTTTCTGAGGCAGACATTTCTTTAATTATTTCCTCATCATTCAAAATTTGAAATCCAGGATCGGCTGCATCGCAATTTAACCACTCGGCTACATCTACTTCGTTGCACATATAGAAATTTGTGCTATAGCTTCCGCAATGTATTCTATACCAGGTTCTACCCGCGTTATTGGAACTTACTAAAAGTTTTTTAAAAATGTTGTTATATGATTTTTTCAAAGTTGACACATCTAAAGAATTCCTACTATCTGCTGCGATATTTTTAAAGCATCTGGGTTTTGCACACACTATTATAATGAAACTTTCTTTATAATGAATTATTTTCAAGTTTTGATGTGAAAGATTTGTTGGGTAGGTTTTCCAATTTAAGCCGGTCTCATCAGCATTGTATATAAACTCTTCGTCGAATCCTTCCTTCTCCACAAATAGCCTCAATGTGCCAATGAATGTGTTTGCTGAAAGTATGTCAGCAGAAAGCTTTTCCTCATGAATTTCAAGTTGCCTGATACCATGTATCCTTTGATATTTTCAAGCCAGCCCGAACTTGCTTTGAAGGTGGAATCTCCATTTTATTTTCTATTGAAAAATATTGCTTTTCACACAATAATAGAGCAGATATTGGCTGTCCAGTTGGTCGTCTTTGTACGAATCACGTAAAAATACAACATCTGTATTTCGTGCCTTTTTCATAACTTTCCGCTCTGAGCTTCAATCTTTTGATATTAAACAATTAGTAAACTTCGCAATATGCAATTCATCACGTACGTGAGCAAAAGTGGACACAATTCTCCAATTCTCCCTTCCAATTGATCAATCTTAGGTATTTTCTTTGAATATATTTGAGACGATTATCTAATTGAGTATGTCCGTTTCATACGGTGTGAGTAAATCAAAATATATAATTCCTTGCACATCCCATCAAGTCTACGAAATAACCTTTCTCACTATTAAGCCAGGCTTAGTAGGGGTTGAAATGGGTGTATCCTTTCGAGACAGCCAATATTTTTTGCGTTTAAAATTATCATAAACTATCAATTTTTCATCTCCAGTTACTATCTGAAAATGTGTTTTTTTCGTATGGAATGGAATACCAAGCTTCTGTAATAATTTTCCGAATTAATTTAATAACGTTAAGTGATAGCACTTCTTTGTAAAGATTATTCATCATTTTGGACGCTCCAATCGCCTTCTTGTCTAATAAGTAAGTATTTATTAGGCAAAAAGCTTGGGTATTATATATATAATATTTACAAAGACATTCATACAAAAATGCTATTTGAAAAATGATTTAATTTTCGATTCCCCTAATATTATATTTATTAGATACGGAAACCTTTTTCGTATAATTATATTATTCCACGATCATCTTTCTTATGCCGTTTGTTTGATTGTACGTACGACATTGGGGACGTTCTTATATTAATTTAGCACACGAGATTTAATTGCGTTCATATGGCGCGATATTTACGTCGGATAAACACCGACACATTAATTTTCTCCAACGTTATATTAAAGCCTCCACATTTATATAGTCCAGTATGACACACGCGGCTCGCTATACGTCGACGTGTTAAGCACATACACAATGTCCACAAATGTGTCGATTTAAATCTAGCAAGTCGTTAAGCTCTCAATTTCGTCGAATTAAAATATCATGTGAAAAATTTCAGCCATTTTTTTTCCGTCTTCTGGTGATATACTGTGAAATGTGTGTGGATTGTGTTTCGCGTGATTCCGTCGAAATCGTGTTGAACATGCGATGTTGATCCTTTAAGAATTTCGCGTCGAATTAAACCCAGACATGGCTCTGGAAAATATGCTAAATGGGAAGACGGTAATGGAGGAATTTGGAAGATTGAAGAGCTGGCTCCACATGGACGGCGATGAGAAACCACCTGAAGAGATATATGGCAGCATCGTTAAACAGAAGGTAATACTCCCTCAGGTACGCTTATAACCCTTAGACCCTTGACTTTCAGGAAATGCACAACAACGAATTGGGGCCTGAGATTTAAGTGTCGTACACAGGGTAAACTTAGATTGGGATCCATTTTTAAAGACGTCCCATAGCATTATCTTAATGCGTTTAATAATATCACTTCATCATGAAAGCTAGACATAACTTTGATGGCGAGCATCACGCAAACTTGGCTTTATATCGTTTTTATTAGTTTTTTTTTTCAAAACTAAAATATGCTGCAAAAATACGGAAGGGTTAACAATGGTTGAACGCGTGCAGAAAACGTAATTTCGGGACGCCATCAATAACGCGTATTGCGAGTCGATAGTGACAGCGAATCTGGATTTTATTTGTTTTGGTTCCAGACTGTATTCGCCGGAAATTGGCTCAGCCATACAAATGTATATATATTTTATAGAAAGGTGTATCAAAACGATATAATATCTTTCGATTTCATTCTATAACATGCGATGGAGGCAAAATATGATATAATGTCTATTTTAAGATGCTATATTCCATACTTAAATTGAAGAAATGGCTTGACTGAATCATATTTCAAACAGATCGTGAGTGAGCTTATTTATTATGTAATATAGAGGATCCAGCAGAACAAATAACAGCAATTTAAAATGGCATATCTTTATCAATTTTGAATATTCTATGAATTCAAAGTCATTGTTTTATATTCAATGGAATTTCATCATGGGCAAATATCTTTATGCAGCACGAAAATCAATTTAATTTAGAAACACTGCTTTGTTATACACTGTACAGGTGTAAAACCACATTGACTTGGGTTCGCTTTGACCCTAAGGTGTTTTCCAAGGTTTAGGGGAAGGATTGAAATCACAAGGGACCAAAATCTGATAAGATAAGCAGGTCGAAAACTACAAGGGGACAATCAGGATTGAGTACCATTGCGACAAACCCTTTGTAAGAGGTCTTGAATATTTGCAAAAAAAAAAAATTAAATTCCGTTAATTTTTAAACATGTCGATGTATACACAAATAAACATATTGGATAAACTTTTATTCTCATAATTTGTTCGATGATATACAAAGATAGTTTTCAACTGGACTTGATAGACGCAGATCGTTTACCTCCAAAAGCTCCTAAGATAAATTCGAAGTAAAAGCTTTTTCACATTTTATGATTCCGCAGCAGTCTGTAAATACCACTGTAGATTTTACACGTCCGAAAAAGAAGTACTTTCGCGTGAAAACGTAACATCTACACATTCATCTGATGAACGAATAAAATGATCTTAATTATTATCATCGTGATCCGAATTATGTCTGAATAAATGCATAATAATGAAAATAATTTGTTTATTTAGTCGTCGCAAGTAATTGAGAGTAAGCCACTCGATTTCGTCGTTTGCCTTCTTAAACCTTTTTTGAATCATTACTGTCCATGAGTCTGTTTGAGTATGCTTTTGAGTCAAAATTATGCAGACTGCTTCCTCTAGACATGATAATATTTATTCAGGGATTATGTTAAAACTTTGGCTGTAAATTCTGGGAGTATGAGCTAGTCTGAAAATTGCACCCCTTTGAAATATATATTATTTGGGGCGGAATTTATGACTTTTCTCAAGGAGAAAATTCTGAAATAAAACGAGCTTTGCAACGACTACATATAATTATATTCAATATAGTATGGTGCTAGCTTGTAAAAAATATTTTTCCTCGCTAAAGCTTCAAAGGATGCTTACAAAGTCATATCGTTTACAACTTCAAAAGTATACTTTCGTAGAATCGTTAAAAATACATTTGCGTCGAACTTTTATTTTTTGTAAATGCCCATTATTTTATTTATGCTTAGCCTTATAAGGGCGTTTTATTTTTCTCGACTGTCCGGATTATTAGCATTTTTATCCTTGTACAACGTAAATTTCTTTTAGGAACACTGTTAAGGGTGCAAAATTATTGTCTGTCCTGCTATATTACATGCTGATTTCATATTAATTACATTTATTTAAATAAATAAATAGATAGATACGATAAGAAAAGATAATTTCGTTAACCGGTTGACGCACACGTCTGGAATAACGATTTTCGCAATTTATGAACGTAAAATTGGAGTTAAACCATCGTTAAAACACACAGTTATTATTGTTTTGAATAAATGACATTGATTGTTGGCAGTGGCGTTATCTGCCTTATTTCAATTCTCAGAAAAGTTTGAGACGGATTTGACGGCTGTGTACGTCAAAGTGTCAAATATACTCATCATGTATGACATAGACCAAATATCGGTATAATTAGGTTGGGTTTAAATCCAAATTCAACTTCAAATTCAACTTCAAATTCAACAAAAAAAAATTCAACTCATTTGGAGGATTGAAAGTATGCAGGAACGCCTTTGAGTGACTTTGAATTCAAATATTTACTCATAGATTATCTTATATTTAAAATTCAAATAATCCTATCCTAACTTAACCACATATGGAAACCATAACATGAAAAATTATTTCCTAGAAAAAAGTCCTTCCATGGAATCGCCTGCATTCGATAACATTTTACAATACATTTTTACCTGTATCCGATATTTCGAAATTCCTGTCGGGTTCGTGTCGAGCAGTTTGGATTTCTTGGAACGTTTCGCTGATTTTCTAAGAATTGAGCAGTACGGAATTCTAGAAATTAGTAAATTTCTCGGAAATCGAATTTTCAAATATTAGACCCTACCCTAATAATGACCTAAGCAGGTCTTCATAACAGTTGTTCGCTGCTCCCAATCATTGATATTCTCCCTATAAATCAGCCATTATTATTTTGTTTCTTGATACATTGTTGGATCGTTAATATCTTTTCATCTGATTTAGTAATTGATAATCTTTCTGCGTTCCATTTATGACTTCACTAAATTCGGACCTTCATTTCCTATTCGTGCATGAATCATTGAAATGATCAACAATACATTTTATTGAAGCTTAAATATTTGAGTTCACTAACAATAGCCAGTTGGGACTTGCCAACCATATCTATGACAATCTTACATTTGTATTCCATTGCGAACATCTGTTTTTATTTTATAAGCTAGAACCGAATGCTTCTTACGACTTAATACTTATAAAGCCGGAGTTAATAACATTTGGTTCGGCATTTTCTATTTTATTGTGCCTGTGATCATTTCGACTTGAATCGAGGAGTGACAATATTCTTCCCATATAGCACGTCATGAAAATATAATCTTCAATACGTATACGAGCGTTCAATTGGAAAATTTAATCTCGGGATAAGTTCCGCCCTGATGGCGAAGATTTCGAGCTTATCAGGGATATAAATATGAAGGTTTTCCGCTTTCTATTTTTTTTATATCGTGTATGAAATTGATTTGTGCTGATTTGACATTTGTATCATACAATTCGTTCATACTTTTTTCATTCAAAGGGACAATGAAGTCATTGTTGTCGGAACCCAATATTGAATTTGGTATTTCGATTGAATACAAATATATCGCTCAGGAAGGGGATCAAATCGTTTTTCGAGCTCTGAAAATTGATGGCAATCATGATTGGGATATTAAATTGTGCTGCCGTGTTCATTCATATTGAATGGGAGGTAAAAAATGAATTGATTCAAGAAAGAGGTGGCTGAAAATTGAAAATGTATGTTCAGTATGACGTGGGCAATTAATTTTGAACCCAAAAGGGATGGTTTCTGGTCTTGTTACAGCATAGAAATTATATCCAATTTTAATTAAAAAAACTCCTAAGTTATGGGGAAACGACATTTTTTAAGCAATATTATACTTGTTTTAATAAAGACGTTTTGAACATCTGTCGAACGAGCGCCTTGTTTGTTGAGGTCTTGGGATTTTAATTTTTCCCCGTGGGCAACATTGTATTTTTAAAGCTTTTTTTATGGGTTTTCCATATTTTTTCATACTAAAGAATAGCGTGTAACTTTCACCGGATATTATTTTATGGGGCGCAATAAATTTCAATCGTTGTATTTCATCATTAGCGTTTTTATGCGACAGCAGACAACTTCCAGAAGTATACACGAACTTTTATAATAAACCCGAAGGCGTATAATTTGGGCGCAGGAAAATTAGATTTCTTGTCCATAAGTTGATTACTTCCATCCTTTCCGTACAAAGTCTGCTCGAAGCAAATTTGCAAAAACTTATCTTGTTTATTTATCCAGGCATGAGATTAGATTCGACAGGGATCCTTCGATATTTCAGCAACCAAATTGAAACCTAATCGTTTTCTTTAGTCTAAGTAAATAAATATGTAATTTATGGAACTAAAGTAATTCGATCGGTCCATCAATAAGAACTTTATTTCTCACAATAATTAGTCCAGATCCACAAATAAATAAAATTCGATTAAAATCACCCGGCGAGTTCACCCTCAGTAAAAAAGCCTTAAATTTTTTACCACTGTGTAATATATACCTGCACATTTTCATAAAGTGGGTTTCTCATCGTTCAAGTACCACTCCGAGTCTCACTGCTGAAAAATATGGAACTAAGTTAAATATTCAGGTCGTTTCGTATTTCTTTGTATACAAAAATGAAATATTCAAGCATTTTTCATTGATTCAAAAGCATGTTTGTACCCTTTATTAAAAGTTTCTCAAGTATAATTATAAAATAACAATCGTATTTATGATTTAATCTAGGAAATTATGATCAAACTTATAGCTTACATGTGGTTTCCCATTATATTCACCTATGGTATAATATTACATATGATATTATATTATTAGAATATGTAAATTTGGGTATGATAAGATCTAGAAGGGAATTGCAAAATAGACCTGCCTAGGTAAACATGACCGAATTAATTAAAAAATTATACATATTTGTAAAAAAATGTACTGTAGACGAAAACTGAATTAGGTTCAAGCATTATTTAAAAAGAAAGTCATATATACATTTATATTTATCATTGATCTTCAGATTTCAAATAGTGTCAAATCTAAAACTAATCTCAATCACGACATCCACATGTTACGATTTCGCATTATTAACTTCGCAGGCGTGCAATTTGATATCTCTTATAATATAGGCCTTAATTCTCTAGTAATCCAGCATCTGATACGTATCCGATTGAGCCCTTGGCAATGTAGCGGATTTACGTAATATTTGATAATAGGGCTTTCGCTTTCGAATATCAATCAAATCCCGAATACGTCTCGGCTCATAGGGCACATACCCGACCTTCAACTCGTGCGTGTTTATAAAGCAGGGAAATCAGTCTAAATTGACCCTATTTCGCCGAGAAATTATTTATTTGCGAGGCGTTCCGCCACCCTACTCGAGGAAAAACCAATTACAACTTAAAAGGAGAGCCGGTTTTCCTGTTCCAAAATTACAATGGCCCAATTCGAAGGCAGCGAATATTAAATTGTAGCGCGAGAATGGCGTATAAATATGAACGATCACGTCTATGGGGGTGTATAGTGGGGTCGCGGGTCATAAGGGAAGTTTGTTGAATTTGTTTACAACGGCTTGAATTTTAAGCGAATTGTCTTCGTCTAGATTCTTCACATTTACGCCGTTCGAGAAACATCTTCATAACAAAGACGTGTTAAAATTACCAAACAAAGGCTTGTCTTATTATTAAATTAATACATTTAATATCGTACCGTTTGGTATAATTGTTACTAACTACTAAATATAATTTTTATTTTTGACTTTAAATATATTTGATTAAACACAATGCTTAATAATATTTCGTTTATAAAATTATTTGCAACTATTTTGCTTTACTGTACGTTTAATAATATGCAATTTTCCAATAAATTTCACTCCAGACTCCAGATTTAAATCTATTTAATATCGATAAAATCATAATTATTTAAGGAATTAAATTCGATTTTATAGCGCGAAAGATCTGAATTTATACGAAAATTTTAAATATATTTGAAATTGGCCAGCTTTCAAAATAGATTTGAATAACCTCTTAATTATTACAATGGACAATTCAACTTTAAAGTTTTTCAACTGCTAATTCAAAATTATGGATTTATAACAGCAAGATAATTTATTAACGTAATATCTTTAATTATCAACACTTTACGTTCATCGTTTTGTATAATTATTATAATAAGAATATCTGAATCATGTCAAAAGATAGATGCATACAATGAAAATATATCAATGTTATAACTGTAACTTTGAATAAAATATTTTCTTAAAAAACCTTAAAAGCAATCATGCATAGAAAATATATTGACTTCTTGTAATATCTTTTATACAACCATTGCCGACCATTTTGAAATGGCTTTCGTTGCGTATAAATGTTTTTAAAATGTGATCGCCAGCCATAATTCTTATAGATTTAAATATAAGATCTCGGGACTATCTATCTTTTTAAACTGTCATATCCCTTATCGGATGTAGACGATTTCCATAAGAAGCTTTTCAAGGAAAATAATTTTTCATGTGGTGGTTTCTCATTTATCTTCTACATGTGGTTTAGTTTGGATAAGATTATTTAAATAGGAATTTTTAGTACTAGATAATATATGAATGAGTAACAAAATTATCATTATATTTCAACTATTGGTATAAATTATGTTAATCATAGACATCCTTGCACGACTTTATTAATCGACTGATAGGTCTTCAAATATTAAAGTGATTTAAAACTAAAATGACTTACAATAATTACAGAAGGTAAACAAAATACATATTAGGGTAGAGCGAATCTTATTTTAGCCATTCATTAGCTAGTAACACATTAAAAACATTAGAAAAGCTTGAAGACAATATACATGGGTTCCATACATAAATGTATATTGTACTACACAAATCGTTGTAGAAGACAGTGTTTATCCAAAAGATACACGATAAAACCAAGATAAAAGTCCAGACTAACTGTAAAAAATGTTATTTGTTATTTCTTCGGTGTGGTGGTATTGCGAAAGGGTTGTCCTTTATTAAAAAATGTTAAACTCGGTCAAATGGTAACATTAGCATCCCTTTGGATCTACTTAATCGTTCGTACGAAGAACTCAAAATGAATAGACCTTTGTATGTCGCCAGGATTCTAGTTCAAAATAAATCCGTGTATTGTTTAATTAAACAAAAAAACGACATTCGAAACGGGATCACCTAATGTAAATCCATCAACGAAATGATTAATTACTCGATAACGATTGATATCAAAAGCTATACGGCGCACATATTTGGGGGCTTACTTGAAAAAATGAGCTTTCATCCCTATTTTCCGAAGCGTTTCGATGAAAATCCGAATTTTCAACTCGCACTTCCCATAAAGAAAAATTGATATTGATGATGAGCTTTCGACGTTCGGGTTAAAAAAGATTTTCGCGAATAACAGCGAAGAGTTTTCGCCGTGGCAAAGAAGCGAAAATGAAAAATCGTTCACGTCATTGGGTTGCCATTAGCAGTACAAGCCTTTAAAAAAAAATCGAATAACTCCAACGTCCAATATTAAAATGTCTTTCGCAATAAAAAGCACTATTCAGATTTTCAAATGACTTTCAATCAAGCCCGGTATCTTTTGTGGGTTTTTTAATACCTTATTTTTGGAATGGGTTAAAAATCGATCAAGGACTAAATTCTGTATCGAGAGCTGAATTTGTATCGATAATGTTTTACGTGTATCTATTTCTAAAGGCTTCATAACTAATAATCAAATTGGTATCTTAACCGTACAATCTCGCACAAGTTGTGTTTGCATTGTAACTGTATACCATTCAATATCAGTTTTCATTACACAAGGTCTTTTATTATGATCCCATAAACGTAAGTGCTATATAAAATCATAATTTAATATTAAAATAATACAAATTCTTGTGAATTTAATTATTTAAAATTGTTTGGGGAAAATTCTATATAGGTCATCTTTTATCTGGTATAAGATTTTGCAAACAAGCAGAAAAAAACATCATATTAAAATAACATTGTATTTTAAGAGTAGAAGATATTTACGATCTTGCTTAATATAAAATAAACGTTTTTTATTGAAGAATATGCGTTTTTATACTTTAATTTGATTGCATATCTTAGATATTTTCAGAGGATGCTGCATTAAAAAACAAAGCCCTTTGAAATCTAGATTTTCTCTGAAATATCACATCTGATTTTGAATTCAATCATCAGATTTATATCCATGAAATAAACATATGACAACCGCATATGTTTGGATGTAACTCATTCATCAGCAGATTTAACATCATTATCCAAACAAAATGCAGTTTTAAATTCTCGCGATTGAAATGAAATATATATTTTAACTTGGCAAACTGTGGCGGGTTAAATTGATGCGGGATAATAAATAATTTGTTGCTTAATTTATGCGGATGATATATTTTCTTTAATTTTGGTTTAATTGAATTTCGTTGTATAGTAAGTTTTAATATCTGATATTTTCGAGCGTTCTGATTTTGGCTTCCTTTAGCAATGTCAGACAGCCATTAACTGTTTACCATAAATCTCACGAAAGCTATGACAGTATGAAATAATGGACCTTCAGCGATGCAAGAATATATTACCTAAAGTGATAAACAATGTACAAAATATTACCATATGAATACAATAACATATATTGTATCATGGCTCAAGTAATTGTATTTATAGTGGTATGAAGGCTTTTAAAATCATATTTTACAACTTGGCGATGAAAAGCAACAATGCACATGTTATATCGACTGTTATGTTGCTTGTTCTTTTGTAAGGTTGTCTGAAAATTCTTTTGCGGAGTTGTGCTAGCAATTTTAAAGTGTTAAAGAAACAAAGTTATACTAATTAATGTTCTATGATCCATAATGTTTTACTGCCATTATTATAGATTATTAAATTTTAGTATTTTATTTTCTTCTTCGTACAAAAATACAAAAATTGAAATTCTTCTCGAAATAAAATTAAAAAACACCAGGGTAAACATTTCCAGCAAATTCCCGAAAATTTAATTTTGTTAGAAATGTTTTAATCTTAAGCATCTTTCCACACTGGATCGCTTTGTTCCTGGGGTATATAAACTGTTTGTTTTATAAATATACGTGCAGATCTTCGCTAAAATCACCCCGTGCACTAGGGACTAATGGGCTCATTTAAATTCGCATTATTTTTATTCACAAAGTTTCGCTGGCGTGAATGCTAATATTTTATAATATCTATTTGTCTGAAAGCTTGTCCATATTAAATCTAATAGTCGCTATTATTAATATTTCAAGCGTGTTTCATGTATTTTTTATTTTGTTTCAACTTAAAAATATACGATGGGGTAAAGTTTCAGAGAGCAGTAATTTCTGCTGCTATTACCTTGACCTAGTGACCTTAGAGACTTCAAATATAGTAAATGGATAAACGTCAGGATAATTAAGTTAAACGTAGAAAAATATTCTGGAAGAAATTTTATTCACGGGTATTAATAATATTTAATGACTTCTTGCTAATTGGTGCGAATACCGTGTACTGAAAGAAAATTATATATATATATATATATATATATATATATATATATATATATATATATATATAAATTTTAAGCGAATATTTTTATTAGTTGATTACAGAAACATTTTAGGAAATGAACTCGAGTTATTCTGATTTCAAGTTTAAATTTTGTTCTAGAAAATGTGCCAAATGTAGAGGATATTGAAAGGAATTCATCGATTACCTTATAATGCATTGCATAGAATATATATCTGTCCATAACCATTATAAGTCACCATTAAAAGAATAAAAAAACTCTATAGATAAGTTTCGCACGAATTGACAAAAGTCAATAAACTCTTTCGTTTACATGTGGCCTCTTTTTCGCTCAATAGACATCAAGTCTAATAATCTTGAATAATGTATAGCTTATGATAATCAAAGACAAACAGGACAATGGCTGGATCGCAAATTAACTCCAAGATAGCCAGAGAAAGCCTTCATCCTAGCAAAGTCATGGTGACCGTATGGTAGTCTGACTAAGGTGTGATCCATTATTCATTATTGCATCCTGGAAAAACCATCATTGCAGACGACCTGAAATAATGCATGCTACTCAAACATCGTTCGCTGATCAAAAGGCATAAGACGCTCTACACGATATTGCAAGAATTGCAATTGGGATACAAAGCTTTCGTTAATTTAATACTAATGCATTTTACAGATTTATATTGATTGTACAAAATCGGACATTTCACATGAAACGCCAGATAGAACTAATTATAGATGCCATCTAATATCTAATATTATCTAGCTCTAAATGTATTCAAACACGAAATACAAACGACAAGCGTATACTTGATATGCTATAAAGGCTTCATTAAAATTGAAGGAGATGGAACCTTTGATGTAATCATAGTTGATGCACACTCGCATAAAAGCATTCAACCTTTGTTTCGCTTTGTTTCATCTTTCGGTTTGATGTGTTTCGCTCGACATTACTTGAGCCATTATTTTCTACTGCACTTGATAAAAATACAAAAGAAATGCCAACACCCTGCTTTTTACAATTATTCGTTCTGGTGCCATTTTGATAAAAACTGAAGAAAACCCTTGATAGCAGAGGAGTCGCGACTTTTTAAGCGAAGTAGCCTTCTTTTACGACTCTTTCGATAAGAACAAGTCATACAGACAAAAAACGTTTGAAGAAATGGATAGTATAAGACAAAAAAAAAGGGAATCGTAACGCAATTGTATAAATGTCAAGAGAATGAATCGCATTCGTGTAAAACCTGGCCGTATTTTTCTCTTAGCATTTGGAATATATTTTTGTGTTTTTTTTTGTATTTGCTTTTTTTTGCCACGTACGTGTGTAGTTTTTCGTCTTTTCCGTGGATCCCTAACGCATGTAACACATGTTAATCGTCATGTGGGGATGTTACGAATTTTCAAACATGTTTCTTTAGGGGACGTTTTTTTGATCAAACTTCGACGAAACTTCAATTGGGTCTCCAACTGCTTCTAAGTCGTATAAAATACCGCCGAAGATATTTTTTACGTTCCTGTCTAAGGACCTTAAGTATTTTTTGCACCCCTACTTTATGAGCGTTTCGCATATAAACCACAAGTGCAAATAACAATATTATATTTATTCAGTCCCTAAAATACCTTTTAAACTATATTAAACTCTAAGTTATAAAGCATTTTGTAATTTGAAACGATCAAAGCGCACGTGGATAAACAAATAAATCAATACTTTTCTTTGGGGTTAAATTTATTATACAAATCTCAATTGCCATCCGAAACTGAGTAATGCATCTAACAAAATTGCACCAGACTATTCATTATGTCGTCGACAATACAAGCTTAAGTCTCACTGGTGGGATTTACTAACAAAAGATGCAATTATAAGTGGCAATAAAGCCAGAGGATTCAAAGTCTACTACACGTCTGTACAAACACTACGAGATCAAACAAGTTAGTTCAGCATCCAAAACTTCAATAGGATCCTTTAAAAAGGGATCATTACGTTCATAATTTCTTAATGTGAAAACCTCTTATCTATATGATTAAAATAAAATTTGATATATTTTTTAAATAATGTATGGATAATTTAAACCTGGATGCTTGTACGCTTGATAGTTTTTATCCTATGGGATGGAAATGGGACGCTCCTTAGCTGTGAGCGTCTTCCAGCTCGTTAAAATACAGGATGTTTTGCATATGGACCGAATTTTTTTTTTTTTTGGGGGTTAATAGGGGAATTTATTGCTATGTTTCACACATAGGCCCTATGTCCTATGTATCAGGGTGTCGAAATAGATTTTCTTTTCAACTTTTTGAAAAAGTATCCAAAATTTCACCTTTAAATCGTCTTAACATTTTAATCTATGGTCGTAATCAAATGAAATAACTGTTTTAGTATTTTGCAATGTATTTTTATGCAATTGATTTGAAGAAAATTACTTTTGAGCTTCTAAAGTCACTTAAAATGAACTCAAAATATGAATTTCCTAAAGCCAAATAAATCATATCATCATCTCATAAAAATAGACCGCAGTCCATAATATTTATTTGATAAAATAATACATACATATTTATATGTTCATATGCTTTATTAATTTTTATAACTGTGTTATCTTGACAAAAATGAAATATTTTCTTGACTTTGTTACTGCAAAACTGCGCAAATTTTTTTTTTAAATCTAAATTTGATGCAACGTTTGCACATTTCCTTGCCATATAAATTTCATGCTTTAATAAATGACGAAAGGATTCGAATTTATTTTTAGGCTTTTCGCTGTCACGTAGTATTAGGCTTTTTCTTCCGTGGATTTATTTCTTGTTCTTTGAGTTTCTAAAGGAGAGAAAATCGTTTCGCGACAAGACGAAGAGATTACGATGATTGAGGAAATAAAAGACGGATTTTGACTTATCGGATAGATTGTTGGAATTTTATCCCTTGACATTTTTCGTCTTTCTCTTTCTTGTCTGCGAGAGTCGTATAGATTTTTTTGGCATAGAGCATTTTGATCTTAAAGGCTTGTGTGAAATTTCATGTTTAAAATAATGTAATATGTGTAAGAGCTTAAGAAGATTTATTTTAAATTACTTCACTCTAAGACTCGACTTGGGTTCGTTTTTACTTTAGTTTTGTATGTTCAGATTAATCTTTTTAGTTGTGAAATTTTGCTGAGATAAGCTAGAGAGCAAATTGTTCTTGAGTCAACTATTATGTATAAAGTGTAGACTTAAGATTTACCTGTTAACTTAAATATTTTTGTGGAGTTGAAAAGTTTGGGATTTTGTGTACTTTGTAGGTTTGCCAAATACAAGAGCAAGGGGACTCACATTTATATCAATTCTAATCCGGCACGTCAAATTGTCTCTGGCTCGGTGTAACAATATTTGTACCACACTTTCGCTCTCGATTCATTCAGCCGACCCTCGAGGTTCCATTTTTTGTCGAGTAGAATAAAGAGCAATAATTTATGATCTTCTTTTGCCGCAAGATCGACCGAGTGAAAAATTATACTCATAAATATAGAGACGATCCAAGAAAAGGACACGTCCGCTTCTAATTATTTTCACTCTATTGATGCCGGAACCCAATTTTCCAAAAGCCACCCCAAACAGTCCTTTCTGCTTTCCATCGCGTCGTTATCTCCAAATTGATGGCGAAAGCATTCATTCTCACTTCCCACGCTGCTGCTAAGAACGATCTGAAAATATTCAGTGCGTTTTCTAAGCATAACAGCAAAAGAGTATTACTCTTCGTCCACTGTCCAAAATGATATAAAACCATTATTGCTCCACAGAGATCAAACGTGCTGGAATATGGCCATAATATGTGAAGTTTCTCACGGGGTATCAAATATTTTATAAGGGTTAACTGCATCGCCTGCCCGCACATGTAGACCCTCTTTATTACAGCGTTTTTACCTCCATCCCTAAAATATATAACCTTCTCACACTCGCTTTGTTGGCGAGGGTCGTACCAGTGTTCCGTCGGAATGCGAGGAATGAAATTGAAAAAGATTTTTCCCCCAGCCAACTTTTTAATAAGCAAACCGCAAACTATTTGGCTTATAAATATTTTTTTTATTGTCAAGAGGCATTTTATTTTTTGTCGGTTTCTGCCTACAGAGATATATATCACCTGTCGACCCACTCCTTGGGAGATTGCCCGCCACTTGACTGAGTAGTGGTTCTCATCCTTTGTTCCCCGTTTCCATTTACGAGATTCAACTTTTCTCCCTTGTTTGCCCTTTCTTTTGTGGAATTTAGCCACGGGCGAGTTTTCCGTTGTTTTATCAGTAAATACAACATTTCGAAAAACCGAAACAAGAGCAATTATAAGTCGTCGACTGTAATTTGTCCCAGGTGAGAATTACACGAATAGACTATCCATTTTGTCATTAGTACATTTAATTATAAAATTTTATATCGTATTTAAATATAATTATTGTACTTTATAATATAATTATCCAATAAATAATACATCATATCTGCTACATGTAAAACAATATTCATTCAATCAACCCCTCTGAAAATGAACATGGATACACCATAATTGAATTTCCACATACACTAACTTTATAAAAAAAACTTAGTATAACACATAATTTATTAATATTAAAAATATAATATATGGCTCATATATATGAGTTTTATTGAACATACAGAAACACGTCTGAGAATTGTGGGAGCCAATTCGTTTTGAAATATTTGGGACCATTATCTTATTGGAATGTGAAATCTAGCTCTAATATAGATACTAAATTTTCTTGAACTATTTAATTTTCCGTCAATTTTTATATAATCCCCAGTCTTTTCACCTCCAAAACGACCTTCACATTTCCTTGTTTAATTATAGGTTCTCAATGAGCCATAAATTCAAATTTAGTTTCATCCATTCATATGACATTATTCCAATCTTTATGTTTTTATATCCAGAGCAGTCTTTACATAACCCATTTTATAGCAGATAACATGAATGACTCTCTGAACAATTTTTTTTTTACGTTTGTATTAACATTTGAATGTAATACAAACGTAAGAAAAGACTCTAGCATTAAAAATGAGATAAAAGATACTATTTTTAATGGTTAATTGTTGTGTTTTTAGATAAAGTTTCCAAATTAATTGTTGGTAGTGTGTTTTTTTATAAAATCCCAAATAACTATTATTCCCTTATTTCCCATTTTGTATCAAAAAAATTAATAAACACTTAATAAAGCCAAAACATTTTGGCTCTCTATCATACACAGAAATATTGATACATTAAAAATACTATATAGGAATGGTATTAATTTTTAAGCAAATAATTTATGTTCACCGTTAAAAAACAAATATGTATTAATGTAATACAATTTGCCTCTTTGTTCATTTTTTCACTTAACTCTAAACCTAAATGGCTTTATTTTTCATAGTAAAAACTGTTGAAAACCTCAGCGTATGACATTTTAGTTTAATTTCACTGTTTTTATGATAGCCTTAAAGCTCGGCTTGCCTTCAAGTACGGCAGTTCACTATGTAGTCACAATTTTATTATTATGGTAATTTATACTGTATAATATAGCCATTTTTCTCAAATTTTAGTATTTTATTATTATAACGTCGTTTTCTTATTAAATTATTTTATTATGTGCACGCAAATTGGAATATTGAATTAATAATTCATTTTTGCTAATATGCTTTTGTGTAAAACAACACATTACAAAGATTATGGATGTTTTATTGTTACATTATTATTAACATATTTAATATAATTAAGAAGCATAATGATTAGTATAATCCAGCCATACGTTTCAAAATGTTTACTTTGTCATCTAAACTTATAAAAACACCTACTATCACTGGCGTTTGTAAAAAAGTAAGATTTGCATAGATAATTTTGTCGATTTTATATTAATTTATATATAGATATAAGTAATGCAAAAAGCTTTCACTAAATTTAAATTTCACATGTCTATCTCCAATCGTATTGATCTTAAAATTATACTATTTGTAAAAGATTTGCCTATGTTAAACTTAAATTTATTGTAATAAAAGTAAAAAGTCATTCGATAAATGATACATCACTCAAATGTATATTCACATATTATAGATATATTAATTTACTATTTTTTTTAACTTTTATAGTTGGAAAATGTGCGCATGCTGGATAAATACAACACAAGAACACCATCCAAAGGAACATTATACTTGACTGCCACTCATCTTATATTCGTGGATCACGATCTTAAAAAGGAAACATGGGTGCGTATCGAATAATATTACAACCTATTGACGATATTCATTAAAAGCTGATATTATTAATATGTATTTATATTTACAGATACTCTTGTCTCATTTATCAGCAGCAGAAAAATTGCCATTGTCCACGGCTGGATCCCCATTACTTGTACGCACAAAGACATTTCAAAATGCCACGTTTGTTATTCCGAAAGAGAGAGACTGCCATGACATGTATACATCTTTGGCTCAAATGAGTCAACCAGGTAATTGGTTCATTTTTTAATTGATTAGCAATATGTAAAGAAATGTTTTCATATTTAATTATATTATTATTGTAGTTCATATCGAAGAGTTGTATTGCTTCCATTACACGTCGACTTTAGACGATGTAGTTAAATCTGCTGGATGGGATATGTTTAATCTCCGAGATGAATATAAACGAATGAGAGTTCCAAATGACCAATGGGTGTTATGCGTCGCAAACAAAGATTATGAAGTAAGTTATACTAAAATTAAATCATTTAACAAATATATTATTTTTAATTATGCTTATATTTTAGTTATGTGATACATATCCACGAGATTTATATGTACCGGCATCTGCGTCCTCGGCGGTTTTATTAGGAAGTTCTCGGTTTCGATCCAGAGGTCGTTTACCTGTATTGACTTATCTTCACCACAATAAAGCAGCCATCACCCGGTGCTCCCAACCACTCAGTGGATTCAGTGCTAGGTTAAATTTGCTTGGCATGACATTGTTAAAATGGCTTTTTTGTACATATTTCTGTATAAAATTAATATTTACTCTATACGCTAACTGTTTTCAGATGCTTGGAAGATGAACAGATGTTAGATTGCATCAGAAAGACCAATCCTAATTGTGGATTTATGTATGTGGTTGATACTAGACCTAGAGTAAGTGTATTTTTATCATGTGTGAGTCTATTATAAAAATTCGTAGATTTTAGACTTCAATTATTATTACAATTATTGTATTTTTCGATATTAATACGTTCTTATATTATTCTAGATAAATGCTATGGCAAATCGTGCTGCCGGAAAGGGATATGAAAATGAGGCATTCTATGAAAATATAAAATTTCAATTTTTAGGTATTGAAAATATTCACGTCATGCGTAGCAGTCTGCAAAAAGTTGTTGAGAGTGAGAATTGTTATATTATATTTTTTTTATAAATGCAGTTATAATTATTTTTATTGAAATAAACGTATTATTATTTTGCAGCTTGCGAACAAAAGTCGCCATCAATGTCATCATTTCTAGCCGGTCTTGAATCGTCACAATGGTTAAGGCACGTGCGCTCAGTTTTGGAAGCAGCTGCAGCTGTGGCTCGTGCTGTATCTCGAGGTTCTTCGGTCCTTGTTCATTGCAGTGACGGTTGGGACCGTACTGCACAAGTTTGCTTTTTAGCTTGTTTGATGCTAGATCCTTATTATAGGACGGTCAAAGGTTTTCAGGTATGCTTCTTTCCCATGTTTATATGCTTAAAATTTAATTGATCTGTATTTAGATAATAATACATTTGTACCTTACAGACATTAATTGAAAAAGAATGGTTGGCATTTGGTCATAAATTCTCCGAAAGATGTGGGCATATAGCTGGAGAAGGCCGAGAACGTTCTCCCGTATTTGGACAAGCTTTGGATGCAGCGTGGCAATTAACTCGTGCTCGTCCTGCAGCTTTTCAATTCAATGAAAGATTTTTATTAGCTTTACATGATCACGCACATGCTTGCCAATTTGGAACATTTGTTGGAAATTGTGAAAAAGATAGATTAGATTTAAGGTTACTTTTTGTTGTATTTAGAATACTCATCGTCAATTCTTATTATCCATTATCCTTTTTATATATGTTTTCTTGGTTCCAGATTATCGGAAAGAACATTTTCCCTATGGGGATTTATGGCAAGTCATATGAATGAATATTACAATCCTTTATATGATCCATCAGCTGTGACTGATTTACTTTCTCCCAACTTAATAAGTCAAAATATCAGGTAAATTCTCTTTTAATTGCTATTATATTGAACATAATATCGCAGATAAAATTTTCTAAAGATATTTTTTATAACAGGTTTTGGCGAGGTATGTACTGTAGATTTGAAAATGGTGTTCATCCAAGAGAACCTCTTGGAGATTTATTATTAGCGACTACAGATCATTCATCATCATTACAGGACCATATAACTCTTCTTACAAAAGTTAGTTTTTTATTTTTTAATTATGATTATGTCATAAAATGATTTCTTTACGTGTTGATTATTAAT
Organism: Stenopsyche tienmushanensis; assembly: GCA_008973525.1. NCBI lineage: Eukaryota > Metazoa > Arthropoda > Insecta > Trichoptera > Stenopsychidae > Stenopsyche > Stenopsyche tienmushanensis. The sequence goes on from WACJ01000128.1 coordinate 753,453, forward strand.
TTAAATTTTAGAGAATAACATCACTAAAGTCACTATTAGGAAATCGTGGTTCAAAAAATAATTCAAGACCCAAAGAAAAAGAGGTTTCACATCAGAATAGTCCACCAGATAAAGAGGAACAAGACGATTTTGAAAGTTCAAATCATATTAATGATTCGAATCAAATTGATAACAAGTAATTTTTCTTAAATATAAAACTGTAGTTACAAAAAATAGCAAAATGAGCAATTTTAATTAGTCAAGTCTCATATTTTTCATATAACAGGTATCTTTACGACAAGACAAATACTAGTCTTTCAGAAATGGCATCTGCTGATGATGATCATCCTCTTAAATTACCTGAAAATGCTACAGCACAATTAGGTAATGCAAACAAACAGAGTAATGTTCCTGCTGATGATATCATAATTCATGGAGGTGTTCCTGTCACAGATCTTTTACAAATCGAGGAAGAAATAGGTTCAGTTGCAATAGATTGGAAAACAATTAAGAACATAAAGGAATGTGTTTGTTCAACACCGTTTGATCATTTTAGTAGAAAGGTATTTAATTTTTTCCCCTGAAATACTATTTTTACTTACTTCCAATTAATTTTTTGATCGATATTTTTTTAGTACCATTGTTGGAAATGTGGGGGCGTTTATTGTACTCGTTGCATCGATAAGCACGTACCACTTTCTGGATTGGCTTCCGGTCGTCCTGCGCCAGTTTGCCGAATGTGCTATGCACAGATTACAACATCTCCTAATCCGACATAAGTGTGGTTTTTCTTAATTACTTTTAACATTGATGACAAAAATATAAATTGGTTGTATAAATACATTTAAAAAACTTTATAAAATCATCTATTTAAGTAATAATATTTTGATGAAATTTCAAACCATTTTCAAACACATTTATTAATGATTTTCTGTATATATATAATGTATAAGTTGTTTATGACATATCCTTTTTATCTTCTTGCAATTTAACCTGTGATCTTTTCTTACGGTCTTACTATTATTTTTTTCTTGAGATAATTAATTACGGGGCTTAATATTATTGAAATAAGACCTTCATATGAAGAATAATGTTTTAGAAATATATATTTTAATAAAGCGTAAAACTGAAAAAAATCACTCTTTGAAATTATTAATATCCTAAAAAATCAATGTGCTTTTCGATTTTCAGTGTTTATATGTATTTCAAAATATTCATAATCGATTTAATGGCCAATATTTATGTTTAATCACGTCTTACTAATAGGTGTGCCAGAAAAGATTGCTGTTTTACAATTCATGAATCGTTGGACACTCGTCGATTAAAATCATCACCAAAGCAATATTCTTTTCCAGTACCTCAAATATCTATACTTGTTCAGTATTCTATAAAGAAATATTGTTAAATATCATTTTAACAATAGTCAACATTGCAGAAAATTGAATCTATGTCTTGACATTGCATATTAATGTGTTTATACAATTTAAAAACGGAGAAGAAATTTGATATACTGCTTTAATGTTGATTTTGTAAACATTGGCATTGACGTATTTTTAAGAAATTCAAATTTTAAATTAATTTATTGTCTCATCTTTCTTTTTATTGAAATATTAAATTAAATATGAATTCCAAATTAATGTGATAGCCGAGAGCATTATCTAATTATTACACACGACTAGTCGTTATTTGACCAGCGCCTTATTCTTCGAATTATATAAAGATCTTTTAGTTCTGTGATCAAAAATGATTATATATTTGTGATATAAAAATAATGCAATTATAATTTTCCATAATTTTTGTTATATTTTATTTCATTCCAGGAAATCTAATCTAAATAAGAATTTATTTTATTTTAGGTTTAATATTTTTTTCTTCAGTTGGACATCATATCGTTAGTATATATTCTTTAATACTATTGCGATTTTTTTAATATGGTATAGGTAGTGTACGTGTTTAATCAACTCGGTGATGATATTTTAAATTGTGTGGAGCTTTTTTTACTTGTGTGGTGTATAAGGAAATGGATATGAAAAGTATGCGAGCTTTTAAATATAAAAAGCTAAAAACGTCTTTTGCGGTTTTGTATGGAAAAAATACCTTGAATTTGCCTAGCTGAGAGCTGATAACAGCTTCTGTAATAAGTAAGAAGACTGTTAGTAGTAAGAATTAGTGAGGAAACACTCCGCGGGTTTATTTTTGTTTTATCTTCATTTTTAGTAAAGAATTATACAATACTTAGATTGCTCATAATAAATTTATTGAAGTTAGACTGAAAATATTTTTGCAAATTGCTGAAAGCGCTCGGAATTACGAAATAAGAATAGAGATTTTTGGATATTGATATTCTTATTGAATTGTAAATTATTTTAATACTGCAATGAATTATATTATTTAGTTTTACATTATTTCTATGTGCAACGTTAAGTTTCATGTTAAATATATGTAAAGAATTTTCTTCCTTGATATGATAAAAGTTACGATTTCAATGTCAATATATCATACTTATTTATTCATTACTTTTCTTTGGTATACATTTTTGCATAAAATAAAATTCAGCAAGTGTTTATTGTAAGTACTAAGTGTCCCTACATGGGCTTGAGCGGGTTTAATAAAGAGAGTTGTTAAGAATGCCTCTAATTAAATGTTTTTTTTTACTCTTTAATGATTATTGAAGATGGTATTGTTAATAAAATGAATTTCAATCCAAACTCAAATATTTTTTCCGTTATTAATTTTTATGAAAGCGATTAATTATTTCATGTTGATAGTTCAAATAGAGAGTGATTTGTTGGAGGGATCATAAAAAAAATGTTTTGACACATTAATCCCACTGCCATTTTTTTACAGTTAGGCTGAATTTTGATTATTTTTCTAATGCTGAGCTTATGTATGGACGTTTGTGAAAAAAGCACATAAATATTCATAGACATTATTTAAATGCTCTCTTATTGTTAGCGGTTAAATTTGTAAAATCCAAATCAATGTTTTGGGCTAATAGATAGTAAATTATTCCTACTTAATACAAAGTAAAAATAATCCCATTTACAACTGTGAAGTAAATTGATCAACCTGTAGTATTCTAGCATTAAGATGGCAATTTTGTTTTTGAGTTCAAATTTTACAATATGCATTATAATAAGAAATATTTTTAGAAACCGATAATTTTATTAGAAAAATGAATATTGTTAATTGTTATTATATAAGTGAATACAATGGATGAAAATATATTTTGTTGTTTATTTAACTCTCGTACATTATACACACTGAAACATCACACAACAAAAAAATTGTATACAATAATCGACTATTAAAAAATAACAAAAATGTATTTTTCATAAATAGTAACATTCTTCTATTTAATATATAAAAATTAAGTTCTGTTTGTTCGTATGTAATGCGCCGCCATACCGTTCATCAGATTGCGATAAAACTTCGTCCACTTATTGCTAAGGATTGCGCGAGTAACATAGGCATAGTAAAAATATTGTACGGATGCACCATTTTGGCGCATATTGGTCTGGTGAAATGAAGTTTGCTGCGGAGATGGGGAGAGAAAGGATGCGCGCGCAACACAATGGTTAAACGGATCTTTGAGACGAGAGTGGTTGTACATAAACTTTTGGATCCCAGCTCTTCGACTCGCACTACACGTGACCTGAAGCAATAAATAAGTTTTACGAACACAACCACTTGTATTTCTATGAATGAATACAATATTTTAACGATTTTTCATCGCGTCAATTATTAACAGATGATGACAAAACAATCATTCGTATCTGGTTGAAAATCATTAGGTAGGGGTCTTCTTAGAATCATAGTAAATAGTAAAAAGTCACATAAATCAATTATATACTTGAAACTTAGCATGGTAACAATAGTGATTGAATTTCAAGCTTCAACAAATGCATTCTTTTGGTATTAAAACTGAAGACACATCTGTATTGTTTATGTTTAGGCAAAGTAATGAACAAGTATTGTGTGCTATCAACAGTGTTAAGGCTCATTTTTCAGTTAAGGATTAGTGGGTATGTTATTAAAAAAAATATTTTAAGATTATAATTACAGTATTAACATAATGAATACCACTAGTGATCGATAAAACAGCCTTATGACAGGGCGAATTGAAGAATTTGGTCAAAAAACTTGAGATTTGTAAAATATCATAACTCTTTAACAAGTCAATTTTGGAATGTAGTTTTTTTTTTAATTCCATAATTGTAAAATCATTAAAAATCAAACTGCAGTGAAATGTGTTTAGTTGTATACATCTTTATTAAATAAAAAAACAATACAAATTATCAATCAAATATTGTTTTCAGTAATAATAAAATATTTTATTGTAAAAACCTATACTTTGCCGATGGCAAACATTCTTTTTCAATAACAAAATATCCATTTCAACAGCAAATGCATTTATATTATATTTTTATATTTATTAATTTATTTTAAAATCATTTTTATAAAAAGACAATTTATACGTACCCAAAAACATATTTTTAATATCAAGTATGTAACGTTTTTGAGAAGCTTGCTGACTTCGCGAGTCCCTAGTTTGTTGCATTCGCCACTGTTAGTTAAGCACTCTATTCGGCCGCGAAGACCGCAACTCAGGGAGCGGGTTCTCTAAAATCCTCGACGACGATCCGTGGCGACAACAAAAACGAGGGCTCAAAAGAAGGAAAAATACCATAATTAAAAGAATGAATCCGCTAGAATATAATTTATTTACCCTTTCGATAATGACGATGATCATGAGGCACATGGTCTCTATTAAATGAGGATATCAGTTGATGGATCAAAAATACGCGTTCAGTATAAACTGACAGCTCGATAACAACACATATGGCCAATTTTACGTCGACCAAACTGTCAACGGCAGAACATTTTGATCCACGCCACAAGTATTTAAATAACATGATTTATTTTATACAGAAGTTAATTATTGAGAAGCTTTGTCAATTCAAATATATATTTTTAACGGAGAACTAAATATTTTACTTTTTAATTAAATTTAAACATAAAAATATATTTTGAATATAATTATTGTTTCTGAATTGTTTTATTATAATATGTATTTTGTTTATTAATATCGAAAAACAAACGAAATATAATTGGAGCAAAGTGAAACCTATATAATGAACGTCGAGAGAGTGCACGTGTCAACGTTGATGTGAGTATTGCTGGAATTAGTCGGGTTTAGGCCTTGCCGCGCCTGTCGCCCCCGCCCCCGCCATCGAAGCGGCTGCAGCTCAGGGGCTGATTGTGAGACAAGTTGAGGCAACACGATACGGTAACGTCATCACTGACGACCATTCAATCGGTCACACTCGCGGTTGGAATTTATTACGTACGTACTCTCGCAAAATCGGGCCGAGCTACGCCGAGAGCCACGACTCGACCTGAAATTCTTCTGACGATTTCGTGTTTATTTGTGACGCTATTTCACGCCCACGGGTCTTTTAATAGTCGGTGAAATTTCGCACAGATTTATTTTTGACAAAATATTTTTTTGAATGAAAGCATGGTTAATAAAAATCGAAAAACATGCAGCATATAACCCTCCATTTTTTTTTTGACGTTCTCCGAATGTGATTTGTACCGCCATATTGCACCATCAGTAAATGTGCATAGTACAGGTTGTTTATAATTGAATTTAAAGATTTGACACATCTTAGAGTTTTATGTTCTTCAAATATTTTTAATTTGTCCTCCACATGATGTCTGAGATCATATTTACTCATGAAATGTCGATCACAAAATCGAACATTTTGCATCTGACAGCTAGTAACGGCTTTATTTTATTGTTATTTTTATTTATTAGGATGTAAAGTAAAATTTTAAACCACAGCTCACATCGTCTATATAAAAGAAATATTCCACATAATTCCCGATTGGCACTACTAATGAGTATGATAATGTTGATATGGAATGATACGTATTATAATGATTGTTTTTACGCATTTAAATCTCTTACATTTTTACAAACGATTGCTGATTTCTTTTTTACTAATTGGCATATTTATTTTAATCCTAATTTTTCTTTATTAACACATCTTGAGCGGGACAGTTCTACTAGTTTCACAGACTTAACTTTATTTGGCATTTTTTGTATGGTTATAGTACATCAATTTCTTTACAAGTGTTCAAACTATATTCTAATACTAAATAAAATCTATGTTTAGTTGGTTTAACACAATTCTTAATGTGTTACAATTCCGCAATGTCATGCATAAAAAAATTGATTGACGAGCTACGTTGGGGGTTTTGCAACGTTCCCATTGACATAGGTAAATGTTTTGATATATATCATACTTTATCTAGGTATTAGGACATTATTCTTCACTTTAATGTGTTTTTTTTTTGTAATTAATAAAAATAATAAGTATTTTATAAGATACAGCTATTTTTTCAAATTGTATTTATTTATTACTAGCAAATACCCGGCATGCGTTGCAATGCCATAAGCGCTTAATAATTATTTGAAAAGATACGCAGTACGTGGTTTATTGCTTCAGGTCACGTGGAACGCGAGCCGAAGAGCTGGAATCCAAAGGCATAAACATATTCACTCTCGTTTCAAATACCGACTTAATCACCATATTGCGCACGCATCTGTTCTCTCCCCGTCCCCGCAGCCCAAACTTCATTTCACCAGACCGCCAAAATGGTGCATCCATACAATATTTTTACCATGCCTATTTTATTCCCGCGAATGTAAACAGTAAATTGACAAAGTTTTATCGCAATCGGATGAACGGTATGGAAGCGCATTAAATACGGACAAACAAACATTGATTTTTATATATTAAACGGTATGGCATCAGATTGTAATAAAACTTGAACAATATCGCGCGCGCTCGTAAACATTGGCCGCCTAAGATGTGTTAATAAAATAGCTAGTTTTATAAAACAATCCACTAATAGATTTAATAATTACCATTGTTTATTTAATTTGTTATTCATCCATTGGTTTATGCAGTATTTGATTTGTATTATTTTACTTCAATAAGTTGCAATGCTAAACGAAACAGCGTTTAACAAAGTCATCTTAACACATACATAAATAGAACAGAGAATAAGAAAATGTACCTGTTTTTTACCATTAATCATACACTTATTTATTGTTAATATTGACATTTATTCACAATTTATTCAATGAAGTTCAAGAAGTCATCTGAAGTTGTTTGCCTTTACCAGCATTGTTTAGTCAACTGTAGTTAATAGCAAGACATCGCATCAATGACGCTTCGTCTTCCCTTTGAACTAATTTTTCAATATTCCGCGCGTTTATATTATCCATGCCTTTTTCATTATTTTGCTTGACAATTCAAACAATTCTCAGTCATTTCATTCTTGGAAAGATTGATATTATCTACAGCATCCATGATATTGTAGTTTTTCCAAAAAAAACTCTAATATATTGCTTACTTTCTCCGTCGGTTTTATCAATCAGTTGTCGAATGTCTGTCCAAGATAATAAGCTTTAAAACTTTGTATTTCACCTTGATTCATTGATTGAAATAACAACTGGAATGTATGTTGTTAAGTCTGACAAATATGTTGGATTGCTTGAAGCATTATTGATCAAAAGTAAGGAATTTTTATTGTCTCATGAAAAACGATGCACAATTGTTCATTCTGTACTTAATTTTGTTTTGCATAAACACACGCACCAAGCATTTCTTATAGTTCACTCCTTTATTCTGGTGTGTGGATTCGGAAAACACAACAAAAATTACAATTTTATTGTTGGGAAACCTTATTATTCAACTGCTTTGACTTGCGTTCATTCTGTGACTTGTTCATATACGGATGTTCAGTCTTGCTGTCTCATTGTGCTTCATCAGATCTGTATTCTTCAAATTATTATCTGTTTAGGGCTCCAATTATCCGAGGGCCGATTAGAAAACATTTTCATCGTTAACAAATTTATTATTCTAATTAATTTGTCGTTCATATAATACAATTTGTTACCTATGAAATACGCATTCAGTGACTAATAATTTAAATCAAATTCCATATGTAACATGTAGTAAATTATATTTTACTTCCCTATTTAGTTTGATAACAGTATTATCTTACAAATATCACATTATTATGAGTTATTATAGTAAATACAATTTTACAAGGATTTAGTGCAATGTGTAGGTGACCAATGTATTAATATTTTATATATTAACACGGACACGGACTTAAACGTTAGGATTCCATCACGCGTAAATGCCGGCACGGACTGTAGCGTTAGTTTCCATCATGCGTAATCGCGCACACGGACTGTAAAGAATTAATTAGATGAGCGAAAATGTAATCTTTAAATATGATAAATCATATATGCTTTCAATTATTTATTTTGATTTGTTTAATTATTTAAGAATTCAGAAGATTCGCAATTTTATCAGGCTATAATTGAATAATAAAAATGTGTGAAATGTTTTGATATAGCCTGAACCCCAGTAATTTGACTCATGCTTAAGTCAATTTCTTTTTTGCTTTTTAAACTGATGGGATTATTTGATTTTTAGTTAATTAGAACATTAAGTGATTTAATTAATATCGAGGACAAATTTAAAGTAAGAACTCCCTTTACTTCTCTTTGCCTGTCCCCTACGTAAACAGTTCGCCATTGCCTTGTTATGGTATTGAAAACTTTTTATACATGGATTCTTATAATAACTCAGTGCAATGATTGTGAAAAGAAAAGGCTTTTTAAACGATTTTGACAACTAACCCTTGAGCGGGAACAGTTTCTAAGATGTCATTTTCTTGAGGCGCGATATGGCATTCCTGCAACTTTTCATTGGTCCTAACCAATAATTTGTGAGATTTAAGGGGTTATCTCACTTTGACGGCCCAAAAATAGGCAATTTTTAACCCGTTTAAAGGTTTAAGTGCTAAAATTTTTTTAAAAAGGGAAATACACTACTAATAAGCGATTCCAGCTTCATAAAAAAATTCTTCAGCTACCTTGGCCTTTTTTTTTGGCTGATTTGGCGTATCTGTGAACTGTTCTAGCTTATTTAGAAGATTCAGAGCCTTGGCGGTTGGCAAGGCGTTAACGTTCTTCGTTGCGCTTCTCCACGAGTCGCAATGCATTTTTTTATCCATCATTTTTAAAATAGGTTTAAATGCTTCGTTGAGAATGCAGACTGCAATTTATGTCGCGATTTCTAATAGTTTTTTTGCCACAAAAAATATAATTCGGTACCAGAGACCATACGCACGCGTTGAAACGATCCAAGGCACCTTTTCAATAAATTATCAGACGTTAATTCTTCATAAATGGCTCTTAAATTTGCTGAACATCCTGTGTGAGAGCGGGAAGCTCGCTGCTTGTATAAATATAACGATCTTGTAGTTGCATGTTTTTGCATTACGCACCAAGAATCTGCACCTTCCGGACAGTGTGAATGCTGAGGCGCTTCATCAATCGAAATTTTGTGATAGTATATGGCCCAAATAGAATTTCTCAATTTTTTTTATTGAATTAGGATGTAGGTGACACACTGCTGATGCCTGTCCTAATTAGTTTGTGAAGAAATCATTATTTTCTCTTATTAAAATAACTTAATATTGAATATATTAAATAATATCGATATTTATTTTAAATTTAGACTATTTTTGGCTTTAAATTACTACTTATACTTATGATGCTGGTAGATCGCCACCTATAATTATTTTTAAATTCACCCATAGTAATCAAAAGTTTGGCCGTCCCTTGATCTACATCCACACCTTCGATGCACCCAGAAGTGGCCTAAAGATGTTGATATTTTGAATTTAATTTTTATAATTGATGTGATCGTCAACAATTTCTCGCAACGACTTTTTCTTAACGCCCTTCATACGTGACTCGGTAATTTTATTCCGTGCTTCGTCAATGTTTCTCTTATAATTTTAAATTATTTCCACCAAAACAGCGTTTTTTGTTTTGTATATAAATGCAAAAAAAATTAAAATTATCTTGCTATAACAAATCCGCACTCGCCATAGTCCGCAATAAACAGGGGTTACTTGTATTTATTTTATGCATATCATTTATAAAAGACTTAAATTTAACTGATGGAAATAAACCAAGATAAGGATTTTTTTCCCAAAATATTATAATTATATTTTCTTAGAATTCATGAATTGAAGGGTACAAATTTGCATACACGGCCATGATAAGAAGCTTATTGTATGTGATTTGGTTTCCATTTTATTAAATATATGGAATAATTTGCATCAGTACAAAAAAAGTTTGACTTTTAAATTAAGCATTTTCATAAAAATTAGACATTATTTACTATAAAGCAAAATGAGTCACAATTTATATCCATTGAATATCAATTCATTGATAATTTGGCACATTAATTTATGTTATATATATACTGTGTGCAATAGCACTTAATTTATTTCTGTGAAATCATTAGCATAGATAAATTGATGTATAAATGTAATGATTATCATTTGCACTTTAGTCCCTAAATCTATTAGTAAACTTTCCTTTATGAAATTCCTGTGCTGCTATTGTTTAATTCTGAGAAATTGTCGTTTTTGTGTAAATGACTCATACCAATATTATTCAATGCTCTCAGTATTGTCGGGTTCCTTTGACTGAGAGGGTGGCACTTTGGTTACCATTTCAGTTTATTTTGTATTGTGATTTTTGAGCTTGTGTTTAAATATATAAATTTTAATCAGTTTGACAGGTTAAATGTATGTAGTTTTATGTGTTGAATAAATGATAATCTGTGCAATAAGAGTGTGTTAATGATTTGTGTTATTTTTTAACAGTTATTTGAAGAACTGTAAAATGGAGGCTAACAGAAAATTGAACGACTGCTATTTTTTTTACTATTCGACTTGTACAAAGGTAAGAAGCTGTTAATATATACACTGATGCTAATAGAATTGATAATTTAAGTAAATCTTTCTTCTGTAGATGAAATAATGATTTAACAATTTTAAATATGTTTTTATGCTTTATTATTTTTCGCCTTCCTGTTTTCTAACGGTTAAGTAATTACGCCTATAGATATTGTCATATAGAAACAATCATATTATTTTTAGGGTGATGCATGTCAATTTAGACATGAGCCAACAGCTCTTGGATGTGAAACTATGTGTTACCATTGGCAGCAGGGAAACTGTTTAGACCAACAGTGCAAATTTAGGCATATGGAGCTTAGAGTAAGTTCTTTTTAATGCATACTAAAAAGAAGACATATTCTATATTATGCGATGTATAAAATACATGTTATTAATTTTTAGAAAAATCGTAAGCAAATTCCATGTTATTGGGAAACACAGCCTGGTGGTTGTTTAAAAAAGCATTGCCCGTTTCAACATAAAAGCGCTCCTGGGGCCAGCGCAGATATTAATAGTCTTCCTCAACCAATTAATCCACAAGTAAGCTCTTGAACTTTAATTTAACCCTATAAATGCCCATGTCAAAATTGCAAAAGTGCCCGCCAGACCCAGAAATTTGAAACGCAATTTTAAATGATCTCTGCTATCGCTATTGTGCTAAAATATGAAATACATTTAATTTTATTGGCAGCTAGTGTTTTTTGCTACAAAGTAATAATTTCGATCCAAAATTTTATATGAAGCTGCTGTGGGCCCTGGCGGACTCATCAACAAATGACATGCAGGTGCAACATGGGTTAAAACATTATGTAATATTTTTTAACATTTTTATCGATCATGAATGCTGTTTAATGCTCAAATTGAAAATAGTTATTATAGAAGATTTATTTTTTAAATTAGATTGTTGGTCCTCCAATGCCTCCCATCAATCAGGATCAAGGAAATATGCTTGCGATGCACAATATGTCTACTGCCATGACACATCCTGCTTTCCAACGACCGCCTCGAAGATCTGGTACGTTTGAATGTAATACAATTTCTTTAAATATTTACTATTAACACTCAGAAAACTGCTCCTCCAACGCCGTGGAAATATATGTAAGCGGTTAACGTCCGGCTCTCGGTAATGCGAGATCTCTATCTCGTTAAGCACTCTACACAGTGTGTTTATGTATATTATTTTTAATATTATGATTAAATGTATTCTGTTTATTGTTTATGAGTTTAACACTATAAACGTCGTTGTCTACTTCAGTCTTACAAATTCGAATATAAGGTAAAGAAATAAATTTCTTTCAAAAATTAGAATACATTTTAAAAAAATTATTAAGGTATTTATTTTTCATTTTTGTTTGATTATCGGATGAATGGTAAGTACCTAATCTATGAATAACCCTAATTATCAGAAGTTTAGTAGCAATAAGTAATTTATTTTATTTTTAATCTTTAGTCGCGTAATATGGAATGTATTTACGAAGCATCTTTTACAAATTTGTCCACAGTCTGAGAGTCGCTCAACACGTGGCATCGTATTAAATGATTTCAAAAGACTTCGACAGTATTCTATTTGCGATATTGTTTTTTTTTTAAATATAATTTAATAGGCTTATTTTTGAATCAATTACTTTAAATATTTATGCATCATGCAATATGCTTTTTTAACACTTCTTATTTTACTAAATTAGTATCAATACATAACAAGCTATGAGCAATTCTCTGAAATCTCCAGAAATGTGTGGAATTGCATGGTATCACTCGCCGGAAATTCAGCGGGGCCCTGAGTGTTAATATAATCGTATATTGTACGTTGTTCGTGAATAATGTTTTTTGTCATTTTTTAGTTGTGATGGATCCGTCAAAGATGGTCAGTGTACCCCCTGCTGTCCTCGCTACACCACATAACAGGCGCCCTGCTCATGATCCACTTCTCGTTAATTTAGAAGAAGGTATGCGTTTATATTGACAACCGTCATACCCGCTCATCATTCTACGATGATGAAACGAAAATATTTTATTTCGTATATCCCCAAAATGATGATACTCTGTTTTGAACTGCAGCAATGTTATTAGATTTGATTTTTTTGTTGTTGAAAATGTAGATTTTATGATATGAATTTATTATCTAGAAAACCTTATATTATCAAATTATTATATTTTAACATGTTTGATATGCTTTCTTGTTGCTTTTTATAACCAACGCTAGCATTGCTGGGTCTTCAGACCAGACTATCTCGGGGGAACACTCTTTCCACGTACAGAGTGTAATTGTACTAGTTATATATTAATGTTATGGCAGCATCTTTCACAAATAGCCACATATTTATTTGCTTTTCTTTGTGAGATGCATATGAAGACAATTATTGTATAGTCCTAATTTGAAGCCTTATCATTCAAAAATAAAATTTTAAATATAGGAAAGTATCACACTGTAGTATTTGGCATATTAATATATATATATATATATAGTTGTTTATTTTGATATGGAAACTGATGAAATTTTTATAAAGTATAATAATATTTATTTCTCATTTTCAAGAATAATAAATATTTTTTGATGTATGATGTCTCACTTTATAACACAAGAGATATGTTTATGCATAATTTTACTTATATTTGTATAAATGCATATTATTAATCTCTGTTTATGAAAAACGTGTTAAACATTTAGTGCTCTTTTTATGCACTTAGTGAACATTTATATCGGTAGAGAATCTGACAAATATGCATATGTGATTTCATGGATGTAGACATATATCGTATTTATTTACATCATATATTTAAAAATAAAAGTAAATATTTATGTATCGAGGTCATGTAAAAGTGCCCAAAGAATTAGAACTATTTATCATTTGTAACTTTATAAAGTTTTTTAGAATTATTAATCATCGCTTCAATTCTACATCATGGAAGAATATTTAGCTTATGAGATTTATATAGAGCACAGTAAGGTTTTTTATATATAATCGAACGAAATATTCCGCTGATGATGCTATAGACTTTTATTTCAAGGGTTGCATTCTCAAATATTGATTGTTAATAAAAATACGTAATATTTGTGTATCGAAGATGTATTCAATTTTTCAAAAATACACTATTTCATACCTTATATCATGTCAAACTTTTGTTTTTGTATAGCGAATAGTCAAATTTCAACAAACATATATATATTAGCAAATTTCAGCACATTTTTTTAAAGTATATAATCCTATGAACCTATCGCCATTAAATATTGACTGATAAGTCCGATCTTTATAATTAAATTCCATGACATTTTAAGAGTTAAATATGCATATTGTTAAGTAAAAAAAACTTATGTGCAGTTAAACATTAAGTAAAAAAAAATATTTAAATTGTTCTTAGTCTTCACTATTTGGAAGAATATGAAAATATATACCGATTCGCGTTGGTTGTGCAAGATTCACTTTTATTTATTCAGAGACGATGGCTTGCATTACATTCAATGAGATCGACATTAAAATTTCATTTTTTTCTGTTTATATTATTTTCGTAGGATTGGGACCAAGCAATGTTCATATCATTGCTGGCTGAAACGATATTAGAAAAGAGTTATTTGTATCAACATTTTATTTTAAATCTCTATGATATATGAATAACGATGTTGACTGATATAATGTAAATTTTTATATATTATTTTCTTTGTAATTGTCATTGAAAATAATTTAAACATAGTATTAAAGATGTGTTTTCTAAGTTTGGGGGTTTCAGGGTTTGTTTGAGTTGAAGTTTTTTTTATTTTCCATCCAAATACATTGATTTTAATTTTTGGATGGAATCGATTTTTTTTTAATTTCTACCCATATCAGCATTTTTGCAATGCTATAATGTATTATTATTTTTATTTATTGTTTTTTTTTTGTTTGGGAAAAATATCTATGTGATGTTTAGTGTTTATGATACATGTTCAGAAATGAAAAAAAAAAATTAGTGTAGATTTCATGATTTGCATCAATATTTGTAATGTTCACTTTCTTTTTTTGTGTGTGGTTTTATCTTTATTCTGTCATGTGCACTTTAAAAATCCCATTCCATCTATAACGCATCGAAGTGATACTAAACCTTTGGAATTGATTTTATCAAATATTCAGTTTGAGTAGTAAAGTTAGTTTAAAAAAAATAAATAGACAAACTTTTACATTATAATTAAATGCAGCGACGTTTAAAATTTGCAATAAATAGTATAAGATGATCCTTATTTTATAATGCATTTTTTTTTTTTAAATTTTATTCACCATAATTATTTCTATACACTTTTGATGATCTTACGATAAAATGTCAGTTTTGATGAAATATTTCATATTCAAAATGAAAGTGAAGCTTATAAATCTTTTGCTATTTAGTGATCTTAAATCGTGAAATATAACGAATACTCTCATATAATGTAATTTATTTTCTTGTTTTAAATATTGTAAATTTTGCAAAAGATGATCATGCTTTTGAGTATATAAAAATAGTTATTTATTATATATTCGTTATCGTTTATTAGAAAGAGCGGATTTAGTGTCGCTTCATCTAACATAATTTTTAAGACATTCATGCAATGATATTTTACCCTGTCATGTTTTGTCTGATTGTTTTGAACATTAATAGATATTTTACATGCTTGCTTGAAAAACTGACTACGATGCATATAAAGCGCTATATTAATTGCATAAAAATGCTATTATCTCTCATCACGGTTAACAACGTCATGATAGATTTAAAAGACTAAATGCATATTCATTGCAATAATGTATTAAAAACGATATTAATTGATTTAGATATCATAATATTGCAAACTGCGTTATAACGAATTTATACGCAACGTATAAATTCACCAAACGCAACTTTAATTATATTTCATCTGACAATTGCTTTTATGAGTGCTAACGCTGTGGGTATTGCTTTTTTAATCCTATTTTCTTTTTTAATCCAGTTTGCCACTTATTCCATAAATTCTATACAATAGTTCATTTTATTTGCATAATACTTACCCATCGATCAGTTAGGGTGGCCCTCCGTTTATTCACTTACTGTTGCACACATTTTTACTATAAACTAATGTGTATTTCATTTTTTTTTTAGAGCTGATTCATAAATATGTGACCCAAATATATTCAAGAACACAGCGTTTTATTTTTTTGAAAGCTCACAGTGCACGGAGCTACCAAAAGTATTCTGATTTATAGTAATTTAATAGTCAAATATTTCATTTTCATTGATAGTTTAATTTAATGTTTTTTCATACATGTTTGTTATAAATATTAGTTTTAATTGAAGGGGATTATTGTTTATTAATGTATTTGCTTAGGTGGTAGAATTATCACTTACCTCAATTTCAATTGTGTCACAAGCGATTTACCTGAAACATGTTGTTTTATGTTTTAAATATAATTTATTTATTATTTTACTACAGGCGGTCCCCAACCACCATCATTGCTTGATTAGTCAGAGCACGACGTTTCATTTGAGCTTTTATTTTTTTGTAAGTGAATTGGAATTCGACAAAATTCAAATCTTTTATTTCTATGAGGTGAAAATGTTGTTTTAGTCTAATAAAATACATGTATTTATTTTTAAATATTACAATTGCGACTAAACTGCATGTTTTTATACTTTTGTTATTTATTTAGTTTAGTGTGCCCGAGAATGAGACGAGGCAACCAATTATTCTTTCATCTATTACTTTTTTTATGATTTAGAAAGCAAAATTTTGAATTCAGATCACAAAAAATGCATATCTACAAGAGATTAAATATATCATAAACCGCTTATAGTTTGTCATCTAAATCGACTACATATGTTACCTTATGTAATAAAAAGTATGATTAAAGTGTTTTGTTTCGATATCTCTTGTTGTATTATTTTTATCAGATAGAAATAATGCATTGGTTCCAAAATATGACAATTTGCATTGAAAAAGGTTAAATCGTTTAAGATTATGTGATTTGGTTTAAAGCTACGAGTTAAATTTTTATTTTTCCAATATTTAATAATAAAAAAAAATATGAATATATTTCTAATAACATATTTATTCATATTACTATGCTTTTGAACCACTAGTTTATTTAATGCAACGATATCATAAGTATTTATGCGTAAATGCAGAAAAAAATCTATCGTTAACAGTCCTAATATTTTATATCTCCTAATGTAATAAAATTGGCAAAAATGCTCACACCAAATACGTTTCGTTAATAAATTGGTTTTAGACGATTGTTTGATAGCGTTAATGAAGGACAAGTTCCTAAAGCTGTTTTGGTGCATTAACGCCTGTTTCAAATTTAAACAAAATATATTTTATATCGACATTAACTATTTGAGTAATGTAGCATAATATCTTTGTGAAAATGTATCTAATTTCTCTACTATGTTAAGTGACCATACTTTACGTAAATTGTTTATGCAGGTAAAAAAATTACCGAAAAAATCGCCTTTGAATCATGTTTGATATTGAACTCGAGATAAATTTTTTAACTTAAACACGACACTAGCATACAATTTATTTTTGCAAAAGTGAACTGTAGTTTTTTTTACACAGAGACTAAAAATGGTCGCGGGTTAATTGTATTAAATTTATAGTAGCGTTTAGAACTTTTTACATCATAAAGAGGATTTAATATAGCAATTGTATGCTTATAAATCGTTATATTATATTTTTGTTGTTCACTTATATATTTTCTCTACTTCTCTGTCTTTAATTTAGAAGATATCAAACATAATTGCTCTACAATGCAATACTATGTATACTGATCTTTTAGATCTTATTATTTAGTTATGGTTTTTCCCTAAAACATTTTACATCGAGCAGCTACAACTGCGGCGGACATCCGTTGTCCGCGATTGAAATGATGTTATATAGGGCTAAAAATATTTAGTTATGTCTTAAATGATATGATCGTAAACGTTTTTACAAAAAATATATACAAAAAAAATGAATTATTTATTTGTTATACTTCCAAATGTATATATATGCTTATTTTGGTTTTACAACATTATTTTTGACACATTTGCCATTATGTATCTTAAATAAGATATCAAAAAGCAACGAGATACATTCCGCATATAAAATTCTGTTATATTTTGATTTTTTTTCGTTCATTACATACATGTACCGACACTTAATTGAATGTTTAAGCGTTGTAAATGTATATTTTTGACGGCCTGGTATTTTATTTCTAGATAATGGCTTTATTTTGTTCAACTAAAGTAAGCGTTTTGTTTATTTAAACTATTAATTGTTTTTATGTGAGCATTGTTATGAAATAGAAATTAAATATTAATTCAATAAATAAATTATTTCATATGATTTTTGTAATTATTTTAACCTATTTCCTTCACCCGATGATACCAACAGATTTTTTTATTACAGTTGGAATAAACAAGTGGGAGATTACGCGTCGTATCATTTTTGAAGAAATACTATTTTGCGGGATTGCACCTCTTATTACGAAAATCATGTGGAATAAATTGTTTATTTTATTCGATAAAACATATTAACTATGTAAAACAGTGGTTACTACCAAATATATGCCGCATTACGTATGTTTTTTTTGTTGTGAAAATTTGGATAAAAATATCCTCGGCTGAAACAGTACGTATTATCAAGTTCTGCACGAACTAAAAATTACAAAATTATCACAGCTGAGTGTGCCAATACATTTAATGGAATATCCACTTGGAATACATTGTACATAAGACAATACATTAATTTTAAAACTGATTAGTGTTGAAGACTATAAATAACCACTGTGAAGACACTTTTTATGCCAAAAAAAGGCTATCCGTTTTAAAACGCTGATAAAAATGAATCGAGTCACAGTAAAAACGTGCAAGAAACAATCAAATTTAATTTAGCATATACGTTAAAAAATGGCATATATTTCTATAGATTTTACAGAATGTATCAACATTGTGAAATAATTAATCTGCAGTGTATTTAAGATACCATAAATGTACATCGTTCAAAAGCTAATTATATATTATAGGTTCGCCTGAAATGACAACCATGAAAATGAGTTCTTCGAAACTAGCTAATGCAAAAATCCTTTCATCTGAAGAGCATATATGAATTTAACTGTATTTTATTTAGGTGTTATTTTATTACAAGATTTATACAAATACTTGGTTCAGCAATTATTTCAGCCGATTACTTCAATTCATTTTGAAATGTATTTCAGGATCTACATTATTTTAAAGATATTTCATCGATATAGATCTCACATTGTTTAATACTAACACCTGCTTTATTAATGTCTGCGATAATATGAGATGATGCTGTATTTAATATTTAGATTAACCTTTCCTTTACGATGCTACGTATTTAGTACGCCATATGACATTCTAAAACCCCGTATTTATTATATTTCATAACAATTCCCATTATTACAACGTTACTACAACTCGAATCAGTGTAGTAAATACACCATAGTAAAGGAAAGGTTAATAATGTCTGACAAAATTAAATAGTTGGTGTGCTTGATTTTAAATTGGAAAAATGTGTAATGTTTTGGTTACAGTTTTCAAAAATCAATTTTGACAATGTTTTATATTATTTTAAAAATGTTATCGCAAAAATGATCTTTTGAGTTTAATTTTTTTTATTTTTATTGTTTTAGAATCGGATTCAGAAAGTTTACCGACGTTGACTCCCATTAAAAAACGCCAAACTGATGACTCCAGAAGAATCGTTTTTTTAAAATCGCTTGAGCAAATTCGTATTGAGCGTATTCAAGCAGAATCTGCAGCTTTTTATTCGTACGACGCCGAAACAAATTTTGTTCCCGAAAATACCTCAAACGACGCATCAAACAACCAAAAAAATGATACATCGGAAAGAATTTTGCCAAATAAATACGTTTCCATGAGTTTAGATGAGATCCATAGCGAATTCAATCAAGCTCAACCAAAAAAAACCGTTCCCAAATCTGATGATTTTAAAGTGTTATCACTGCACGAAATAAGAGCATCCAAACGTAAAAACGTAACAAACAACGGCAATGTGATTGATTCC
This sequence comes from Stenopsyche tienmushanensis, assembly GCA_008973525.1. Classification (NCBI taxonomy): domain Eukaryota; kingdom Metazoa; phylum Arthropoda; class Insecta; order Trichoptera; family Stenopsychidae; genus Stenopsyche; species Stenopsyche tienmushanensis. Next base: position 773,290 of record WACJ01000128.1, read on the forward strand.
TCGGAAAATTTTGATGATAGCATTTCAAGTCCCCCGGTTAAAGATGTCGATGATAAAACTCTAGAAGCCTGTCTCAAGAGTATAAATTATGAGCCAGTCGGAAAACGAAAAAGGCTCAGTAGATCTGCAAGATCGCTAAACTTAAACTCACCTATAAAACCAAAATTAATTAGAAATAAGTGTAACGATAGTAATCATTTTAATAGTTTAAATAAGGACGTAGAAGAAATGTACGAATCGCATTCGTTCAATTCAAATACGTCAATCGTAGACGAGCTAAGTCCTAACAGCTTGAAATTAAATAATACTGATAAAATTCTCAACGCTAAATCTTTCAACGAGAAAGTAGCTAATCATATATTGGATAAGGGTTATCTCAACGTTGAAGACATTTTAAACGAGGATGTTGAATTCGACGAATCCGATGTAATAACAAATATAGACGAGCTATTGGCTGATGATTAGCTCTGTGATGCTTTTTATTTTTAATCAGTACAGTTTTCTAAACGATCAATGTATTTACGAGTCGAGTAATTGCCTTTTTAAATATGTCCGTCCTTAGAAACTGGAGTGCTGGTTAATTAAGATAGTTATATTAATGTATCGATACGTCTCTATGATGTAGAACTTCGGAAGACTGAATTTTAAACTCAAAAATGTATGTAAATCATACATTGAAATTGCAATTTTAACATTCATATTTTTTACTATGAATGTATTTTTTTTAAATCATAGACGATGTATACATACATAGATTAAGATTGAAATTATGTATTTAAAGTGTTCATTTAAAGTTTTGATAAGATTCTTTATAAGAATTTTACAGCACTAAGTTATTAGAATTTTATTTTTATTGTAAGATTTTTATAATTGCAATATATGTACTGTAATTTGAGTGTTCTCTGAACAATTTTATTTACAGGTGGCGTAAAAGTTTTACCGACGCAATATACTTTTACACTACCTGCAAATAAATTTGTGTTAATTTTACAGCTAGTTTTAACCAGTGATGTTATTGTCATGTTTTAATTTTTCAATTATAAATATGCATTGTATTAGGATTTAAAAATAACATGCAATACAATCAATAATAAGTTTTAAAAGCAATTTAACTATTAATATACCTAATGTATTTTTTGAATGAATTTTATACAATGGAAGACCTATTGATAAACATATCATTGTTATTGTAACATTTATATAAGTGTTTATCGTCGGGTGTTTTCAATGAATCTTTTTTAAATCAATGCAAAACTTTTATTCGAATTAGAATTTATGATAACAATGGTACAAATTTTGCCACATTATTTCTTATTAAAAAAGACATTTTGAATGTTTAGAATACAATTACTTTCATTAAGTGTATTATTTTAAATGTAGACTTAGTGCCTCTTTTGGAAACAAGTGAAACGTGCCGTCTTGATGTAAGTATTTTTAATTACGAAGTAGTATAAATATTTCTGTGATATTAAAAATATTTAAAAATGTAGTAGGCTTAATATTTACTTTTGTTAAATTGTGTAAACGTTTCAATAAAAATAGTTGAAAAAAAAATATATGTATAATATTTCTTCATGATTCTTCAAATTTCTCTGTGAAAATCTCATATATTATGTATTCATGTATGGTTCACAAACAGATCTCATTTGAATTTAACTCTTTACATTCGAAAGGCTTCGCTACGGGGCCCTGTTGTTTCATCTGATCACTGGAGAGGCCTCGCTATGGTGTTAATCGTAAATAAATTCTTATGCTTAATACCATTATATCTCTCAACAGAACAATGAATGAAACCTTATCTACCTGTTTCCACGAGAATTCCGATACACCTTTATAAAATGTTATTAGATAAAATTCCTAGTACTCAAAGGCACTATACGGATTGATACAATACTAGTTTCATCTTGACTTAAGAATTATCTTAACTCAAATACAGATTTACTGGGATGATCCTAACAAATAGAAAGGAATTACCAATCCAAATTTATAAAAATGAGGTAAGTCTGGCGAGGCAAACCTCAAATTATTGTCATACGTATGTATCCTGACAAACCAAGGATGTATCACGGGGATTTTTTGTAAAATAACACACAAAAAACTATTACAGAATGTAATATTTAACAGATTTTGTTTTGTAAAATGTAGAAATAAATAGATTGTTGTTTGAGTATAAAATAATTTTATAGTACACCTGGGCCTAATATAACAAAAATCGACTCAAGAAAAAAGTCCTCAAGCGCAAAGGGTTAATATTAAATTGTAAATCAAACAATACTTTAGCCGACATTTTTTAGACATGCAATAACATCTCAACCTGCCCATGGAATGTGATCATCCCAGATCTTTTAATTAATATAGTAAATAAAACATGTGTAATAAGATAACTTATAATTTACGATAGGGATATATTGAATGAAAACAATTTTTTGTGTAAAACATAGTATTTATTGAAATGTCTGCATTTTATGATTATGGAAGGCTTACACAACTATGGCATAAATTAATCTTACATTTAAATCACGTTACAATTGGATCATATTGTTTGGTGGGTTTTTGAAGAAAATGCATATCTGAACTTAAATCCCGTGTTTACAAACAATCATCCCTCTGCTTGCAGATTATTATTTTTGTCGATTTGAGCATTTTTATACATTTAATTGGTAACACAATTATCGAGGGACTCATCAAATATTTACATACACAAAAAAATACATTAGTACGACTATTTTAATATTATGTAAATTTATTGTAACACATTGAAAATGTGGAACGTCGAAGGATATACATAGTTTGAAATATCGAAATTAAAAACACATCTATCTAGGGTATTTATCTTAATTTATACACGTCTATAGTAACGTTTTTGATATGTTTCATATTGGCATAGCAATTGATGACTGAATTTAATATATACAATATTAATCTATAGATCGTTTTCATTTGAGCGAAATTATTATACAACGATAAAATCAATTTTTACACATAAACGAAGCTCGCTTTGAAGGTGTATTTTCATATTTATTGCTATGTCAATATTATATTTATTAAATCTTCTTATTTTAAGTTATTCTATATATGAAAATTAGCAAAATGACCCTCATTTATTTGAAATTCTCTTTAGTGATGGAAAATCAATTTGCTAATTTTCTTCATATCGTGTGGAAAAAATAACGATTTACAAATTTATTTAGTAAAAAATATGATTGCATAGCATCCATAAGTATCCTAAATTAAATACACAACCATTGAATGTATGTATTCTAAATATAAATTTCAACTTTGTGACGTTGACTAAGCGAAAATTATGTGATACATTGTATTATGATACAATTATCATTCAATATTTAATTGTTGAATTCATATATGAATAACAAAATATAATAAATGTATACAAGATATAAGAAAGACTTGTAATTATCCATATTTATGAAACGTTTGTCCTTTTACGTTACAAAACAATTTTTATTATTGACATTAATAAAGGTAAGAAAGTATGCAACATATTACTCCCACTATTCATATACAATGTAGTTTTGTAAACAAGATTTAACAATGATCAGAGTTTATACATAACAGCGTTTTTATATCCAATGAATTCAAAGATACTATGTAAATATAAGTAATAAGTGTCAGCCCTGTATTAGAATTCATCTTCTAATTGAATCTAAAATATGTAACCTATTTTTTCATATTTTGTACTCATTTTATACTTCACATTAAACATAATAAATAAAACGTATAGTTTAATCAGTAAAATACAACCAAAATGTGACGGAGATGCTTTTTGATGGCTGAACTTATTTGCTATGATTAAAACTATACTTTATCATATTCACAACGTACAAGTATCTTTGTTTTAACTAAATGAAATTGTTCACAGATGCATCACGAAAATATTTCATCATTTAATTTTCGCTTACTGCCACCAGGGTCACTGGAGCCTCGACCAGTATTGCTGGGTCATATCTGGACCTTGTCCGGGCACCGCTATCGGTACAGACACTCCAGGAGATATGAGTCCAGTAAATTCTATAATCAAATTACAATTTCATATATTATTGTGGTTTGGCAATATTATAAATATGTATTCATATCATATGTTCAGTTAATATTTAAATTACCTGAAGATGATGTGCCGTTGGTACTAAATTGATGATGACCGTTCATATGATATCCTTGATGAATTGGACTGCATGCTAAATGAGTATCGTATGGAGGCGGTGGAGGAGGACAATATGCTCCCCCGACACCTCCAGGTCCACCGGGAACTCCTGCTGCCCCCGAGTATCCACCGTCTAAAGGCCCCGGAGGTGATGGCTCACGTGGACATCCATCTCCTCCCAGGCTCCCCATCGCTGCCATCGGTCCGCGCAAAAATGCAGATTCTAATTCACTGCTTAAGGATAAATACATAATTAATCATCGCTTTTTACAAATTTGCAATACGATTATAAATATTAAGTAATGAATTATACCCATAAGTGTCGGCGATTGGTAATGGTGGCGGTGGAGCATACATATGTGTGTGATGATGGTGATGTGGATGTGGATGATAAGGAGGTGGTGCCAAAGCAGTTCTTGGCGGAGGCGCTGGAGGACCTTCGCCGCCTCCTCCTGGACCGCCATTTCCACCCACCGATCGTCTTTGGCCTCGCATTTTTTCTTCTCTACGCCATTTGGCTCGTCGATTTGAAAACCACACCTGAAGACGTAGCAAATTAAATACAATTGATTTTAGTTTTTTAATAGTAAATATAATAAAACGAAAACCGTTTTGGGTTCAACTAATATTTTTAACACCATGTTTACCGACTAAATATAATGAAGCATGTTAAAAAAAAGATATTAACCGAATTTAAAGTTTTTGTATAAAAAATACAAATTGGTCCATGTCTTTATTGTCTTCAGAACTTGTAGCAGCCGATCTTCAAATTCCGACAAATTGACGTGTGCAGGTAAATCTAGTGTTAATATTGATTTCTTACGTAGTTTTATTGTGTCGTTGGTTTGAATTTTTCGCTTTTGGAATTATTTGGAGTTTATTATCGTTTCACGGAGTGTATCATGATTTCGTGCGATCTTAAAATATGTTGTGGATTTTCAGCGAAATTATCTTTATGTTCGAATTATGTGCGAATCGGACATTGTGTTATTTTGTTCGAGTGTTAAATTTTAAGTTCTATCTAATAGAAAGCTTTATGTATGAGCGATTAAGCAACAAATGAAGCGTATGGACGAACACACCTGAAGAACGGGGGGATAATGTCGGCCAAACGTCGGTGACCGTCTGGGAACCTTATGGTCAACGATGCAGACTGTCCCAAACTTTTATTTATATTTAATAAATAAATATTTAAAAATGTTAGCTTGAGTCCAGAGCGAAAAATTCGAGGCGCTTACCTGTATTCTTGCCTCTGGAAGGCCGATCTTCGCCGCGAGCCTCTCCCTGGCGAAAACGTCAGGGTAATGGGTTCTTTCGAATTCTGGAATCGGAAAGATTATCCAATTATGCATAATGTATAGTTAATTTAATTATTTAAATATTTTGGAAGCAGTTGTTATAAAAAGACAATGAATCGTTTATTAAAAACGAGTGTTGATGTTTTTGGGTAACGATACTGGGCAGACAGAAAGCGAACGTCTTCAGAAGTTTGGATTTGGCGCAGTTGAATGGTTCATAGAGCACCTGATGATGCGTTAAATTAGAGTAACCGCTTGCGTACCCAACTCCTCGACTGCTCCAGTTCCGAACTGATAAACCGGTTCACCACCCGAAATGCATTTGACGATTTTTGGGTCAGTCAATTTCTTGATGCATTGTTTATGTTCAAAAGTCGGGACTCACCTCTTTCGAGACTATCGATCTGGTCGTTCGTGAACGACGTCCTATTCCTCTGGAGTTTTCTTTTTAGCCTCAATCTTGCTTGATCGTCGTCTGCGCCTGCACTGGATCCAGCATTGCTGTTGTCTCCCGAACCGGTCTCGTCCGAATTTAATCCATCTAAATCGTTACCTGGAATTAATCATAAATTTAATTTAATACATCAAAAATCAAATAAGATATGTTGCAAATAATCGATGTAATCAATAGATCGTTAAACTGTAAAATTCAAATATAATATATAACAATTACAATACGGAAAATCTAATTATATTGAGAAAACCATATTTGTTTTTCCACAGAACACACATAGGAGATTTTCTCAAGGATCATTATTAAATTAGGATAACATTATTTGAATACAATTTTCAAATAGGATATTTATAAATTAATTATGAAATTGTTTCTGAATTATATAACGAGAGGCAGCATCTGAAATTTTGCATCCATTTCTACAAAATTAATTTTCGTTTCAGTCAGTATTTATGCAATATAAATCATGAAAGTTACAGTCTATCAAGCTTTCAACATGGTGGACATTAAGTATTGCAACTTTCAAAGCATTAATATTATACATATAATATTTATTATAAGCAGCTACCACATAGTTTCAGATTTGTTGCAGATTTTATAAATCGTCACAGTATTTTTCAGGAGCAGAAAATCAGGTTAAAAAAAACTCCACATATGCGTTTATCTGTGTTTCCACATAAAAATATGGCATTAAATGTATTCTACGTTCGTTTGTAATAGATTATATCTAATATTTGAGCTTTAGGATTAATATTATCGGACGAAAATAATTGTAATATATGCAATATTTATGTTATAAATTTATGATTTGTATAGAATGATCAATAATTATAGTTCATTCGTGTGATTTTTTTTTTTTTGAAAAATATCGTTTATAAATTATTTAAAATTTTCAGCACATTTTTGTTGTAGTTTTACAGAACTGCATCAGTGTATAAATAGTTATATTTTATGGCGTTAATTAAATTCAAATACATGAATTTTGCTCTTGAATTACGAAAAATAACCTCATTTCTAATAAGGATACCCAAAAGAATTTCACAAACCTTATGGCAAATCAGTACCGATTCATTTAAACATACTGAATCTTAATTATTGAATGCTATGGCTTTAAAAATAATGTAAATATACTGTGTTTCAAGTAGCTCATTTATATTAATTCGATTCATACTTAAGCTTGTTGTTTATGCAAATTTCATCAACTAATTGTATATCGAATAGTAGTGAAGATAACTAGACATATCACCCATATAAGGATCCATAACATCCATCATTTTTTCCAATATTTTTACACAATAACTGTCATATTTCTTGCAAGTTTCTTATTGCAACCAAATGATTTTTTTACTTTAGCTATGTTTTTAATGTTTTTGTCTTTTAACGAATGCTCTAAAGATCGAAATTGGTAGAAATCTGAAGGTGATAAATCTCTCAAATATGGAGGGTACGGGAGAACTACCCATTTTTGTTCCTTTATTATTACACAAGTAAGTTTGAAGCTTATTTAACTGTTCACTATTTTAAATGAACATGTACGATCGATGTTGGAGATGAGAGTCTTAGTGCTTAATGCTTCATTGATGATCACCATCCCCTTTGTAAATATTTGATGCTTTCTTTGTCCTTTTATATGGCTATGTATAACAATCGATTCAAAAATTATGTTTGAAATATTAGAATAATTGGGTTAATCTAGTGATCCTGTAGTGGCTCGATAAATTATTGTATTATAGTTTGACGTGGATGAGAGCGAAAGCGATTGCAGATGGTCGACTGCCGAAAAGAGCATCGGGTGGTGTTGTGTTATGGGGGTTGAAAGGGATGTAGGGATGGAAGGGAAGTAGGTTGAGGGTGGGCGGGCTCAGGTGGGCGGACTCCCTACCCCACTCGCGATAAGGCCGCCCATAAATCCACAAGCCGCTAGAACTTAACGGCCGATACGCGCCCTAACCGCCCAGCGATAAAGTATTTTTATTACCAACTTTTTCACGCATTTTCCACTTTAAAATGGCCTCATACACTCTTTAATACCGGAGCGCTGAGAGCGTAAAATATTTTAGTCGACTTTACCGCACAAAGTACATTCGCACAGCGAAACAAAACCGGTGGCAAGCGGATTCTTATATAAATTCGTCATTGATCGAAATTTGTTCAAGGTCTTCTTAAAAGAAAATTCATTAAATTATCTCGTATTGTACATCTATTCTTCTTGGAAAATATTTATATCGTCTTATAACGCAATAGAAATAATCATATTTATGAAACGTTGAAAGAACCCAAATAAAAATATGCAATCTGTACAGATCATATACAACAATATTCCATCGATAAGATAGAAATCGGCATTATTGAAGATTTGCTTTGAAATTCACAGATGTAAATACATATATATGAGAAATTTCTCGTTGCAAGATATTTCCACTGGAAAGGTAAGAAAATATGTAAAATTGTCAATCTCAATTTCATATTAACTACATGTGTGCATTCAGTAAAACCTACGCTTTTGATATTTCGTAAATTTAAATACAAATTATTATACATTGTGAATATACAGCATCTTATAACACATCTTTCCTGTGTTCTAATCTGAATTCGCATTTATAAAAAATATATGAGTATGATTTGTCTTCTGTTACGATCATCAAATTGTAAAGCTTTGGATGTATCTTTTAAGTTTGTAATTTGCTTTTAGAAATCGATACGGGCGTTATAAATGTAAAAATATTATTTAGAATCCCATTTATGTAAATTATTTGAGGCAAATTGCATAGGAAAGGATTTAAAGAAAATGAATTCTTACAAAAAGTTTAATGGAATGGATGAATAAGTGGACAAATTTTATTGAATTTATGCATTTTTTTTGTAATAAAGCTCGTTACTCTGGATTTGACTGTAATTTTACTCAATTTTAATTAATTGAATATTTAAAAAAAAGCCCAAAATCGCAAATAATGTCGAAGAATTTAAAGCCACTATGGAAATCTATTCGCAAACAATATATTCTTACGTCTTCCTGTTACAGAAATGTCGAAAAAATATATAAATGCATCATAAAAATGTTTTAGCTGATCGTTTTGTAATTTTGACGGACTTATATTGCCATTTAAATTTTAAATATACCCATAGATTTATCCTTAGACTAAACGTTAGCGATCTTTATAGGATTTTCTTTTAAATGAACATTCGAATGTGGAAATCTTTTACAAGGAAAATATTCTTCATGCGGTTTCATATTAACCTTCCACGCATAGTGAAGTTAAGATAGTAATTTTTGATAGGATAAAGCCTAATTCAGACACTCATTGATATTTCCGCATGATTTTATTAACTGCCTAAGGTTTTCACTTTTAGATCCAGAAAATCTAAGCAATTCTGGATTGAGACGATCAATAGGAAATAATATTTCTGATCTTCCAAATAAGTTAGCACGTTAATTTTTTTTTACAGTCTGGATTAATATATTCTTTATTGTCTTTAAATATTGAGTAATTTTTGCTATTTATATTATTTTCAAAAGAATAGCATCAATAAAAAACCGCTATGTTTTTGTATGAGTTTAAATTGGGATAAAATGAAGTAAAACAAGTAGAAATATTAACTGAGCATTCGGAGAAAGATCGATTTGTGAAATAACAATTCGAAAAGGGCAAAAATAATGTCGAATGAGGGAAGCACGAACTATCAGAAGGCTAAAATTGAGCCGCTTGGAAGTGTTTTTCTTCGTTGATAAATTCAAATACATAACAATTGTAGTTATTGACACTAAAATAAGTAGAATAAATTGCCACGACAGTTACTCCCCGCGTCTTCGATGACTAGTTTGATAACAAAAATGCATCCAAGATTTAAGATTTATAATAAGTTATATTTACTTGGGATTTTTAAACTTTCTAATCACTTGGTTAAAAAACGAATGATATCCGATTAATTTTATAAATATTCGAATTTTGGAAAAAGGGCAAATATATTCGAATATCGAATATTCGATTGGATCACGTCATGTTTATTAGCACAGTAGACATTATTTTCACAGTCTGGATTTGAATCCGAACTATTAAAATAATAATTTAGGGACTCATTATTGTGCTAATTTTATTTTTAATAATTTCAATTATACTAAAAATTTAATAAAAGCAAAGTAAAATTGAGCATATGGTTGCTTTTGTTATTCATATTCGTTGAAGCTTGTACGTATGAAATAATGGATTGTTTTCCCGACGAGGTGGCTTCCACGTGTACTACCTCCAATGACGGTACTTCCTGTGTAGACAAGATCACTTTGCAATGTTATAAATATTAATTTTTAACACGTCTCTACATTCCGCATGAAAATATCATTTTTCAGAGGGGGCTCCCTTTATTCTTGGAACCAAAGTGTACTTCCTGAATTTTCCTGACAGCGTTAATAATGGAGTCGTTGCCGACTTCCTGTCGTGGCTCGACGCTGACTGCCGATTCCAAAACAGATAAAACGCCATGAGAGATGTTTGATTTCTATCTCTTGTTTCTTCACATGAATCAACATGGCCAACATCATATTGTGTGTTAAAACCACCGCAAGCGTTAGAAAACCCATTTAATATAATCGGCCATTTTATTACCATGACAATAAATTTTGCATATTCAAAGTCGTGCTAAAATATCTTACGAGGGTATGGTCAATTTGCATGAACTCAAGATAAAAATTGCAATGTTTCTCTCTATGCATAATATCAAATCGCCCCACAATATATTTACAGCCTACGCATACATAATGTCTTAATTTATTTCATGATTGAACCACAGCATTTTTGGATATACGCTCATATCAATGGATATTAAGGTAATGTGTGTAACGTAATATACCATTTTTTTCTCTTTTTGTGTATTCTGTTACGTATAAAAGAATGTAAATGCTGACAGGTGGACGTTTCGTCGGAATATTTCGTCCTTCGTCAATCCGACAGGTGGCTAACGGGAGGAAATTCAATCCGTTATCCTACATCCCTGTGAGAAAATCCACCAGGAGACTGTTATTTCGGATATTACTAGTTGTTTTGGCATAACACACTAAGCGTATAATATTTCATTTTGTACCGAATTATTTTCCCTCGTGACAAACGAGCGGAAAATAGTAAAAAAGCCTTGTAAAAAGTCGTAAAAACGTATAAAAAACGAACCTACCATAAACGTATTATAATACAAATAGACATGACCGTCGATGTCATCTTGACGGTCCTTCGTTGATTTTTTTTGCGTATGAATATCAACATCATCGAAGTATATCACAAGAACTTCACTATAACAGTAGAGTTTTAATAAATACTATTTTACATACAATCTCATTATGAACGTCCATTTTGCAGACTACGAAGAATAAATTGCTTTTGCTCTTCAGTATTTACAAAAAACATATTTTTTCAACTTATTAAATATTTATGACCTAGCATCTAGTATATTAATTGTTGGTATATTGAATAATTTCAAGCTGAATAAATTATGTCAGTTATTAGGCTATTCTAAATAATTCTAATCCTCTTTGGAATAATAATTTACATTATTTTGCTTAGAAATTTATCTAGTTTCTCTATTAAAACCATAATGTTATCACAATATACTCATCAATCATCTTCTGCGTTGAATTAGATTGGATGAATTGGATTCATAGCTCAAACACCCATAGAAATGCCATATAAAACCAATTATGTATATTTGAACTAAAATATCTTTTTGTAAAGAATTTTCTTATATAATCACATGTTAGATCACGCGTGGCCATGATAATATAACAACGTGTTCGGTTCAAAATTATGCATAAATATACTCATAGGTTTTAGATATTTTAACAAAGCTTAGAATCGAAAAAATCAACGTTGATAAAAATTCCAGTGGATGTTTTTAGCTTTTCTTTGTCATAAAGCCATCGAAGACTCTATGGATGAATATTAAAATATTGAATATGGAATTTCAAATAAGTGATATTTAATTAAGCAATTCTTGTCGTATATTTATGCTGAATAATATTGCCGGAATGTTTATAATGAAATTAAAGTATGGTGATTTTTAAAATTGCTTTTTTTCATCATAAAGTTTAGCTCGTCGGGAGAGTAATAACCTATTCAGAGTTATCTTGCATAAATTAAAAAAAGTATATATTTTTCCGATGAATACAGACGTTTCGTCTGTAGTCTTTCGATAGGGGACTAGATATGCCGGCGAGGATTGGGGCTGGTGGGACTGTTGGGACTGTTCCCGGGTCTGGAAGCGAGGGTGTGGGGAGCATAACGAACGCGTTCAGGCAGAAAGTGACGATAAGGACTGGAGTGGCACAGAGGAGAGAGGAAACGACAGAGAGAGACAGACAGGGATACAGAGAGAGAGAGAGAAGAGGCGCAGGGAGCCGACCAACTCTCAAGGAGGGATTCTGGAATAAAGAGCGTGACACTGCCTTGCAACACCCTGCCTAATGTTTTCATTGTGCCCAACCGCCACGAATCGAAAGTCAAATAAATAAGAACTACAATACAAGCCTATCCATCTTACGTAAATGAGCGATGATACCTCATATATATTCGACAATCTTGGGAGAAATTTTAAAAAATCGATTCGACACTCTATGATGCTGGAAAACGCAACGATATATGTTTTAAAAGCGAAGCATGACCATATATAAATACTATACAATGCATGAAAAGCTTTTCATAAATCAACTTTTCTTCCATATAATTTATGCATAATACACAAAGCAAATGCATAAAATAGACACTGAATATGAAAGCATCATGTGCAATTCATCGACTATTATTTTGCTTTATTTCTTGATTTGTTTTGTATTTATTTCCCATAATATAATCAAGTGTAGAAAATCAACATAGAAGATTTTTTTAAGAATCAAAAAAATTATCTGAGGATTTTTCATTGCCGTTCATATAAAGTTAAATAATGTTAATAGCATTTGGATTAGAGTATTTAATCAGGGGACGATCTAAGACAAGCATAGACGGCTTAATCGACTATATCACTCGTCTCAGTATTTACTTTTATATGAGCTGGAAATCAGGATAAAACTGAATCGAATCGATCGATCGAAAATATAAATACTATATTGATAAGAAGCATATAACTAAATATTTGTGACTAAGTATTGATAGCGTGGTTTAGATCCTGGATTATTATTGTAAAGGTTTAAGTTTAAACCCATAACATTATCTCATTGATTAATTTCTACTCCCAATCCCTATCCACATGATTTAATTATATGTGGAAGACATTAAAAAATCACCACATGAAAAATATTTTCCCTAAAAAATCTCTTATGTAGATTGCCTACTGTTTTCATAGTATACTTATATTCCATCATACTTATAACTTATAGCTATTTTGTGCATTCTAAAATGATCTAATATAAAACTTTAATTCCATAGCAATTTCAATCTAACATTCAATGATTAAACAATTTATTTGATATAATGAGCAATCGAATGTACTCGTTGTAACCAAGTTTTAATACGCATGGAAAGAATCAATGAAATAAAGTTGAACGCTGTATCGAAACTGTCGACGTGCGAAAATAATTATTTAGACCGCCGCCAAACAGCACAGTGCCGACCGAGCGAGCTCGTAACTAATTTAAAGAGAGGACGGCTCGTGCAAAGTTTGACAAGCACTGAGATGGGGTTTAAGGGACGCAATATACAAATATACCGGTTGTTATTATCTCGCGTAAGTGGGGAAGTTCATATCGCATAGTCGGCGTGTGCAGTTTACTTTACTGATGTCCTTATCGCGTATGGTTTACGGTGGAGGAACATTATTTGCCTCTTGTATGATACTAGAAACCATTTAGGAAGAAAACCCTCCGGTATGGATTTTTTGGAGATGAAAATGCAACGATGAAAATTTTGCATGGCGCTCATATTTCCATGAGAATTTTTTCATCGCTCACATGTCGTGGTATGCAAAGGCTACCCTCGCATTTGCGATACAATCAAGTGCTAAAAATCGATGATTCCCATAGTTATTTTAATGCTGATTCATCAACAAATTAATTAAAGAAAGTGACTTTATCGAAAGCTCTTCGATGTTATTCCGATTTAATTGCGAACTTATGTTTGATGGATTGATTTTCTTACTAAACCATGGCGAAATTATTGAGCTCTTGAATTCCTGCTATAAACGGATAATAGTGTGTAAATTAACCCTTGAGTAACTAAAATTAACTTTTTCATGGAAAAATGTTGATACATTTAACTAAAAATTTACTTTTTAACAATATAATCATGAAGGACATATTTTGATGGCCAAAGCGTCGCAAAAATATTTTGTTACTATCAACATCTTTGAAGACAATTATAAACACTGTAATTTTATGACAACTTCATTGCAAGCTAAAAACATTTAAATACGATTAAAATGCATGATTTTTCATGGAAATATTGTCAAAGGAGACTTATTTGTACACAGGTAGAAAAGTACATTAATACAAACATATTAATACTTGAAATTCTTTGTCCTTATTACGGATATATGGATGTAAACATAAATAACAGAACTCTCACTTTCCATAGGATTTTCGCACTTGTATATACGTCGTTGATTACAGTGGTTTCCATGAGAAGAGAGGCCTCAGCGGAGGCGTAATGATATCAGAAGCAATGCAGAGGGTGGTTGGTCCAGGTCTGTCCAGGGATCGGTGTCGTGGTCCCGGATGTGGCGGCTCCGGGACTGCGGTACTGCGGGACTTCGGGAGAGCGAAGCCGCCGTCCCGTGTAATGGATGTGTCAGCCCGATTACGGGCGACAACTCCACCCTAACGAGGTTCCGAGGGGTGCCACAACCACCCTATCCTGTTTGTCACCATACCGCAACCACTATCCGAAATTTCAAAAACTTCGTCACAATCCTCCGTCTGGATCCACCCGGACTATCATCTTCGGAGTCGACTTAAAAATAGACTTCATACGATCTAACATCGCCGTATCATTGAGCTTAAAAATAGTTGAAATCTGAATAATATTATTATAAATAATTCATAATAAATATTTATCTATACTTTTCTCCTTATCGGGACGTTTAAACACGATTCGGATATTTATGTATTTGCTTATTAACACCAACGTATATTGATTGATATACAACATTCGCATTATGTATTTTTATGATGATCTTCAACCCTGATGTATTTAGAGATCGTGTCATCAAACCGTTGATGCTATACAGACCATTAAATCTAAGAGCTCTTAACATAATAACGAAGATTAGCTTCCTTTTGGGAAGTATAAAAGCTTGAATAACTGGGTCAATTTATTGCATTCGATTGTAAACTGTATCTAAAATATTTCTTAACAGATCTACAGTTATTTACAAACAAATAGTGATAACGTTGTGTAAATTGCCAATAGTATGAGATAAATCACTGCAATATCAATGAAATTGCTACTTATCATGTTCTTCTGCTTCTGTGATATGTATTCATTCTAATTTTAGAGAATAATTATGCGTATTGATTAACTCAATTTTCAATTATTATTGTAAGCAAACAGAATAATCTCTTATTTTGAATCTGGATGGGTTGTGACTAGGGAATCCAATCCCGGGATCCCGAACAGTTTTAGGTAATTAAGAATCCCGGGATTAGAAAACGTAATCCCGAAAATCCCGGGATTGAAATTTTTATTTAACAAAAATCGTACACCTCACCAACACGACGAAGGCTACTAAATCGAGACATTCCCGACGAAATCTGGACGCTTGGAAACAGTGGCGTAATTACTAATTAACGAATTTAGGCGACGCATAGGAGCAGTGACTGTCTAATCTATGTATACATATATAGCGTACATGTATGTTTTTCAAATTGTTATAGTAACCTTTCCCTACCGGTGATGTATTTACTACACCTCGACGAATAATGGGAATATCGATATGAAATATAATAGATACGGGGTTCAGATTTTTTGTATTCCTTCGTAATATAATTACGAATCACATCAAAGTATTATAGTATATAAGTATTCATCTGCAGCGACGGAAATAAATAATTTGTCGGAAAATCGGGAATTTTGCGATTTTTAGTCCGTGTCTCAGCAGAAAAGAATTTTATCAATCACATTGATGGTGTTATACGAAAATGAGGGCTCACGCGATCATCAACTCGAACTAGCATTTAAATATCTGATGACGATACCTCCAACGAGTGTGGAAACTGAGCGTGCATTTTCAGCAGCAAGTTGTCTGACTTCCAAAATCAGATCCAGACTAAATGACGAAACACTAATGCTAATGTTACTTCGGGCATATTTTCAAAATAATATTTGAATTTTTAAGTGTTTTATTTATCTATTTTTGAATTGTATTTTTATCTTTTCTTAAATAAATAAAATTCTTTGGCCTTCAAGTGATTTTTTATATTTAACAAATGGACTGATTAGTAATTTTTGATCAAAGTCATCAAGGTAATTTCTTAAAATATTGAAAATTCCAATCCCGGGATCCCGGGACTGGTCCCGGGATTGTCTAATGAAATCCCGAAATCCCGGGATCGAAATTTTGGCTTGGGATTGGATTCCCTAGTTGTGACTTATACGGAACACTTAGGAAGAAAGACACTCAAAATTTTTAAAGATAGTTAAATATGGCAAAGACAACATGATGGCTTGTGATTCTAGGTAATTCATGATAAGGTTGCAAAAACTTTAACTAAAAATAAATTAACTATATGACTGTATGTTGATTTTTATACTATGGATTCGAATATTTATAATAAATTCTAAATTTTTCCACCCTGATCGATCCAAATCCTAGTTAATATAACCATACACAATAGAGAGTATTATATCGATTTTATTCCTATGTTTTCCTTCTTTTTTACAAGTGGCCATATATGTTAAGTAGTGCAAGCAATCTCCATTGGAGTATTTTCTGGGAAAATATTTTTGTAGTTTCCCATTTACTTTCTAGATGTGATACAGTTAGGATGAGATTATTTGGATTTTTATTCTAAATTCATTAACTCATAGTCGTCTTTTCACAACTTAGTATTTACTTTTTCAGATCCAGGAAATCAGGCTAAACTTGAATCGAGTTGACCGATCTGAAATATTAATTTTTCTCATAGATCATATTTGTTGAATGAAATTGTTCCCTTTATCTAGATTTAAACTCGAATCTTTATATAATAATGACAGTCCAGGATCTAGATCACTATATCAACACTAATTATTATCATATTTCATTCGAATATTTCGCTCATGTTTGATTAATTACATAATTGATTGATTGACTATTGATCAACGTGCTGATCATTTTCGGATTTAATAAAATCTTTGTGCATGTTTCACACGAATGAATTAGCATTGTTTTGAAGTTTTTACGTATTTATATCGGAACCATTTGAAAAAGAAAGTGGGTGTTTCGGGCTTTCTCAATGGCGTCACGTAGTAGAGTAAAGAAATCCTCACGTACGGACACTTGAGGATGGAAACCTTCCGATCCGTCTGCTCGCCGTCTGTATGAAAAGTGACAAGTCTTGGGAGTTTTTCTACGTGATCTGGATTTCAATAACCGCAAACTTTCCTGCGAGAATAAGCCATTTATTACGGGCTAAACTTTCATCCATACACTGACACGGAATAATCTTATAAATAGAGCTCGCAGATAAACTGTGACATTTTAGATATTTCATTCGGCTTGAATAGGATTAAAATTGTAATATTCATAATGAATATTTGGATGTTGAGATCGTTAATTTAAAACTTGTTTTAATCTTCTTGCTTGTAAGTTCTTGAAGTGGCCTTGTAACAATCTGCACCGTGGCGGATTATCATTAAATTATCAAAGTCTACGGATCGAGACTGCTCCGAGGGGTGGATATAATAGTTGGATATGGAATTTTCGAGCTAAATTTGAAAATCAATACCGTAGAACGCAGACGAAAGAGTCAATTTTAAGTTGCAGAAAAAGAATGGATGCGAATTTCCATTGAATTTTTGTAGGCTTCTCGGCAGGAGCCGCGTCCTTGTCTGGCGCGCTATCTGAACACCGGTACGATAGGGAGGAGGAGATCCTTCGGTCTCCCTATTTCCCGACTTCCGGCCGAAGATAACATGACAATAGGCGGGCAAATGGAATAAAAGGGGCAGATGAGGGAGAGAATGCTCCTCTAAATATGAAGGAATGACACCTATACACGTAAGTGGTCCAACCGTGTATCTGACGACTGCTGAAAATAATGAACTTGAAAATAAAGTTGAAGCGGAATTCAGCTTCAACACTCTTCGGCGATTTGAACTATGTCGCGCCATGTGAACTGTTTTCTTTGACAAATTAACGAATCTTTCCGCTTTGATACCGGAATATTTTTTTTTAGCTCTCAAAAACGTCGATCAATGTCAAATTACTACATCTTTTATCATTTAATATTTTATAACTACTTTCAAGTGCCTTTTATGCATCATTAATTCTCAAATTTATATTTTTAATCTACATGCGAATAATGCAAAAATGTTGAAAATTTAAATAGCTCTTGTATTTATAAAAAAATAATTGTGTCGTCTGTTCTTCCGTGAGAATATTCAGGCAATGAAATTTAGATTGTTGATAAAATTGGCCAACAATATATGTATATACATACAAATGTTTATCAATATTATGAAAATTTATAAACGCAAAAGCGAAATTATTGCAATTACATTATATATAATTAGATTTTATTTTATAATTGAAATATAATCAGATACAAGTCTTTCGATCGGCAAAATTTCAAGCAACCCCCCCAAGTAAAAATAAAATACTTCCCCGTCAGTTATCGACTCAAAGATGGCGTGTGTGTAATTTCCTATTTTTTCTCGGCATGGCCGTTGTCTTTTTTCGAGGCTTTCAATGGGAATAAAATGGCAAGGGGCTTCCTTAAAAAATTTGGTCTTGACAGCCACCAAATATATTGAGCATTATAAATAATAATAGGCACTCAACACATTGACTTTAACGCACGCACACATCACGGGAGATTTGGGGGGGTGGAACATCGTCGGTTCTGGATACCAAAGCATTTTTATGTATTAATTATTCGCCATGCGATTTTGCGTCGAAGCCTTTTAAATTCAAACAAAATATAAAAAAATGGCATATAATCAATTATTGTGCGTTGAAAATTCGTTCAACGTTGCATACATTTTGCGAGATGGACGAAGTTCGAATAATATTTAATAAATATATATTTTATGAATGTATTTATGGATTGGTTTTCAACCGCTACTTGGAGGACATTCCCCACACTCCCGTTTCTTATATTCATCTTCCAACCGAAAAAAAAGTACACATGACAATGAGATAAGAAGATGGCAGCATCCTTGGAAGGGGAAACTTTATGTACTTTATTGACACGTAAAAATGGCGCTAGGAGAATAGTGAAGAATTTTCACCGCCATAAACGGCATAATGTATTCGAAAAAAATATATACGAGCATCAAATAATATGACGCCCTTTATAAAAAGGCGACCATCTTTCATATTTAAAAGAATGCAGAGAAAAATAAATCGCCGTGCATAATGAAATTGATTTTCCGTTCGATCGACGCTTTCCGCTCATCCGGCCAATCAATTATCCGGACTATTAGGCCAAGCCCGCGATCCGAGTATCGGCTCTCCATGATGATTGTGGATGTAAATGTGTTTTAAGCGGGAAAAAGCCGGCGTATAAGGCGGGAGCGTGTATGGAGCCCTAGATTTAGCAGTTACAAACGCGGTCCCACCTCACCGCCGTGAAAGCCTTTGGTCTGTGAACCCTAAAGCGCTTTCAGCACATCCGTACACTTCCACCAGAACCTCCCCCGGTCGGATGTTCAGCATACAGAGGGTGCATTAATTACAAATGAATGATTTCGCCGTTTACATCGTTTGATGAGTTATGGATTAAAATAAATGAATACCTTGTGTATGGGTACGTATAGCGCGGGCACAAAGGGACGAGAGGTGCGTGGATATTCAGAGCTGCAAATATGACATGCTGCAGGGTGTTCCCTAACACGTTCATAACTAATGTGTCCGTTTTAATGTTGTTGGTTCGTGTAATTGAATGTTTTCTTGTATGGGAGTGAATCTTCTGCGCGAGTGCTTACATACCGTGGCGTGGAGACAGAATGAAGACAAAATCACCAACGAAAGAAGGGTGCAAGTTTATTACAAGATAATGCTAATATACTATAATCACACAGTACTAAAAATTACAATTTTGAGATTTTGCTTTTATGATACAAATAAAACAGTTTTACAACCATAAGAAAACATTTTTATGTCTTTTTAAAGTATAGACCTTTTGTATTATTGATGCTTTTAATCCCATTAAAACATAGTTTTTGATTGAAATACAGTAATAACTTATTGTATAAATTTAGTCGCATCTTTTTTGGACGCAAACAATCTATATATCGATTAGAAATGTCTTTGATATTAAATCCATCAATCAAATTCATAACAATTTATAGACTTAAACGACCAATACATCTTAAAATTCCGACTTATATTGTATGGGAAGACTTATGAATTTGTCGTAAATCTTAAAATATTGATTAATAAGATGAAATGCTTGATATAAAATTGATAAATAATCCACCAGTATCAAAATTTGCCAATCAAGCTAAAGTGAATAAATATTTTTAATGGCTAATTTTTAGTATATTGGGCTTAATCTTTGATTCATATTTTAAAGCGGGGCTTCGAACCAGAATTGAACCGAAAATCCATAACCGGTAAAATCGTTATTTTTGTCGGAACGAAATTTAAATTGAAAAGATTCGAAAATATCGGTTTTATCGGTTTGGTACATGTTTTACGCGAAAGATGGTTTATTTGATTTTTGTGTTCATATACTATGTAACTTTTATCATTCTTATGCGGAATTTATTTGAGTGTATTTATCTAACAATACTAAAATCTTTACTCTATGTTCTTTCTATTAATGATCTTATTAAATCAATACTTCAGATAAAATTGTTATCAACCTAAATTCCAGCTTGTAATTTTAAATCATTATGTATTTTGTTTAGTTTATCTCTTTCCAAATATTTGCCGTATACCCAGAATGGGACTTCCAGATTTTATTTGTTTCCTAGTATTATATACTCCAATTGGGACTCCCAAACTTCTAGCTAAAAGCGTTATGTTAATAAACTTTCGTTTAATAAATTATAGTATTATATACTTCAAGTTATAATTATTATACCTTTAATCAAATATTTATATTATGTTTGTTGCTTACGTGGTAGTTCTAAAATTGTAAACATTTTCTAGAATGAAATTTCTTTAAATAAAATGTAAATCCGTAACTCCTTAAAAAATCTATATTTGCCAAATTGAAAGGATAACCGTAACCGAACTAATATAAATGTTTGGAACTAAACCGGAATGAAAACATAACGGTTCGAAGTCTGTGTGAAATCTTTGAGTTTCAATCCGGTGATTTAAAAACTATGATAATGTTTAATTTTGTGACGATTAATCTGGTATAATAAAGCCGCCCATTATCATCGAATTTAACAACTCACTCATAGATCAATTGTACAAATGTTTATCTGTCGTTTGTGTTATTGTGGGAACGCTCAAAAGCTTATAGAATCTATGAGCTTAACGACTTTGTACAAATAAAATGCATACATTTTTTAGCACTGTATGTATATTTATAAAACTTATATTTAATTATTTTTTAGGTCAAATAAATGATGTACATAATTCACCAGACCAAGTGTTACTAACATAGTTACTTTGTAAGTATAAAATTACTGATAATATGTTTTGATATTATTATGTCGCTTAAAAATATCGATAATTGGCTATAAATTTGAATATTTATTCTACATAATTAATGTTGATTAGATTAAAAATATTCTTAATAAAATCTAAATTAGCATTAGTGGATTTGATTTAATTTCGGCGAAATAAATGTTTCATAATTAATTTCCAGGTCAACAATTACAAAAGGATACGCTTAATTATAACATTATTGAAATGTAATTTTATGTTTATGAAAATAGTTCTTAAAAATTATATTCATTTTAAAGTTGATCAAGATTAATTTCTTGTTTTTAAAAATTTGATGAAAATTGCTTGTACCTTATTAAATATGATTGCCATTAACCAGATGATATATCACAAAAACTACTAATATTCTAATACATTATTTTTCATGTAGCCCTGTATATATTATGTATTTCTGGGATTGTATTCACATGTTCTTCGTGGATGGGTTTTGTATCAATATGTAGTCACGCTGTTGAATAGATATTCAAAAAATTACACACAGCCGAGTTATACGCATTGTGTTAACCCTTCGTCCATCCCCAAAGACGGCGTGTATTTATATCGTAATCACCGTGTTGTACAGAGTGGGATGGGGGTTTCGTTAAGCACGTGTTAGCGTATCCATTATGGAAGGTTTTAAAACTGGATCGCGAGGCTTTGAAGTTGGAGGCCCTAAGAGCGTTAATAATACACGTGTGTACGAGTCGTATGCGCGTTTAAAAGGTGTAACACGCGTGAGGTAACGCGTGCTCTCGCGGATCGTTCTGGACCAATAGCCATGGATGATCAGCAAAGGGCTGATGAGGATGAGCCTGAAGATGTGCCCAAGCGTGCACCAAACCATTTATTTATAATTATTGTCGCAAGCTCTTCATGCCTCGGATGGTGCGTCTGCGAATGAGGATTTGCCCCCCTAATATCCTCGATCAAAGCCACATTTGAAGAAAGTCTTCCGAGCCACGAGGAATCGTCCAAAAAACGGTGGCACTCATCAAGAAAACCGAATAAACCTCAAAGGTTTCAATTTGTATTCACGCAGACATTGCTCACTGACCCATATTTCATCCCTATGAATGGATATCTTTGAACGGAAGGATACGTTAAAATTTGATTACACTTCATATTTTTATTAATTTACGTATGATTCTCATGGGATAATATAACTATTTTAAGCTGGGCCATAAAAACAAGCATTTCTTCAAAAACTAATTTTTGAAACGATTTGCTAATAAATTCTTACAGATTTATATAACAATTATTTGATTATGTCAATCCGATCATAATAGTAATTTGATCATAATAATTTTATCAAATAACTAAATACGAAATTACAGACAAACCCGATTGAACAATATTTTTCATTTTATATTTTAAAGAATATATGTTTATTGAATTAATGATGATCAAAAACATTACATTATAACATTGTATTGAGTTTATTATTGCCAAACAATTATAATTTTTGGAGCTTTTTTTAGCAACATCTTAAGTTAAATGCTCTATTTTTGCTAAAAAATCTGCTATTTTCGATCATTTGCCTTTGGCTTTAAATTTTGTGAAGTTCCCTCTTAAATATTGTTCTTATTTTAGCGACTCAATATATCATTATTTATTAAATACATTTCCAGTTGTTTGATCAAACCTTGGCTTTAAAACAATTTTTTGTTATCATATTGTATTAACTCTGTTATCGGCTGATTCGATTAGAATTACGCATTAAACTGTAAATGGCATGCATTCAATGTTAACAGTCTTATTTATTTGATGGATGTGAATCCACCTCATTTACGATGCATCTTTACATAATTCAAAATATTATTCTCCTCCTCAACTAGAACAATTCCAACACCCGGAATTTTTCTTTCATATTTTCTAGATATTTTTATGTGAATGTTTGCAAAAAGTTGATCTAAAATTGAATCATAATAGTAAACTAATTAAACAAAAAATTTTGACCCAAATAAATGATGATCTCTTTACACAATCATATTGAAATAAAACAATAATCAAGAAGATCGATTGTGTTAAGAAAATCCTTTTTTTAAGAAGGTAATGATCCTTATCTATACTAAAATTATAATTAAGTGATCTAATCACTCTATATTAAATGTAAGCACATGTATATATTTTTATGGGTTCCAATATAAATACAAAATATTCCTAATATGCGTATCGCCCATACGAATAATATGTATTAGATATTTTTGATTGATTTATGTTTCAATGATTATGTGTATGAAATTCTCAAAAAACTGTAAAGATCTCGTTTTGATCAATAATTTAAGACGTTATTCTTAATATTATTTTAATTCTACGTGATATTCGCATAAATCAAGGGATGAACGTTCTATAATTGGTTTACGTCAACATCAAAGCTTTCGACAAATTTAAGCTTTAAAGTCAAATACCAATTTCTTAACCGCATGAAACGTTGGATTTGTTTAAAAATAAATAGGTTCTAATATATTATGAAAGCTGAGGTCCTTTTGTGTATATTGAAGCCGCCGCAGATCTTTTGAAGAAAGCTTTTAAAGCACATTTATGAGTCGACGTAACAGGTTTCAGCGTCCGCCCGTCGGTCTAACAGGAAGCCTTCATGGACTATCCTTTGAAGTGTCCTCCCCACAGAGTGGAATTGTTTTCTTTCTGGTGGTATCCCACGTTGGCCTCCCTCTTTCCGGAAAATGCACAGTATTATCCTTCAATGTCCTTCTGTGCGAAAGAACCTTTTTTTGTTGTGAAAGACCGTTAGCGCTTAAGCCATTTAAAGCCAACCAAAATAATAAATGGACAACTCGATTTTTAATGGATCGATCGTTCCTTTATTTAGTTCTCATAACTCCATCGTACTGAGTTCATATTTACAGAAAATGGCGTTTAGAATTTTAAAAATATATTATCAGAAGTATTCTATTGAGAGATCCATATAATATTTTCGCATTCATCGTTCAAAGCGTCGTTTAACGTCGAATATCTCACTGGATGAGAATTCCATTTGGATGCGAACTCAAACGAGGGCATTCCACGAATGTGCAACATTTTAAAATGATAACTTTTCGAACAAAATTGAGGCATAAAAAAGAAAATTTTAATAGAGAAGGAAAGGCTGCAAGAGAACGGATCATATGGGGTACTGAGGACTAGGGGCAAAGGATATTAGTGCCGCATAAGTGAGCGCGCAGCTTAGGGCAGCCAAATAACACCCTTATATCTATCTATATATTTCACAAATTATATTTGTCTATATTTATATAAATACATATATCTTTGATGTATTTTTATAATAATTTTCGAAATTTTTGCCATAATTCTACCATACAAAACCAATACCTAGCCTCGTCGATACGAAGAACATGATGAAATTAAAATTAGAAATTAAATTATTTTTAATACACCCTCCAAATATAATGCCATGTTATAGATAGGGATTATTTTATAGTTATATTTATTTATGTGTATATAAATTTAGATGGTGTAATAGACGTTTATAGGTATGGAAGTATTTGCCGGTCGGCGCCTGAAGTTTGAGATAAGAGCCATAGTATGCAGCCACCGTGTAGAATATATTTTACAATAAGTTCAACTTATGAGATTTGGTTGGGGTAAAACTCACCCCAGCGAGTACCATAATACTCCGGCTCTATTCTGTGCTGATTATTTAAAATAATAATGTTAGTCTTATCCACATTTCGATATTAAATAACTTTGATTTGATTTTATTTGTGATTTCCATACAAATTATTATTTGTCATTAAGTAATAATAAATACCCTATTTAAAAAATGTTGATAATCTTTGAAATAAAATAGCAAAATATTTAGAAATACCACTTTTAATTTCAATTATATTCTTATCAACCCAAATTATTTAATCTAATAAATTCTGTAACCAAGTTTGATACATTATTTTGTAACATTGTTTTGGTATCAATTTTTCCTTGTGAATCTTTCGATCTTTTTATTGAGAATATTCCCAGTCTATGTTTATGAAAGTTTAATTGAAGTTATTCATGTTTTTGTATAATCATTCTGCATTGCTGATATCTACAAGGAATATAATATTTTTTAAATTAGCTTTAAATCTGAAGATGAATCTGTTCTAACAACCTTTGAATTGGATTTTTAATATCTACTTGCATATGTAATTCAATTTCCATTTTATCAAAATCAGAAGATCATCCTTACTATCTGTAAAAGTTCTCACAATATTAAAAACATAAAATTGCCTCAATGTAAATTTCGGCTATTTCATGTGATACAATTTAATTATACATTCTATAAGATTACCCGTTATTTTTGCAAACATTCCATGCAATTATTTATAAGCACAAAATTTAATAAGAAAGTTATGCATATAAATGTATAAAGACTTCTTTCCGTACGCAAAAAATCAAACAATGAGTAAATAAAGTAATAGTGTGTGTGGAGATTTTATCGCTACCCTTATTGAATGAAGTAAGTCAATAAATAGACAGGACATGTCCTATTAGCAAATTTAAACATGGGTTTAGCTTACCCCTCGATAACACGAATGTAACAAACACAACGACACATACTTAACCCCGCGTCTGCGACACGGACAACCCCCAGTGTGCAAAACACGACTCACCCCATGTTTAGGAAACATTTGCCATCCCCTAAACAGGGAAATGACACCTTTCCGTGCCGACGCAATATATCATCGCGACATAAACCGTTCGTAATAATTCCTTCCCGATATACTGCCCATTCCGGTTTCGATTACGCATATATTTTTTCATAGTAATCTTTGAAGTACACCATAATTTATGATGTGGGGACTTTTTAAATATAGATATAAAATCTATAAAAACATTAAACTTTTACTATGTATATTAGGTTATCCCGAAAGAAATTCACCTTTTTTTTTCAGCTATAAAATATAATCGCCTTTTTTTATTAACAACAACAAACCGTTTTTGCAAATTTTCTATCCCTTTCTTATAGAAATTAGAAGGTAAATACGAATCCAAATGATTTCCGTAGTTCAGTAGCAGTACGTACAGTAGCAGGCAGCTCGTGCGGCATCCAAATATATTTCATGATCACTTTACCAATGCGCTTTAAATTAACGTGTACGTTCTATGTTGGAGATCGACGACCATCTGATTCAAATTAAGATCGCAGCGTATCTTTATTAAAATTCCAAGCACATCCTGATTTAAAGCAAAGAACAACTGACAAAATTGACATATGCTTATCGTTAGGACTGGTCCAAAAATCTCACACATGGTTTTTGTAACCTTGGTTTGCGTTCAAACCCTGATTAAGAAAACTAGCATACAATATCGAATATGTTCTTTGTTGGTTTCCGAATTCGTCATATTTACCCTTAATAATAAAATAAGATTTATGACACAAAAGGTAAAGCTGAAAAACCATTTAAATTTAATATTTTTTATCACCATCTCATTTGGACACAAATTGAACTCAAAAACAAGCGTGCAAAAATAATTAATTTCTTTCGAGAGGATCTAATATTAAATATATTCTGCATTGGGTTTGTAGTTGGTTAGTTATTTTGTATCTGTCGATCAAAATGTTAATAAGTTTTGTTGAGAATTAAGAACCATCATTATAAAAGAACTACCATAAAAACAACCAACATTTGTAGTATTGTGAGGAACTTGAAGAGCAATTGTCATCCAGCAAGACGAATGAATGAAAGATGAATACAAATTGTCATGGAATAAAGCCCTAAAAAACGGGATGAGATTGAAAAAATAATCGTCAACTAAATAACTAATCAAACATAAACGGTGTGGATTAATTTTAAATCAACAGGCAAATACACTTATTAAAGAGCATTAATCATCCTATTGGTAAACATTGTCTTATAAAGACTTAAATAAAATGTATGTCACTGTTAAAGAGTAAAGTTATTCAAGCAAAAACTATTTTTGTGATAGTTATTGTTTAAAATATAAATAAAATACAGATAAAAGGTTTGTGACAGCATCCGCAAATAAACGATCATTAAATTATCCCTATCACTCCGTTGATCACATTACATACTAAGATTCTCAATGCATATTATATCAAGTGCAATAGAGCTTTCCTTTGTGAAATATCCTTTTGAATGTGTGAATAAATTAGGAGCTCTTAAGTAGTTGTAATACAGTTAAGACTTGAAAAGAGTCAAACTAAAAAGTTACTGTCATTCTAAAGTTTTCATATTTCGAAGTGCATTTAAGACATTTATTCATTCTAGTAGACAAATAAAAGCATTAACAATATAAAACCGTATTGATATGTATCCACAATAATTGAATATTTGGCGCAAAATATTGAAGAAGGAGATATCAATACAAAAATTATTGCAATGAAGCTTATAATAAATACAAAAATAAGAAATATGCAATAGTATTACACATAAAATTGAGTTTTGATATGGATTTAATAATAAACCTATTTTATATAGATAGTTTGAGAATCTTGCTATTTTATTTGGGGTTCAACGGGATTATCTTTGAATAAATAAGACCACTTTGCTACTGTATTAATGTAATTTTATTTGCAGTAGATAATCACGACTGCAAAAAGGCGTTCATCACGCATTTTTTCAAAATTTAAATGATTCAATATACGCCCCCCAGCGGACAGCGATAGACGAGGGGTTGTGTCTGTGAATTATTTCAATCCGTAACGATTTCATCCCTAGAGGACACTGAACCAATTACGGATGAAAACGTCAATTTAATTAATTGTAAATTAGGTTGTGCGAGGGAATTTATACAGATTGTGTGTTTTCTTCGTAGGGATGCTGTGATACGTCATATCCTGCATCGACTCCCCGAGCAGAATACTCAAGTTCAGTTCGAACGAAACTTGCTTATAGTTTGAAGTACTTCTCAAGAAGCTTAGACACAAATTATGATGCCTTTGAACTCGAAACATCTTACTCTCACTACAGCCAGAATATTATGAAAGTTTCCCGGCAAAAGTTTTGGCAGGATCTAATATGTTTACCCCATGTTTGCCTCAACAGGTGCTCTCGTCTCAGATTTTGAGAGACAGCTTAACTTTCTCTTTATTTTAACAAACATACTTGGATTTACGCCATATTTCTTTCTTATAGCAATTATATTCAAATAATGTATCATACTGTTTGTTACGAATTGCATTTGGCAACAATTAATAAAGACAATAATCGTCGTAGCATAATCCATTAATTATCATTAGCCGAACTGATTGAAATTGCTGATGAAAAATTAACCTTTAGCGAACGATCAAATTTTTGAAACAATCACCAACATTTTGTGGGGGTTGAAATATGATGAATGGTAATCTTTATTAAAATATTTATACTAGCACTTTGAGTTTGACCAAATATGGATTCCGATTTGGATTTCTTTCAAATAAAACATCTAGAATATTTGGTTAAAACGACCTTTTGTTAATGTATTCTATGTATTCTACTAATATTGTTTGTGGATCAATATTTAGACCTACTTTCTAACGGCATTGTGCCCAAATTGAAATTAATCGAAAGAAAAGCTCAACATTTTCTTTTTTATATCGTGAATATCGTAGCATTCGTTCGCTGAAGGGTTATGAATTTTAATTTGTGTTGGAGTTCACATGCACTTTATTATAAATCTCTAAAAGTTCGTCCAAAGTTTCATGTTAATCGGAAGCACTCTTTCTTTAATATGAGCTTTCTGGGTCTTTGTATGAAGTATGGCATCCATGTTGAGCGCAAGATATGAGTGAATCTGAAGACATGCATGTTTCGTGGTGAGGTTCAGTGGCTGAATACAATCAGCAGTGGTTGTAATCAGTGCCTTTGATCAGGGTGGTCGCCGTTGGCGATGTCGGGAGCACTCGCTGGCTATAAATACGGCAGACAGCTATAGCCACAAATAGCTACATCTACAGCTTCATACAGCTACATACAACCATGGCCAGCCTTGTAGGTATATGTCTGCTATGTCAATAAGCGGCCCACAAAGCCACAATGTAATATATTGCGAGCCGCAAACGCTTAGGTCCTACGCAAATAGTTACGTCTGTACCGGCACAGAGGTGCCCCATTACCTTACAATTTAAAAAATATCTATTAATAATTCATAAAAAAGCAAATTTTATCATACACCAAATCAATAGCAGCTCATCTATACCATAGAGATATTGACTTAAAATCAAAATAATACATAGATCAACGATATATTTCACAGTATACTATCATACATTTAGACTGAATTATTAGTATCAACTTAATCTATCAAATAATTAGAAAACGAATGCGTGCTAATATAAAAACTAATACAAAGGTCAGTTCAAATTTGAGTACAAAATTAGACAATTATTTTAACTCAAATTAGTGGTGGAAATTATTTCTAAAAATAAAGTTTTATAATAATATTCGCTCAATTTACTTCCAAAAATATTGAGACAAATTGAAAAATTATTTTTTCGTTGTCCAGATCATTACCACCATGTTGATTTTCATTCATATTGAATGCTATAATGATCGAATAATTGTCGGTTGGTGCTTATAGTATCTTTTGGTTGCTTATAATAAATATTATATGTACTTAATATTGCAATGATTTGAAAGATGCAATACTTTAATCAAGTTCCTACGCTACGACTTCAGTCACATCTTCCAAAATCCTAAACACCTTGTATGAAAAGTAAGCGACGTTTATTTAACAATCATTTTTGTAAACTAATTTGAATTACTTTAATTTAATGTCAACATTTTTTTAAAAAAATATTTTATTATATAAATGAATATACAATTGCTAAAATTTATATGTGTTGGAATAAAATTTGTCAGCAATATATAAGAGCACGCTGTATATGGTTTGAGGGTAATCGATAAACAAATCAAAGCCTCAGGCCGAAGCCGAGTATCAATTTAACAAAATGGTATTATTAGATTAAAGCCAACGCGTGTGGCTCACAAGGGAGGATTAATATTGTTGTACCGCTTACCACTCCATAGGGTAGATCATTGTAGAGATACCAAATGATAGGATCAAATTACAACTAACCAACCCTGACGATTGGGAGTCAACCGCGATTTTTTGCCCCCGATTCGCCCGTCTTTGTTCGACATTCTTGCATTATTGCGGTGGCGTTTTGCGCCAAAATATACGAATAAATATTCAACTTTGAAAACCGCCCAATATTCGGGCATACGTTCGGATATATAACGCGATTTGAAAATGGAAATATGAATCAATAGATGCGGTTTATCCTGCGCGTCCCCGGAGATCGAAGCATGGTCGTTTGCGGACACCACAAAAATTGAATACCTAGAAATTAATTCGGGAAACAAAGAGGGCCGCCGAGGGAAAAACAAAAAGCCGAAGGATTTTCACGCTACAATTGTTTCAAAAACATAAAGCACCCGGTTTTGTACCGACACGGCATGGGTTTATTCATTTTTTCCCTGGCCAAAAGCCGATTTTACTTTTGTGTCCGATTTTTTTACGTGGCGCTTTGTGAAGTCGTTCGAAACGAAGTAAACCGCTGTTTGGGACTATTCAATGATGAGAAAAAAATTCGAAGCCATCGGCAATAGAAATTACTTTTTTACCATAAAATATAAGCGTGTACTGAATATTTGCTATTATATTATTGCACCAGAATTGGCCCCAATTCCACAAAACAAGCTGTACGGTCAATCGATTGCCTTTCAAAGACATTTACAAACCTACGCAAGCCTTCTTCTCAAATCGAGCATGAATTATAGTTCCAATCCTTTTATGGTATATCATGTGCACCGTTTTTAATACTTAATTACATCCCAGACGAGAATTAGTTTTTTGGAATTTCATTGTGAAAAAGGATTAAATTGCAATGGCAATATTAATAAAAACATCTTGTTTTGATTATAAGGGTGAATTTATGCTCGTTTTTTAAATGTTAATAAACACCCACAAATAGTGTATTTTTTCGATTCATTTGAATATCATGCTTATGGAGTATTTTAACTATTTATATTTTAATTAAACAATCGTGCATCAGAAGCAAACAAATGGATCTGCGAAACCAATAGAGCGAGCACTATTAGATAGTTTTCGATTAAGGATTGGTTTTGAAAATTCTAACAAAATAATTTCAACTGGAAGATACGTTTTAAAGTAAAAGATTATTATTGAATGAGGATATCACGCAATTGATACCCGTTTTTTTAGTGCAATTATTTGGATGAGAATGGCATTATTTACATCGAGCTTTGGGAACCAAGAAAAGTTGTCGCAACTAAGTGAAATAATAATTGGTCAATAAAATTGAACGAATAGCTTTTAGAATTTTTTTACTACTACCTTACCATATATTTACTTTTATACTTTTTACCATATAATAGTTTGGAATGAAAGCTGTGAAAATAGAAAGTTTTAGCTCGTCCAATCTGCTCATCTGATTTGTCTCAAACATCACTTCTTCAGATAACTTTTATTATCATATTTTCAGAACTTGATTCTTTATTCGCGAATAGGTTCCAAATATTGTCGGAAAAATTGTAAGATTGATAAATTCCAATTACCAAGGTTAAGATTTTGAAAAAAATTCTTAAACAATTTTTTTTAAAATAATAAAAACTTATGGTTTTATTAATTATTAGCATTATAAATAATTAACAGTGTAATTTATTGGAACTGTTGATTATTTTTTGAGTCTTGAAACGAGATTGGATATTAAATTTGACAGTTGCTGATTAAATAATAAGAAAACGATGCGAAATATATTGTTTCATATTATTGAATTCTTGTGTTTTAATTAAAACTTTATACTAAAAAAGGTCAAATTTAAATAAAAAGGAATGCATTGTTCTTAGGGATGCCTTACAAAAAAAGATGATCCATAAATAAATTAAGGTCGTCCCTTTTTAAGGCGATAAAAATAGCGAGGTTACTCTAGTTTAACGTAAAAAAGTCTACACAAAAGAAAATCGTAAAACTCATCCGGACCGCCCTTATGAATATTTTATTTCTATTTTGTTTAATAAAAATTGAATGTACCATCCGGGGGTGCTCTCGGGCGGATATTATCCCTTTTCTAGTCAGCGTTAATGTGTCCTTAAAACGGATTAAAAAAAGCTTGTTTACGAATGAAAGCAATTGGAAAATAGCTCGGCATTGTCAATAGAATAAGAATCCTTTTATTTTGGTAATATATCAAAGTCGGGTCAATTCGTAGGATGTTAAGATCAAAGTCCGCTGCGCAAGGATATCGGCAGACTCGGGGAGGTAGGTCTGGAGGGCAGTTCCGGAGGGGTGTTCCGGCATCAAAGAATGTTTCAAAGAATAAAAATGAAAATTAAATCTTCCACGCGAGTTAGCAGACTAATGTTTCTGACGGTAACTATGGCTGTACACCGCTCATCTACATACTTGCCTCTCTTCCATATCCGCTTTTGCTCATATAAAAGGAGACACGCGTGCAATATTTTTCATTAAATAAATTCTTATATATTTAAATTTATCTATGCGTATTTATTCCCTAATCAAATTTAAATTTGGCAAAGCCACATTCGTATTATTTCATACAAAACAATTACTAGAACTATCCTTGTTCAATTTTATGTTATGTTTTTTGTCTTTTCATAAATATAAAGAATGAATTTCATAGAAAAATTGAAATCGAAAAGTATGCAAATGTACATTTTTAATACTTTATGTATGCAAAAGTGGACAAAGATCTTCATATTTGCATTTTTTAATGCATAAATTCTAAATTAATGTTTTAAAGTTTGAAATATAAGACTAACCTTTTTTGTTGACCGGTAAATCTGGCATTAGATGATTAGGAGGTCCAGGACTAAGAGCTGGTAAAAATGGTGATCTTGCAGCAGGATACCAAGGCGCTCTAGCCCAACCTCCACCCTAATAAAAAATGCACATGTTTATTTAAATTTTAATACATATTAAGATCAAAGAGGATGTTTCGAAACAAGGAACGTCGTGAGGTTTTCGCGAAACAAATTAATGGCGTGGTTCAGGTATCAAAGATAATAAGTATGAACATTTAATGAGACTTTACTATCGATTTGTAAAAGTGATTCAAACCTGTCCATTTAAAAGCCTTAATTTATCATAGACCGCTCCTCCTGGAGAACCAGCTGGCGGGGAATGCGCCTGTTTCTCCTTCTGAGCAGCCAAATTTCTAAGTACTCTATTGATGGACGAGACCTAAAATGAAAATTTTAATTTATTTAGTGCATTTAATAAGCAACTATCAACTAAACGCTACAAATCAGATTATCTGTGACACCATCTCACTCAATCGAACCGACGTTAAAGTACACGGCGTAAAACTACGGCTTCCGGTCCATCGAACAGCGGACCGGTCCTGATGACTAAACGGTTATGTCGTGCACCGGTCCAGCCCTCCCTGAGTCCGAGATCCTGGATGCTGAACCGCTAGACCCCCTGTCAGATGCTCATCGGGTCACATTTTCGACATGAAGACCACCGCTGTCGACGACTTCATATCGTATTTCAATCATATATGGGGCACAATGATGATGACGTCCATGATCGACTTTTTTTAATAAATGTGTTTTATTTTTATCCCGATGATGTCCTCATCTTCCCAGAATGCACAATTGGAAGAAAATAGACTTCCTGCTTATTAATGAAAAGTATATAATTTTATAGCTTCATTGCAATAAATGTACCGAATTAAATTAGAGCAAACGATGATAATATTTGCTCATAAATAATTATAAATTTGGAACAATAAAATTCCCATACAACATTCAAATTAATTCGGTTACGATAATTTGACCAACAGTTTGATCATAAATCCACCCTCAATTTTCCCTGCCCATTTGTGGTATTACAAATGGCATGTATTCAGAAACCAATTTCGATACAATTCTCTTTTCTCGCTAATGTATTAAACAAGGGTTACATTGTGAATTTAATATTAAAAAAAACTTCTACTTTAAATTGTGATTTATTGCTATTTAATTTAGTGCCGGAATGTTGAAAAGCATTAATTTTCAGCATTTTATTTGACAGGACCATGTGCTGAAAATAATTCATTCC
Source organism: Stenopsyche tienmushanensis (assembly GCA_008973525.1). NCBI lineage: Eukaryota > Metazoa > Arthropoda > Insecta > Trichoptera > Stenopsychidae > Stenopsyche > Stenopsyche tienmushanensis. The sequence goes on from WACJ01000128.1 coordinate 808,001, forward strand.
ACCTCTTTGCACCCTGTTGGCGGTTCAGGCATTTAATTTTGTATACATTTTTTCAATATTATAGCTAGATGAACTGACTCATTTGCATTAGGATGATAACATCCTTGTATTATTTCGTAAAATGAACAATATTTTGGATCATTGATGCCAAAAAAAGTTCGATTTTAGTCATTATTTTTTATAAACAATGAATCATATTCAACGTAAAAATTAAAACAATATGTTTTAAAATCAAGATAATTGCATTTTTTTACGAAATGTAACAAGGTTAAAAACATCGTCTTTAAAAAAATACTTATATAGGAAAGTAAATAGAAATTTCATGATTTATGATCCAAATGTATAGTAGTTAAAGCAGCCAGAAACACATTTTTAAAGAATTGGTATATGAGAGGATACATTTTTAAATTATCAGTCGAATTATTAACAACTAAACTTTAAGACTTAATTTAGTACTTCAAAAAATAAAACTATTAATGTGTATATCTTCATTATTACAATGCTCTTCAAATATAAGATGATTATATAATTCCGATTGCTTCTTAATAATAAGAAATTATAGAGATATTTTTTCCGTGAATCTGATAACATTCTATTTATTTTATAATGGATTAATTACTATAAATTTTAATAAAATCTAAGAACCATTAAATGAATAATCTTCTCCTAGATATTTTGTTTATAATTTCAATCAAAAACCGTCTTAAGAGCGAATCACGTATTAAATCGTCAATGTTATTTCTATATAAAATAATTGTTGTTTGAAAATCTTCAGTTCTTATATACTATAGGTTATTTCTGGGATTCGCTTTGTTTAACCCTTTCTTTTGATCTTTGGTTTCGTTTTACGCGCGTTGATTTAAAACAAATAAATGTCTTTAATTTGCCCCACTAATGGTCGCTATTTTGCATTCCCGGCTATATTAAATTAATCGGAAAAATTTAATAAACATCGATAATTGATGTTTAATCAATTGAAAGCACAATTCGTTTGAGAGAGAAAAATCAAAAGTTTTAATTGAAAGCTCTTGAATGACGATAATAAATTATATCGAACTATGTACCCGACAAAGGGGAATAAACGTAATATGACAGGCAGTTCTCAAATATTCAAAATATATATAATATATTTTAAATGAAAAGAATACATATTTTATAGTGATTATTTATATAATATAATGTATGAATTTCTCATATAGTTATGACCGTTATATTATATGGGGGGCATATAGCGAGTCGATTATATTGCCATTAATATTTGTATTAGAGTCTTTTCAAGATCTTAACGAACAATGGTGTCTACAATACGAACCTTCTGTTATTTACGTTCTCACTTATTGACGCACCATTCCCACTTCATTCCCATGACAATGGAGACATTATGAAAATCACCATATCTGGTACAAGGTATTGACATCGCATTCAAGTCCCACTGGAACATTGTCAATAGAAAAAATCTCAATCCCTGCATACACGACTCCTTCGATTGTGGGGAAAAATCGCACAATCAAAAAATACGATCATCAAATTTCGATCCTTGGCATTATGATTTCACAGAATATAAGCTCAAATTTGATTAAGCGCATGTGACTGTATTTATTTCCCATTTAAAATAAATATAAATCTACAATGGTACCGAATGGGTAATACAATTCTTGGTATTTTTTCAAGAATATTTGTTATATATTACGGAAGCGTATCGTGTATTCAGTGTTTGATAACGAGGCTGTCGATAAATGGATGACGACGGGGGGTGGATTCTCACAATACCCACTCCTGGCATCCCGGGGGGTCAAAGGGGACCCCAAGCTCCTGACCCTTGGAGGCTGCGCCCTCCACGCCGAGACACTTCGCGGATGAGAGCTGACTTTTATTGTTTATCCCCATTCTTTTCGCATTCCCAAAGACCCCGGCCGTTGTGTTTCCTACTTGCGGATTTAATGTATTAAAAGCGGATTTAACAATAAATAAAACGTCCGTTTGTTATGCAAGCATTACTTTACTTATCTTTCAATTTCGAACAACGAAAGAACGCCCCTTTTTTGCCTTGACGCGCATCAAAATGCTTTCTTTAAATCTACATATTCCACCGGATATAATAATATCCATATGTTTTTGCTATACTGCAATAAATAAGGTGCGATATCGAATTACATTTAAGTGGATCTACTTGGTGTTTCTTAATAGTAGTGCGTATATATATAAATATAATAGAATTCGTTCGGGAACTGCGTACATTTTTTTTATTTATGATGTATTGGGGAAGTCTCCCTGTATATTTGGTATTGTTAGAGTACAATAAATAATAGAGGGATGATAGTGAAGCGTAAACGATTCAGTCTTTAGTCATTCTAAGGAGAACAATACTATGCAGAAAAAAATGGACCATTTCATTTGAAGCTAAAAAATGAGCCCACTTAATTTAGGCGCTATAATAATCGGCTTAAAAATTTTGCAATTTTTTTTAAAGCGCTTTTTTCAACTTGTAAGCCTAATATTTAAATTTAAATCATTTACAATCGTCATAAATGCTTATTTGTACATAAATAAGATTTTACATCATTTCCCAAGCAGGAAAGGAAAAATTGACCAATCACAAACAAGTGCTATTTAATTAGCCAATAGATTTTCTTATGTGGGCGGAGCTTATCTAGCATTCGTCACGACTCGATTGCTTTTCATTATTTATTCAAACATTTTCATTATTTTATGGACACCTATTAAACAATGTCGAATTATATAAATTTGTCCATATGCAAATAATACAGATGAATATATTGGACTAAAAGTCAATTTTTTGCCACCCATAGAAAAAGTACAATAATGGTATGAAACACACTTGGTGACCCATCCGTGAAATTCACTGCGTTTTCACTTCACCACTCACATTGATCATTACGAAATAATTGCGAATGTACTTATTATGACGATTTATCGGACCGTGCCTTTTATTTATGTCAATAAAAAATCGCATAAGGTCGCTGTATTATGCAGAAGAAATACACTGGAGTACTTTGTATAGTTCGGTGATCAATTATCACGCGTCGATTGACCTGTAACGGTTAAACGAGATGCATTTTATTTAACGGCAATCGCTTGTTCGATACGAAAATATTTCCCACTTGGGTCTTATTTATTTATACAATAACACGAACTAAATAATGTATTAAAAATGGTGCATTATTGTTGAAGTTTATAAGGATGTGCTTACAACTAGTGTTTATCCGAAGATTATTTCATAATCATTTAAGAAATTGGTTGATCTACAAATAGAGGTAGTTTTGTCTAAAGATGATCTTATTTTAGGTACTTGGATTGTGAGAGATGCCCATGAATATATTTATATCTATATTGATAAGAGGATTCTTAAAATAAGTTAATTGATTCCTTGAATTCTGGACTTTACATAATTTCCAGTTATGTCATTATATTGATTTAAAAATTAATAAAAGCGCAATATTATATACCAAAACTTAAATTTACCGAACAATCTTTAATAGTGCTAAAAATGTTCTTTGTGATCAAAGCTTGGAATAAATTCAGTTCTTAGCAAAGAATTCGTTCCGACTTATTAAGTGTTGAAGAATTTGTTAATAAAGATTCGAATATTAATATTTAAAAAGATGAAGAATTTGAGATCAACGTATTACAAGTTATAGTTCACTTAAAAGCTTTTTACAGACTCCATTTAATGCGTTGATCCTAAATCCTATTCAAAAGATTCTAATATTGCTGAGATAACATTTTAAGATTTTTCCGATCAAAAATAAAACAACATGACATATTTTTAGATATTATTTATGCCAAAGTGAATCGGTTTAAATTAAATTTAAACTAGTATTTTTAAATCCAAAATCGAATCCACTGTACTATTAACACATTCAAGTATACCCAATCGAACTTTTTAGTACCAATTAAAACTTCTTTATTATAGTTCAGCCATAACGGATTTTTTGATAGCCATTAAAGCCTCTAAGCGCTCCGCTGAGAGGATTCATAAGCATCCCAGACTCGTTCAGTAACATTATCATATTTGCACTATAGATTACAATCTATAAATCTATTAAAATTGGCACAAAATTCAATTACAATATAAATCACCTCCAAACTGATTCGTAATTATTATTTATAATACTAAATCTAATTATTGAAAAAACAATTTATGCTATCATAAAATATAATTATGATAGAGGAGACGTCTCTATTATAGGATAGGTGCACTATTATGTGCATAAGAGCGCGAAAAATGCATTCGCGCCGCCAAGGTCTCCCTTGTGCGCGCGGAGCGTTTCGACTCATTGTTACAAACACCATTAGCAGAGCGTGCCCGAAGATATTTTAACATAATTTCACACTAAATCCACTGCACCGTGATACAGTGGTGAAGTGTTCCCCTATTTATTATAGCCCTGAACTACGAGAGACATAAACGTCATAGTTATAATTATATTAATGCGATACCACTTGTTGTCGGGACCATGGATTATTACACGAGACCGGAACGCTTGGTTTCTTCCTGGATATTGTAGACTTTAGGAGGGAATTATGCAAGTCTGCAATAATTGCACGACGGAGTTGATAGCCTAGCTTTTACTATGAAGACTAACTGTATAATAAAATATTAGGCCAGTGAATGGATAAAAACTTAAAATAATAATGCAGAAATTATTTTATAAACTGTGGATTAAATCGCTAAAAGTTCAAATGCAAAATAAAACAATAAACGCATTACAATACCAATCCACTAGCATAGCTTATAGAATTACAATCATTGCGATATCAAATGTAATATTGAAGACAAACTAAGAGCTTGGGATTGGAAGCAGATATTCATCTTTTCGTTAGAGTATAATCTAACATATTTAAGCCAATATAACATTTGAAAAATAATTGGCATACATTTTTGACACGCAGTGTATTCATTGAACAATTGTTTATGTTGATGATAATATCAATTCTAGAAGAAAAAAAATTGATGTTATATTAACCTTCTATTGATTATGCACACAAATTATGTCTTCATTGATGGGCAATAAAATATATTTTTTTACAATACTAATACACATTTTCATGATCAAAATTTCAACTGTCGATCGCTCCAGGATAGTTATTAATAGTCCCCGAATAAAGTGCGTGGACGTTAATGTCTCCTCATTTGCACATTGTCCTCCGGTAGCATCATTTTAGACGGTGACAAACGAGCCAGAGTACCGCATCTGTTACCGAGATACATCATTTAAATTCAAATGTGTTTATTCAAATTCCCATTCGTTTATGGGGTGAATCAAAATCGGGGTGGGTCTCCCCGAAACCGGGGTATTTAACGTTACTTACTCCACTATGTTATCCACCGTGTCAACTACGACAATTATTGACGCTTGTTAAGAGCCCCGTGTTCAATATCTGTATTTATAATTTACGAAGAAAGATCCCCAATTTTTTTAACCGACCATTATAAAAATAACTATAATTACAATATTTGCATGCCCTCCAAATTTACTCAATTCCAACCACAACTTATGCACCGCAGTATTTTAACATTAATTGTCTGTCACTCTGAGATGAAACGACTACACAACTTTTATTGTAATAAAAAACAGCACAACGTTGCTACGTATTTCGTAAAAGCTTATTTATAAATTACATCGATAGTTTTCATGATATGCATTATTTTTGGCATTTTTTTAATTATTTTCACTCCCTAAAATCACGATCTGAGAAGATATTTTCTATATCATGATTAATTGCTATTCAAAATGATTGGTGTACATCTTTTTCCATCAAACTCTGTTGTTATGAATGCTAAAAAGCTATCTTGAATGCAAAATCTTAGTGCTTTTATTCGTTCAAGGCGTACTTTAATTTAGTTATCTTTGAGATCTTTCACTTTTTGAATCATACACGGCTTTAGTTTAAGTTATTTTTTTCAATATGTGGCAAATAAAACAGGCCGTAATAATTTGCGCTTAATAATTCTTCCAGTATAAATAAAATCATCTTATTATGCTAATATCTATTTTTACTTATTCAAATATTTGAAGTTCAATCAAATATGAGCGCTATATTATCAGCAGTTTTGCAACAGCAATGGCGGATTCTATACATAATAATTTAAATATTTGAGAATCTGCGATATTTACACATGTACAAATAATATTTATATCATATAAATATATGAACACTCCGGAGATTTCATATAAATATACTTCCATTGTCAAGCGCAAAATTTATGGAGATGAATACTTTAGGTTTTAAATTCAGTCGACGCCGTTTGCCAAATTTTATTTATATTTATTTATGTCTTCTTGTGCATTACGACAATGGGATATTTAAACATGTCTTCTTATTCCGATATCGGCACCATAAAATTCCAAATGACGTCAAAGTTACCCCTACGATCTCTACCCACGCGGGGTAGAGTTTATTTATTTATTTGGCCACACAGTTGGCCGCCGTTAGATCACACTTAATGTCCTCGACTTCTACCCTCAATGACATATATATCGGGGTAGTGCTGGGGGTGGACAAAGATCATCCCCGGGCAGACGTGTTCAACCGGGCTGACGGAAACAATCGTCCCATTGTTTAATCAAATAAGCCGTTGAAAAGCCTTAAAGTATATCAATAAATTTGCAAAAATTTAAAACATTCAATGGCAATAAAATTATATATTAAACTAATAATTTTCATAAGATATAATTTTAATTATATATAATTGGTAATCAAATTTTAATAGTTACTTGGGTAAATATAATAAATAATATCAAAAAATATTTTTGAAACAATTCTAAAGTTGACAGTCTCTATTTGAAAGGATATGGGGTAGAAGGCATTTGTCACAGCTTCCTTTTGTTTCCCGGTCGACTAGATACACTGTCCTGTATATATATATAAAGTGAATACAACTCTACAAAATACTTATCAAGGAATCATTTTAATAATATAATACTGAACAATATTGACAAGGATTGAATTTGGAAAAATCAATCATTTTGTAGTAGCTGGTGACAAAATTGTCATAATTTATGAAGTATTGCCGAATGTTTATATAGCATACGTGAAATAAAATTTGATCTGAAATACTGAAGCATTACATCTGGATTTGTTTATGTATAGACCTGTGTATACAATGAAAAGTAAATCTTAAATTTATATAGCTTAAATAATAGCCTAAAATAGATTATTGAATATCATAGAGTCATGTCCTCAATTAAATATTATAATAAAAACGATCCGTTGCTTTTGCCATGAAAAGTTTCTTTGGGCGATAACACATCACTCAATAAGTTCGTAGGATTACTAAAAACCAACAATAATAACAAAATTCGACTTTATACATCAACATAGTCTTATTTAAGAGTGATACATTAATTCCAATGCTTTTTTTAATATTTTAATGTCTCATCACTTTTAATGGAATATTTTTTTAAGTCTGCAAATAGGTTGTAGTAGCAGGTAGCCAGATTCGGAGAATACGGTGGATGAGAAAGTAGTTCAAAGTGCAATTCCAGCAAATTTGCCATTGTTGTGATTGACTTGTGACAAGGTGCATTGTCTTGGTGAAAGAGTACTTTTTTTATTTGGGGTCATTTTTTCGAAATTTCTTCCATCAAACTCACCAATAACGCCACATAATATTCGCTATTGATGGTTCTTCCTTTCTCGAAGTAATCGATGAATAAAATATCATGCACATTTCAAAATACGAAGGCCAAAACCTTACCAGCTGACATATGGGTTTTTGGTTGCTTTGGGTGGATTTCGCCGGTTGCTGTCCACTCAACCGACTATCGATTTGATTGCAGTTAAATGATGGATCTTTTATCCATTGACATTTACTGCATGTAAAAATTATTTTTATTGCGCTAAAGCAGCTCCAAAAAGCGTTCTGAACTGTCAAGGCGTTTTTGATCAATTGTGAGAAAACGCAGTATCCACTTCGAACAGAGTTTTCTCGTGGATAAATGTTGATGCAAAATGGTCATTATACTACCTTTTGATATATTTAAGGTATCAACTATCTCAATTAGCTTCCATTTATAATCGGTTAAAACTTTTTGTGGACGTTTTTATGTTTTCTGGAACTATTGCTGAATTTGGGCGAAAAGAGCGTTTAGCGTCCTTATAATCGGCTAACCACTTTTCTATATTTTTTTTCGATTGAGCAGAGTCCAAATAATACTTGTTAATCCATTGCTTTGCTTGAATGGTATTTTTTCTACGTATTATTTAAAGATTGGCGCTTCCTCAAATTCATAAACAACTATAAAATCATAGGTTTATTAACAATATTGCCAACTATATGTCATCTTACGAACTTATTGAGTGATGTGTTATGTTAAAACCAAGAGTGCTCATATACCGAATTAAATTAACTATTATTTGCGTTAAAAGGTATCATTTTGATAATTTATATACTGAGTGAATGCTGATGAAACTTAATTGAAAGCATAAAACGCCACGGTTAATATGCTATGGTCAATCAATTATTTTAATTAATGCAGGTTTACATGTTTCATCACTTTTTATTGTATACACAATAAATATAATCCTTATTATTCATCAGATCTCTAACTATATTTGCGGAATAATGTGGCTTTCTTATATTTTATTAATTATCATTTAACGTATTTGATACTGTATATCCCTATAATACTTGCTATGTTTGTTAATCACTAAGCTCAAGTGGTGCGATTTTGAAGCGTTTATTAAAAAAATATTTTATGAAGAGGTGGCATATCGGAAAACCTCTGGGGAGCTTTTACGAATATTTTTTCGCGGAATATGTAATTTTCATAATTACTGATATAGTGGGTAAGTAGGTGTAGTGAAGCGCAGTCTCAATTTTGATAATTAAATGCTGAGTTGTCACGGTCCCCCGTTCATATCGGGCGTCCCGGTGGACCGCGTGACTGCCGACTTTCCACTTTCCTTCTCTCTTTCACCTTTCGGAGATGGATGGCGAACTAGGGGGTGCTTTAGGGGGTGGGTGAGGCGCTTGTCGGCTGTCTGCCGACATAATATATGGTATGACACCTCGTCTCATGTATAAATGCATGTTGACAACGCATTTTTATTTCCACTGCCGAGATTCAGGGCGACTCTGCTTTTGCTTTTTCACACACTAATTACGTCAAATATAGATTTCATCCATAAATAAATAGCGCGTTTTTTCCATTCGCGTACTTAATTGTTTAAAAACAATTTCGTGCATTTATAATATATAAATGGTAGAAATAGCTTATGTATTAATCAACAAAATTCATAAATCACATAGAATCGATTTCATTATTGAAGTCTCCATTCAAGGAGATTCTTATTGGAAGATACTTTCAATATTTGTTTCGGTATTGTAAATTATTTCCTGGGCTTATATTTAAATGATCTAATTTAAATTTTAGTGGTTGGAAATCTTACGAAATCTTTGCGACTAGTAATTTCAGCTTCCATTTGTAGATCACATTTAAGCAAAGATAAGCCTTTATGTCCCAAATTTGATTAATAAAATTAAGTAGCAGTGTTTTTCAGTTAATAAGTCATATTCACTACAAATGTATAGTGTTGTAAGCTTAAGTCTATTTACTTAGGAGATAAGGCAAATAAAGAATATATTACCTTTTTCAATTTCAGAGTCCAACTTATACCTCTTTCAATTACGGTCGATCATTGACCAATTGGAAAACGTTGCACACTTCTTGTGAATGTTGTAATTCTCAGATTTTTTCCAAAAGGCTCATTTTCGAGAAATGTAATAATTTCTATAATTCTTTCTAAACGGCTCATTTCAGAGATTTTTTAAATTCCTAGATTTCTGCACTGCTCAATTCTTAGACAAGCGTAATGTTCTAATTCGGAGAAAATCAGCGTTTGACTATATGGACGCGGATTGACTCAATCCGCGAACACAAACGCGACAGAAGGTTCGAAATATTGGATACAGGTAAAAATTTAACTCCAATTTTGTCTTGTTAAAAAGCATATATGTATAAATATATAAAATATTTGAACGCTTTACCAATTTCATATTAGTTATTCGAATAATTGATTTTACGAATATTTGGGACCTCTAGTCAAGAGTCGACATAGGACCCACCGGAATAAAATCGATGTCGAATCACATTCGACATAGGACCGCAAAGGATTAATTAATATGATATTGCTGTAAACATGAGAAGAAATCAAATTTTATATGATTATGTCAAATAAAATCTTATATACTATTGATTTCTAAAGAACACAAATCCATTATAGAATCTTATGGTTTAATTAATGAGAGTGATAGAAATATTGAACCATAAATGTTCACGAGCATAGCAAATATTAGGATGTCCCATAAGTTTCTATCGTTTTCATAGTAAGAAAAAATTAACAATAATCTGTATTACATCAAAATTTATTGAATAATATATGATCCATACTGTTCTTTTTCCTTTCTCATAAAAATAAAATTCATTTCTGACGAGCAAAGACACATGAGGCCTGGCGTTATCGTGATGAAAAACAACGACTCGTCTGTTCGCTAATTCTGGCCGTTTTCTGGCAATTGCAACCTTTAGATTGTCAAGTTGGAAACAATATTTTGTTGAATTGATCGTTTCACCTTGCTGAAGTAGCTCATAATAAACTACTCCCTTTCAGTCCCACCAAATTCATAGCAAAAATTTTTTTGGATGTAGGCCAGGTTTAGCTACAGTTAAAGCTTCTGTACCCTTGGTCCAAGACTGTTTACGTTGGATATTCTCATAGAGTATCCAACTTTCATCTCCAGTGAAAAGTCTCTTCAAAAAAGATTGGCTATTATCTCGTTGGAGAAGAAGATCGCATTTTGAAATACGGTGAAGTTTATTTGAGTTAGTCAGTTCATGAGGAAGCCACACATCTGAACAATTGATGTAGCCCAATTTTGTCAGATGATTATGGACGGATGTTCGTAGAATTTCTAACTTGTTAGCTATTTCGCGAACAGTATATCATGGGTTTTCTTCAACCATGGCTATGATTAGATCTGTGTTCATTTGCGAAAGAAACTTATGGGACAACCTAATATAATCGAAGCATTATAGAAAACGCATCACTTATCATTTTTATCCATCCAAATCAAATTATATATTCTCACAATTAAAAATAAGATTTAAAATAAGCTAGGATGACTTTGAAAATTTCACACGCGAATGGCAGAACCATCATTTATTGTATTATATTCAAGACTGAATTAAAACATAGAGCCTGTCGGGTTGTCAAGCTAGTGAATACGTTTTTGTGAGGTCATTTTGTGTCCTAAGTTGATAGTATTATGCATGTGATGACACAAAGTGGCGGACTCCCCATCCCGGATTCCAGGCATATTGTTGCGGATGTTCCCCCAGGGTGTTCATGAAGGGTTTGTTCCCTCTCCGGACACGGGGACTTGCTGTTCAATAAACCATTTATCCGGTGAACATGCACTTACCTTGACCCAGACGTTTAACATTGTTATTTATTTATTAGAAAACGGTCCCCACTGTATGTAATAAATCTTCCCGCGAAACATTCAGGCGATCATTTAATTTATTCAAAAATACTTTCAATCGAATAATTTAAAACCGAAATTTTGCACCGAATGTTTGACAAATTTTCGTCGTGTAATTAATCTTCGAATCAAAGTTAGTCGGTGTGAAATTAAATGAAGTTTCGATCCAAAGTTAAAGATGACCCAAAACTTGGCAATTTCGGCACACATGTTTGGTACAACTGATAAACATTGCAATCTCGACCGCACGAAAGCATTCCTTTGAGGCAAATCAATTACAGCTTTGCAATGAAATGAGCATCATACCACAAGTGATACCGCTTAATATTATCGCTTTATAACACATATTTTTAAATAATTTGCTATAAAATCAATAAGAAGATCACTCATCGAAATCTACCTAGTTCCAATTACCACTATTTGGAGTGACTATTGCAATAATATTGAAGCACACAGTGTAGGAATTAAAACGTTTTAAAATGAGGTCCAATAAATTGTAAACATCCCCGGGTTTTTGCAAAAAATTCGCGGAATGCTTCTTCAATTCATCTTGATTGAATAGCGAGCAAATCATTATCTAAAATGCATAGTTTTCGTAACAATAAAGCATTTTGGAGCGCTCATTGTGGAGCGCTTAAGCCGAGCACTCGGCTAATATCTCTCATTGTGTCCTCAGTTCTCCCCCATTTTCTCCGTAAAGAGTTTTACTTAATATTAAATATATTGCATTTTTTTTCAACTACCGGGGGTGTAAAAAGCTGCACCCCTATCGGGGAGGAGCCCGCTGCCAATTGAGACTGCCCACTGTACCAGAAACAGAGATTACAATTAAATTCCTCGTGCAAAACGCAATAATAAGGGACGTATGGTCTAAAAAGCACGGTGTACTGAAAAGCGTATTCCGATTTAATTCTAAATTTATACCAAAAATACTTAAGCACTCTCCATCTGAATTCTGAGCATTGAATTCATGACTTAAAGCAAATAGTTTTAATGAGAAATTCTCGGAAAATAATTTTTGCGATCAATTTTCTTTTTATTTATTGTACTAATTTTCTTTAACAAATGATATTTACGGCATAACATATCATTCGATAACTGAATCGTTAGAATGAACCATTTTCAGATTATAATCAGTCTAATGAATTAATCAATCAAGTATTCTGTATAATTAATGATGTAGAATTTATTGACTGCCAATTTAAATGTCTTTTAAGAGGCTGTGCTAAAGTTTTAAAATGTATTTTTGACTAATTATTTCAAATACCCATACAAATTAATCAAATTTGTCAAATAGTATGGAAAAAAATTTCATCAAACAGTATTTAAATTTGATTAATAAATTGAATCTTAAATGAAATTACAACTACTATGTATTGCCATTTATACATACGTATGAAACATGTACATAATTTATATGCAATATGATATGTTTGCCATTGATCCAAAATTGTGGTTGTGTTCGTATTGAGGAACAATATTGGTATTTAATAAGTCTTTGAATAGTTTTGATTTAAGCCCCATTTTTGGGTTTTGCCTAAAGATTTTTTTTCATACAATAAACTATGCAGTGTGAATAAACTGGAAACATCAATCGATATTATGTCTCAGAAAACAATTCGAAATACTTAGGACAAAATGTATCAATCCCTTGATCTACAATATTATATTAGGTTCGATCGATGAAATCGAGCAAAATTTAAAAGCAAGATTGAGGTCTTGGTACGTTTATTAGTATTATATAGAAATCCTCTAGCTCTCTTACTTCTTGCAAAAATGTCACTATGTAATTAGTTATGTGTTGATTGAAATACAAGGATATTTATTTAAAATTCACATTTTATTAGCCGTTTGATTCAACCTAATGGATTACAAAACTGTTAAGGTAAATCAATCATTAACAAAGAAGGACAAGATTAATTTAATCTGAATTATCGATATGACAATAGATAAATAGTAATTCTGCACTATTTTTTATATTTTTATAGGAAAATATCTAAATATTCTTATTGTTTAATTATTTAATCAACATAGTGATTTGATTGATGGACTCTTACTTGAGAGTTTCGATTTAAAATAGCGCCTAGTTGGAAATATTGGATGTTTGATGATTGTTTTTGATCATCCTGCTTGAATCAGATTTGCTCCAATTTTTTAAAATTTAAAAACTAAGACGTTAAGATAAAAATGATTCCTTATGAGTATTTGATTTGCGATAATATTAATTAATTTTAAATTAATGATGATTTTGAATTCAATCTTACCTATAACAATAAGAATGAATATTCTGCTCGTTTATGGGCTCAAATATACATAAATTTACCATGTTTTTTGACAGATTTTAAAATTTATTTCTTAAAATTCAGAAATTGAATATAGCCAATATATTAAAAAAATAGTTTTGATTATATCGGATACTTTATGTGTGGGGTGTGAGCGGCCTTCCCGTCATAATCGCAACAAACGAGTATGATCCTTTACGCGCCAGTAGGCCACAATGTACAATTTGACTAGTTACGAGGGATCCGGCCCTGGCGTACCGGTGACTCTTATATTACAAACTAACACTTTTATACTTCCAACTATTTACAATTTGAATTAAGTATGTGAAAATACAAATAGGCTGTTGTTTTATACTTAAAGCAAACAGTCGATTGTGTGCCGAAATTATTTGGGCACTGTCAACGGAATGCTTTTGAAATAGCATTCCTTCTGGCTTCAGCAAATTGGATTTATAATTTATTTACATAATGATATTTTATATAAAACAATATTTATAAGACATAAGATCGACCATGAAATCTAGTTTAAAACATAATGTAGAATTATTTTGAAGTTGAAGTTGTAATGAGTAGGGATTTGATTGAATTGTTGAGATTATTTTCATCATTTTTTTCATGGCATTTTTTTAAATAACTGTTATAAAGCGGTTCTCTTTACGTGGTGCGTCTCTCTCAGAGCGTACCACAATTCTGCTCTCGGTGCAATATCGAGAAGCACGTGTCGGGCACGTGCGTGGCTCTTTGGCGCGTGCCAGCGCGAAGGGCTTCCGATGGCACACTGTACGTACCCTAATCTTCTTATGAAGTAATTCTTCATATTGTTATTATTTATCCGCTGTGCACGACGTAACGCCTTCAATGGGGATGATGAGATATTTAACGCTTTAGAATCTATTCACATTGTTACTTTTACTTTGTTTTTTGATTGCACGTAATCCTCGCTCTGAATAGGATTCAACCCTCAAAGGATCTGATTTATTTTTAAGGACTACTTTAACTAAGACAATTCATACAATTTCCGACATATTTACCATAATATCTTCTAGATATTCTACATCTAAATAAAACAAGAATATGAATGCATGGTACAATATTACGATTTTCTTTAAAAGATTTAATAATATGCCTCAAATCAACAATCAATGATTCACACATACAATTTCGATCATAATATTGACCATTACCCAACATTAATATCATATCGTTGCCAAATCCTTGATATACATATTGTATTACGCATATATGTATGCTTTTTTATAATATTAGCCCTCGTAAAAGTATAATCCTATTTTATAAGGCGCAGCAGCTCTCTTGAGCATTGTCAAACAGTAATGCTCGAGGACATATGTTTTAATAGAAGGGCCCTTTGATTTGTTATTTTTTCAACCCCTACAGGGAGATATTGTCGATGACAGATAAGATTAATACATTATTATTACATAGTTATATATCGTGCGGTAGAATCTCATTCAGAGGGGATGTAAATAAGAGCGAAATTCGACATGTGTGCATCAAACAAATTGCATAAATTTCCGTCTCAAATTATATATATTCGGTTGGATTTAAATTCTGAAATATTTCTTAATATTTGCGCTTTTAATTCTACTAATTTTCATATTGATATACATATTTTTAATATTGTAAATGGAGGGCTGTGTGTAGCAAACGCGTGGCGCGTTTTTCATCTCTCGATCGTCATAGAGGCATCATTTGTTCCCATCGACCCCATCGGGGTTGTCATCCGATAGGGAAGTATTTAAAATGATAGAGTCATCACGCTAGCAAATGACATTTTTAATATGATCGCATCAGTGCGATAAGGTCCTTGGGGAGGCTGGGAATAAATCCGTTATAACGCCCCGTCACGCGTCGCGAGAGAAATCTGTGACGTCACGGGAATCAAATTATATCATACTAACGATGACATTATGTCGTCAATACGCCGTCTTAATATTTTTGAGAGGCCTTTCAATTCGCGGCCGATATGAAATATATTTTTAGATTTCTAATGGACGGAGGAAAACCAAGCGATGAATGTCTTATTGTGTTTCTGGCCGGGGGTTGTATACAATATGGAATACGTATGGAAATCTAAAAGTCAATACCGAACAATAGACTTTGAAAACCTCTTTCATCGTTTATGTAACAAAACATCTCTTTGAATATGAAATAACATATTTAAATTTAAACAATAATAATATATAAAATATTCATGATGCAAACGAAAAATTCTCGACGCCGCTGTAAGAAAATTCCGAATCTAATTGCTTCAATAAATGTACAGTGCGGTCATCATTCTACTTTATTAATAAGATATTATTTCATTATTGACCATTGATTAATGCAATATAATACATTAATATTTTTGCATAATAATAGAGGTATTTTTCAGAATATTTCACTTGTAAAATACCATATCGATCTATAAAGAAAGATTTTCATGGGAAAAAATTGTTTTATATTTAAATACTGATGCAAATAGATCGTTTATATAAAATTCTATTTGATTGACTTAACCAATCCGATATTTAATGGATCAAAATCTAGATATTAAAATGAGTTTACTTTTAGATAATCAACCAGATAATCCTATTTATCGATATGATCTATATTTGTTTACAAAATGAGCCTAAGAAGATAAATACAAAATCAAAACTTGGATAGTAGAAATATTTTAATTGATTTTCATGAACATAATGTATTGGAACTAAATTTAATTAGAATAGCTAAAGTCTGCAAATTAATAATTTACAAGCCATACCGACGTCATTTTTTGGAAGATCTTCGAAAGAAGGAAACATGTTTTTTTACGACTTTATAAAACGAGACTTATGCGATATCAATAGGCAATCATTACATTAAAATTATCGCTAAAAATCCTATGAAGATAATTTTCATCTAATAGTTACGGAAAAATTATCGGATACTCCAGAAAACCAATTATTTGTGCATTCTTCATTGGTTATTAATACTATTAGTTAGTGTTTGAGAAGAATTAATCATTTTTTATAAAAAAAATTATTGCTGCTTATTAATATCAAGTGGTTTAAAATATAAAATAATATACCAGCACTCGTTATACATAGCTTTGGTAGAGCTGTGAAGCTCCCTTTATAGTTAATTTTAACCCACGTTCATTGAGCTTTCGATCCAATATTAAGCCGATGGATTAATTTATTTAATTTGTACGTAAAATCATATTGCTTTAAAATGTATGAAGTCTAGTAGCCACCCTGTAACCAGTCAATATAAATTACCGTATACATTGAAAGACAGTTTAAGATGAGCGCTTAAATCTATCGGGAGAGAAATAGGGTTGATCCGAAGGGAAAATCTTCATTGCGAGGGGAAACGCTAAGAAAATATACTTTGCATTTTTTACCAGGGTGCAACGAGTGTAAAAGGGATGAATATATGCAGCTTATTTCTGTTTCGGCCAAAAATTATTCATAGGGTGTTATGGGGTATTTTCCGATAGCACGTAGCTTATACATCAACTCCGCCTTATGTATATTACGTTTTTACGGATAAATTTGTTGGTGTACGCCCGAATGTGGGGAAATCCCAACACCGGGTGCCCATTTTATATTAATTACTAGCTGGTACCCGGCGCGTTGCTGCCACAGAAGAAATAGTTCTAAAAATACCATTTGAAATTTGAAAGAGTTATCTTGTTTAATTAGCAATGATATAAATAATGATATTTTTTCCGACAATTAATACATTTATTGATATTGAATGATATATAAAGAAAAAAATATTAAAAGCGTACATTTTGCTTACTTAATTGTTCTGCTAAGTGCTTTAGGGTAGAGAATAGTTTTGGCTTTTCCGTCTTTAACAAATACAAATAAATTTCTCGGCTGTCCAACGTGGATTTTCTAGATTCTTCCGCACACTTGAAGTGCCTTGTTGATGGTCATTGAGAATGCAAGTCCAACGGGGAGCTGCAGTCGTCTCTTATCAAATTGCACGTCGGTGAGAATGAGCACATCTTCTCCTTTCGACTTTCCATTAAGAATATATAGTTGTTTCGATGATATTCGGCATCAATTTCTTCATAGTGAGTCTTGTTCCAATTTGTAAGGTGGCACATCAGGAAGATCTGACGAATTTAAAAACTCGATTGGATAGTTAGTAACTTGGTCTGCATTCATGGCGCTATCAATCGATTTGTAGGTAACAGAATCATTTGCAATTTGTTATTGTATTGTGTGGTTGATTGTATTGACGTCGGTGTTTTCTGCTGCCAAAATAGCATGTTCGCAAAGCCAATAATGATTTTTATAATTACTAAAAATCTGCGGAAAAACTTTCTGAATGAGTAAATCGATGGATGGCACAACAACGCAAAAGTTCGATGGAAATTAAATAAACTTGGTAGCATCAACATGCACTTTTCCTTCACCAATGTTCAATAGTCGTTTTAAAAATGTGGCTGCCGACGCATCACGCTACAAATGTACGCGCATATTTGTCTTTAATGTCAGTTTTCACACGTCTCTCCAAAGATGCGATGCTTTGAGGCAAGCATCAGCTGGTGTCGATGAAAGCATCACTGGAAGAGGTTGTCGAAAGTCGCCACATAATAAAATTAGAGCGCCACCAAACGGTTTTGCATTTGATCGTAAGTCTTTAAGAGTTCGATCAAGCATTGCATTCGTCCCAGATAATCCCCTTGCAAATTTTCAAAACTTTAGCTATGTCAAAAACTTTAGGAATGTTACATGTCAGAGCTTCCAATAAATGCATATCTAATGGCAATTTGAATGCCGAATGCGCTGTTCGTCCACCATCTAATAATGTTGCCGGAATACCTAATGAAGCAAGAGCTAAAGCAATTCTATTTTGAGATCGAATGTGAGCCAATAGTAAAGTGATGAGATACGTTTTTCCAGTACCGCCAGGCGCATCAAGGAAGAACAGATCATTTGTAATTGTATCGTAGGTCAATTTTTGTTCCGCAAGCAAAATTTGTTCGTTTGCTTCGACAAATGCATCCAAATCATTAGCATTGTACTGCTGTTCAAGTGCAGAACGAATTCTTGTTGAATGAATTCTTTGATGTTGATGGTTAAGCAAATGTCTTCGATTTCGATCAGAGCTTGATTGAAAATCAAGCTCTGATCAAATCAAATCAATCGTCAACATATTGTTATTAAATAAAATAATTATTCATTTGATTCTTGTTTTTTTATTTTTTAAATTAAATTTAAATTCAAATCTGGTTAGGTTAGGTTTGTTTGTTTTCATTGTGTCGAAATGAAGGCGTTTTCAATTTACCAATAAATTTGCCCCTCGTTAACAGGATTTAACCTTTATCCATTTTACACTGGGATGCAATCTGTAATCGTAATGAATATCATATTGAAATGCAGCAATATTCAAATCAACATGTACTTTCGATTCTCGTTGCACGTTGGTCGTCTGATTTTTTATCGGATAGCACTCAAACGTACTTTTTCGGTTGTTACGTACGTGAATAAGCGATGAATGAAATGAAGCATTTTAAAAGTGCTTGCGATAAATAATTTGGATATAATTGACTCACGCCGATGGATGACATTGGATGACCTGCAAATGACATTGACGTTTGACGTATGCGTTGTATGTGACGACGACACGACGCCTCCTACTGCAACTTGTAGGTACTATATACCTATAGCCTTGCAACGCATAATCTCAAACACGTCAGAATCAACAACTTTTCACACATTAAGTTTGAATTAAAAATCTACTGTAAGTTAATTGTACTATGCCTATGTCACCCCCTGATCCCTTGGCAATAAGTGGACCAAGTTTTGTCTCAATCCGATGAACGCGCATATCAACCCATTTCGCCCGAGCATTAGACGGGAAACGCAACTTATTTTTATATATTAGATTATTTGATAAACTATCCTATAAAATAACAATATATCTAAAAATATTATTGATCGATTCAAGACCTTAAATTTATTAAATTTAAGCAAATAACTCTCGTTGGTTAGAGATGAAAATTATATCGTTCAAACGCATTTTTGTTATTGGGATTACTTAATAAAAGTTTGACATTTCAATTAATTCCAAAATTACAATGAAGTTCTTCCAGTGTTTTTGGTATTGTAATGCTCTCCAAAATTCGTAAGAATTTTTAGCAAAATTCTATACAAGTTATTCCATCAAATTGCGGATTATAAGTCTGGCGTTTAGATATCTCCCCTTAAATATCTTCACAGAACGACACCCCTCTACGTCTCGTAGAGCTACCTGAGCTCCGTAGACTCGGCGTAACCATGGAAATTTGCATGAAGTTATATATTTATATCATCGACATCTAAGCAAAAGCAGGGGTGGAAAATATTTATATTTACGGCTCAAATAATATTCAATAATCCGATCGACTTCTTTTGCTTACAAAACCAATCCCCCTTGTGAATAATTTCAATTAAATAAATACATGCATTGAACGTTAATCAGAAAATGTATCGCCACTATAAAATAATCATATTGATTGGCCTCTTATCGATAATGATTCTTTTTAAAACATTATAAAAATAATTTAAAAAATTTCACTACCACTGCATTTAGATCGAACATTCTCTTCTGAAATGTCCTTAAATGGACAACCGACAATTTCACTCCCAGATAAACGTTAATTTCCCTCGTATAAGCAAACCCCAATACTGATTCAACGCAAATCCTTTAAGAATATTAAATTCATAGACAAAAATAGGAGGATAATTTCGTTAATCAATTTGAGTCAAAAAAATAATCACAACGCCATCATATGACTCATATATTATTAACAATTAAGAATTATTCAACTGATTATGAAACGAAGTATAATTGTTATGAAATGTAGGAACATTGCTATGATATGAATGCGCTAAAAATGCCAATCGATATAGTGTATTAATTTGAATTATTGATTAAAAATAGGATGGGGGCTGTCATTGAATGAAGTTAATTTGCTTGATGATTACACAATACAGAGTGCGCCAGTTTAAGTGTTACCCGATTTACTTCAATATAGCTACCAAATTACTGTACTGAATCGCATCAATTTTTACTTGAGCGTTTATTAATTGCATTGTTAAAAACTCACGAAAGTTATTATCGTCTAATTTAAGGATCACTACATATATATACAATGGAAATCAACCGAAATATTATTGATAATTCTCAATCGTTCTTAAACTAAATGTGTATATTTTACATATTTAACCATTGTAATCGTACAAAACAACCAAAAACTTATGCATAAATAGTTCCGATATTAGAATGAAATGCAAATTGCCTTGTATGCTTCAAAACACATGCATACGCAATATTTGAGATCTGCCGAACATTGTTTTCTTATGTGAGAAACTTACTAATAATTTGGAAAAGTGATTTGAGCTGGAAGGACTGGAAAAGTTAGGACTTTTCTAGGTCAGCATTAATATTTTAATGAACACCGAAAGTTGTCCGCTGCTGTATTTGTACCAGAGCAACAAAACTTGGCACCATCTCATCTAGTTCTATTCAATAAAGTGAGGCCTTTTACAATACAAATAACTTGCAAAATGATTCGCAACTCCTATACATGTGTTGAAGTCCATTTTTAGATTAAGTGTATAATACCCAAGCAGCGATTAATGATAATTATTGCCTTTAATTAATTAGCTTTTGATGATTTATGGGTAGCATCAATTGGGTGTCTTTATCTTGTCCGTTTTGATTTGCATCAATACATAATACGATGTAACGCGCCCATTTCCCCAACGCCCCATGGATTCCACCCTACGAAATCCATTCATCATCTTCGATAAAACTTTACGTATTTCAAATGTCAAGGTTTCACCCTCTATCGCATTGGAAGCACGAAAAACTACCGAGCGTGGTGGTCACAGATAAAAATACAAAATCGATACTCACGCTCGGGATGTTGTCATTGGTGCAGACGCCCTCTTGTAGCAGACGATCCCTGATCTCCCAAGCGAAGATACTAGGACACTCTCTCTTGTATTGGCTGATCTTGTTGACGACCTCGGCGGTGGCCACTCTTGGCTTCGAACCACCGATCGCTCTTGGTCTTATCGATCCGGTCTCGTAATACCTTAAATTCATTCATCAAATGTATTTATTCCGTTAAATAAAATTGATAATAATCGATTGGGATGCACATTATTGATTTATAATATATAAATACACATTCAATATTATATCAAGAACTCAATTTTAATAACATTGGATTTATTGATGTTAAAATATGAAATAGATTATGGCAAACGCCGTCAAAGGCGTAACAACCTTTGTTCAACTAACCGTCTAATGCGGACCCCGCTCGAACGTATCCAAATCTATTATCTGGTATACACGTCAAGAATTTTCTGCTTTCGTTCGAGTAACTACAGATTATAATTCAACTAGACAATATCGTATTAAAATATTTGTGTAATAGTATACCTTCGAAGCCTCGGTCGGCGTGTCTAGGCAAGAATTTAACGCTAGATATGTCCAAGACCACAAATATGCCGGTCTCGGGGTGGTTTTGGGTTACATACGAACTGCACCGATACAATTCATCAGGTGATGCTGGACTCTTTATATAAACATATTTATATTCTGCCTGCTTGTATATAGTGATTGATCTGATAATATTTTAGATATCGATTACGATGATGCAAGAACAATATGGGTAAAATTGGTAGCAGGGCAAAAAAACACATTAACAATACAGGCATGAATTATAGCTATGATCTTGAAGTTTTGATTTATTATCATAATTCAATTACAATAAAAAGACTGGGGGATGGCAAAAAAAACCTTTTCACGTAAATGGGATTTGAACTCACGACCTTCAATTGTCGTGGCTGATATTCAAAGAACATATAGCTCATTAATCCAATCGATCTGACTCACTTTTATATAAAAGTTATATGGAATTATATTTTACTTTTGTATGAAAAGTTTAGCGTTAATGCTCAATGATATCTAAAATATATTAAATACAATTTAACGTATTTTATATTTACACAAATCCACCAGATCAACTGTTACTAATTTGATACGTCATAACTTTGTCAATTTTTAATATTCCGATTCCACATATAGTATTTACGCGAGTTAAACGCGTGTTTATTATGTATTGGTCGAAGATGCTGTTTTAATTGTTTCATTTCTTAATATCATCTCATCTAAGAAGACAATGACTTGAAAAGTATATATAAACTCGTAACATTTCAAATTGAAGTCATTTTTTGTGTTAATCGAATGGAATTATTCGACGGTATAAAACCAATAGATATCTATTATTGTGTATGCTAATATAAATAGTTGGCTTTCTACAGTTTATAATCAATATAATAAAATTACATCAAAGCAAAAATGAGTACACTATTATCAGCAATTTGACAATTATAACGAAGTGAAGCTGGTTAAATTCGATTTCGCTTTATGTTATTATACAGATCGATACAATATTCGATAATGGCATTCGTGTGATATAAAAAAATATCACTAGAAAGGCGTAATTAACTAATGATTAGATCGTTAAGCGTCAAATCGAATCGCATAAAAACCGTTTAAAAAATCACACAGTTGCATTGGGCCCATTATGATTGTTGCAATGATAAAATAATGTCAACTTTGAATATTTATAATCGATTAATAGTGTCACTTTTTGCGGCCCCACAGTTTGGCTTTCAAAACTATAGACTGGTTCGCAGAGACCACATCACACGCTCGCGCCGTTGACAGCATGTCATTTCTAACATTACAAGCAAAAAAAAACCTCCTCATATGCAATGTGACATTCTGACAGACGGCCACAGGTACCCTGTACTTAGCAACAGATGCTCTCAACTTTAGCATGGCAAAAAATAATAAACAAACAATACGAATTAATTTGTGAATTTTATTGATTTTTTTCTGTAGGCGGTATCATATATCGTCGATTTGAAGGTCTTCTTCTATCGCATTTTTTTATGGACCTTCTTATTGACACACGTATAGCGTTTTGAGTACGGTCCCCATATGTTTCATCACTGAAAGGCTTCAGAGGAAAGGTTCGCCTCACCTCTGGCAGGTAAATTCGCGACTGACACCGAAAAAGACTACGTTTTTTTTGTGCGAAGAAATTGTGCGCGAAAAAACAGATTTTTTTCTATGAGACCCTCGGCGTGGCCATCGTATTAATTTTCATGTAAAAAACGGCGACGAACTATATGAGATAGGCGATTCTTTTACGACGAAATCTCAGGGAATTTTATCTGAATATTTGAAAGCTTAATGGATCAATAGTGTGTTTATGAATTCTGCGCGAAATTTCACAGCCAAAATAGTATAAAAGCTCTTATTTGACGCGATTATCGTGACCAAAAATAATATTGATAACCTGATGGAAAAGCATATAATTTTTGACTATGAATTTCAAACGAGTTAATGTATATATTCAATGTCCTTTGGAAAAATTTCATACACATTTTTATATTTCAATTAGCCTTTGTATACTGACTTTGTTACTTTTGCGGTTTTATTTCTTCCAGTTTTTGTACAATCAAATCAAATTCATTTATAGAAACCATAGATTTCGTCGTGTATTAATTTTTGAACCACGTAATAATGAATTACCGTGCAAATATGTGAATGCATGGCATTGGGCACATTTGACATACCGTATTTAATGTAACGTTTATATGAGAGTAATCTTTTAGGACCCTCTTATGAGCTAATTTTTTATTTCATTTGATAATAAAGGGTAAAAAAATTGAGTTTTATTCGGTACATTGATATGTGATTGAGCAATCCTAATTTTTAAACAACCAGTGATTGATCATATATAAGTTTTCCTACGATATTTTGCAATCTTAAATCATCTCATTAACATGATTTATATCTTGGATCAAAAATTATCGAACTGTTCATGAATTGATACGATCCAATACGAATTAAAAACGTTGAATTCAATGTTATTTGGCAATATTACCCAAACAATAAAAATTAAAAACTTTGACGAGTTAATTGTCAATAAAATTGAAGAATTACTGCCAATTTTAACTCTGGTATATCATTTGAAATTACTGTAAATCTTTAAGTAACACTTTTTCATTTATAAGTAAAGTTCCTATTATGATATATGAAAAAAATCATACTCGATTGCCTTATATATTAGGGCATATCACATGGAAAAAATAGAATATCAGTTAGTCAAAGGTCGACCATGATTGAGAAAAGTTCTATGTAATACTTTACAAGTTCAACTATTTGAAATTGATAAAGGTACCATTCAAATATGAAGTCATTGTTGTTATGTCTACTGTTTTCTATGACTTTTAATAGGGTCCCATCAAGAAACGTTTCCGATTACTTTTTCGTACGAGTTCAAATTGGGATACAACGACACAAAAACAGATCAATAACAATTCAATTTGGGAGAGTAAAATTTAAAAAACATACGAAATATTTAAAAGCAACAGTTGGGGCTAATCCACATATAAAAGTTCAAGCATTTGAAGTGAGTAACACGTTTATTTTTCGTCATCTCGCTTCAATGAGAAAGCTGGGTAAGTGAGTGCCGCACGAACTGTCATAAGGTCACAAACTGAGGTGCTTTGGAGTGTGCTCTTCGTTGATGATTTATAATCATAAGATTTAATTTTTAAATCACATCATTACTTGTGATAAAAAAATGATATTATACGACAGCATGAAAATATCTGAGCTATGATCGAATACTGATATATCTCTAGAATACTCGTCAAGGCTTTCAATGCGTCAAAAATATTCATGGTTGCTTTGTGATAATAATGATAGAATATATTATTAATTTTCAAATCCAGCGAAACTGTTATAGCTAAGAGTTAAAGACGTGAAATAGAAAATATGCATCAGAAGCTAAAAATGAAACAGTCACCAAACAGTTCCAAGACTGTACATCGCAGATTTATGTGGTCGAGAGTGATCATTTCCAAATTAAATACTTTAAATTGTGAGATTTTAGCATATTCACCCTATTTGCTAGATTTTTCTTCGATAGGTTTTACTTTCCTCGTCACATGGAGCTCATTTTAGGGAATAAAAAGTTCCAAAAGACGAGATAATTCAAGAGTTCGGAGATTTTATTGGTTCTAAAATTACGGTTTTTCATAAAAATGTAATAAATAATTTAGTTACTCGTTGACAAACGATTATTAAAGCTAATGGAGCTTATTTTGATTTAATTTATTATGCGTTGTAAAAGTAATGACACCTTTATTCTGCAAGATCCGAACGTTCATGTTGTATACCCTAATAACATACTACCATCTTTTAATATTAATTTGGATGCTTAATACGAGTACAACTTGATATAAGCGAATATTTCGTTTCGTTTTTGTCAATAAAAATAAACATTGCCTTTTTTGCTGGGGTAGCAAATTGATTTCCCATGTTCAATTTTCATCCCTTGTAGAGACTCACCTGCCAAGAATTTTGGAGACACAGCCATTGGAGACTTGTAAGATCCGGGAGATGTCACAGGGCCGCGCCCCCGAATGTGCGAGCTCCACAATCTTCTGCCTGGTAGAGTCCGGAAGTGGTCGGCCCCCTACAAACACCCCGCCCAGTTGGTTAACCCCGCTGTGACCTGCCGGACACACAACGCACCCGCGTCACTTCTAACCGTCCTTCTACCCGCTTATTCCACCAGTCGTCCGGTTTCCTTCCACATCCACCATTACCACCATTCCGAGAAGCGAAAGAGACTACCAAACAGTACACTGGGTCATCATGATAAGTGTATGTACAATTTGGACACGCATTCGATCAAACAATCAATTTGCAGTCGGATTGTTGTAATTTACATCAATCATATTATATATATATATATATATATATATATATTTAAATATGTTTAAATTCAGTGCGGATACTTTTCAATCAAATCTTAGGCATCCATTAATCGATTATGATATTTTTTACTATATTTAATTTGACTTAAAATACTTTGCATAACGATGGTGAAATAAGCGGGTATGTTGGAGCGTCGCTTGGGGTAACAGCGGTTCTCAACTTTTGCATTGTTATAAATATTACAATTACTGACAAATCATTTGTTATCAATATTTTCAAATATGGTTAGCTACATTCTACAAAACAAACAGATTTAACGAAGTTCTAAAAATCTAAATATTGTTCATGTTAAAATTAAACTGTCGATGCTCCAAATTTAGGAAAATTGGTACTTTTCCTTGTTGTTTCTCATTATTTGTACATTGTGTATAACGGGAAAAAAATAATAAAAAAATCTGCCGATATCAGAGGCGAAGATAGGAAAAGTTATTTCAGCTGAAAAACGTTAGAGAGCGGAAAAATGTATATAGGGCCTTTAAGTACCTATTGCCGTTTGAGCTTCGTTTTATAGCTATAACTGCTCTCCTCTTCACCGCGGTATAAACTTTTTAATTTCGCCTGGAAAATGGCCATAAAGGAGAAGTTTTCCCAAGGAAAATGCCTTTATCTCTAAGACAGTTTGAAATTATTATTTCTTTGAAACTAAAAGACCCTTTTACGGTGCCTTTTATCTTTAGCAAAATCAAATATTATTTTACATTAAATATTTTCTCCCGCCGTTCATTTCTTTGGCCCCGTCTCGCAAACTCGTTTTTCGAAAGGGAAAAAATCCCTTTGTGCTCTCATAAACTCTCCGAGATGATAGTAGAATACGCAATTTATAAATTAATAAAAACTAAGCAGCTTTTCTACGGGCTCGGACCTTAAAAACAATAATTCTATAAGACGTACAAATCTACTTGTGGCATTTAACACTTGAAGCGTTTCAATAAAATACTTAGACCAAAATAAAATTGAACCTTTATGGGCCAGATCATCCATGCGATCCAATAAGCCTGTATCGGGTGGCCAAGGGTTAATGGCGCCCAATTGCTGAGCGGGCAACATCCTAATATATCCGGAATACACAATTTGCCTGGAACAATTTATAAATGACATTAAATTACATAAACAATCATTCATTTTATGGTGGAAACCAAATTGTAAAAATATGCGAAAATAGCCTCAAGCTATATACATTTAGTCGGTATTTTATATAAACCCGTAAATAAATTATTGATATTTTTCTATTAATTGGGTAAAAAAATTGATTTTAAGCCAATTTATTGTGATGTATTGCTGATTATAAGAACATTTATTATTACATTGATTAAAGGTATATTTGCCAAGACTGGAGATATGGTAATTAGTCATTACAGTATTAATGAATCCACAAAAAACATATATGATAAATGCTTTTATGAAATGTATTTAAATTGCTTGCCCATTGTAAACAACGGTTGTAAATAAGTTAAATTCTATCATAATATGCGTTGCATTGGGAGCGTTCACGGGAATAAATGGGAATAAAAAGTGCACTCGTCGAGGATTGCAATACAGATCCCGGTCGTCGACAGCACCTGAAATAAATTAGTGATGCATCAATGGCACTATGATGAAATTTTATATGATGTAGTTTTGCGCTTGTTAACAACCCAAGAAAAGCGTGCATTCAAACGAATGTTCAGAGCAGATGCCAATTACCATTGGCATTCGAGCGAAATGTTATTCACAAACGTGCAACATTAAAATATTGTCTCAAAATTGCATGCTATCCAAGGGAATATAGAACGTTTTATCGCCAAAATGTAATTATGTGTTTTGTCTCATTGTTAAAATAATGGCGTGCTAAAATGTCAATCATTTAAGGATGATATTCGTCAATTTCTAGCAAATGGGAATTGGATAAAAAATAATTTATTCGCCTTATGAATGAACGAGATCATACAAATGCTCGGATTAAAATGAACGATCAAAGTATAATGATATTAATTATTCTTTTGCGTTAATAAGCATGCTCGCCGACCGTGGATTTCACCTTCCCCGGAGGGGTTAAAAATAATAAATGACTTTAAAAAGGGGAAATGTTGTTGTAGAATTCTTCCACCATAGCGCTTTTTAAGTGTAGTTAATTACGTCAAGTGATTTTTTTTATGACGTATCCTTTATATTCGGCCTCCCCCGACGTTAATTATTTTCTAAAGGTGTCTTTTCATTATTGCATTTGTTGTCATCTATTCGAGTACATCCCTTTTATTCAACCCCTTTTTTGTGTGCCCAGAGTAGGCCCAATTAAGAACTAAAAACTCTCATTTTTAATAGAGAGAATATTTTTAGCCGAGCCATTTTCGTTTCGTGATTTGGGCGCTTTAAAAATGTCAAATAATGTCGCAATTTAAAGGCAAAAATTACCACAACAAAATTACTGTGTGGCGTTATTATTTGATGCTGAGAGGTGGTTGATCTATTTGAAATTCATGAATTTCACATCCGACGGAAGCATCCCTTGTCTCTCTGGATTAGAACGAATAAAAATGATTAAGAAAATAGTTTTGCCTTATTAATGATATTATTTTTAAGTTAATAATCAATATAGTTTAGAATTGCAAGCTATTTTTTGGTTTTATGATCATATTAATGGCTTTATATATAAAGTGTTTTAAATTTAGAAAACATATAATTAAGGAATATTATTATAAATGATTATATTATTTATATCAATCAATAAATTGTTTTTAATCAATTTTTTATTGTAAATACTATGTTTTACATCGAAATTAAGTTTTGAGTTGAAATCCGTCGGCGAGGTGAAAACTTTACGCACAATAAAATTTTTAGACATTTTTTCGCAATAAAATGTGATGATTTTTTAAAATATTACACTATTATTTAAGATTAAAAATCGATCTACTGTCATTTAATTTATCAGCCAAGGTTTACGCGTGGATCAAAAATGATATTTTGATTATTTTTATTGAACGATTTTTACATTAAATTGGCATTTAAATCATACTGTCGTCAATATTTTGCCATTGTGTCATTGCGTTATTTAAAAATATATGAATAACAAAAAAATAATAGATTACCTTAAAAATCAAGCTTGGAAATGTTTAATCCCAGCTTTGTAGCGTCATTTACTTATACTAGAATCTTCTTATTTCAAAATAATAATCACTTTACATTCATTGCAGTAATCCCAAAACTTATCTCCGTAGTTTAAAAATCACAGTTATAAATTCGCATGCATTTTTATGAGATTCATCCCAAATCGCTCTATAAATGCTTCTCAAATATGCGTATTACTTAATAATTATTTTCGTAAATAAACTAAATTTGTTTCAGCGCACATTTTAACAACATACGGTTGCATTGGAATATAAAATTAAAATCGCGTACGATTGGCGTATTTTTTCCACATTTTTATTTAAGATCGAATCGCGGAAGACTTTGCACCCCCAATCGCCAATAATTAAATGTTATAAAGATTTCGGGGATGTTTGATAAGAGCACGTTGGTGAAGGCTCCTCGCGCGGAGCGAGCACGACCGCCACGTTTGGCACGAGCTTTGGTACTGATCAAAGTAAAGGTTATGGCTCTCAACCTGTGATAACGAAAAATAAACCCCTCAAATGAGACCACATCGAGTTGGACAACACCCCAAGTTGGTCTCTAGTGTAGTATGCGCTATGGGGTAATGTTGTGCGATAATGCAATACAGGTTACGACCCTATACAAACAATTGAGGTGCCAAACAATCTATAGTATTTAAAAGCACCTTGTGATGCGGTGGCCACACGTTCTATGTTTTTATTGTAAACTTAGTGATGATATACTATGATGATTAAAACAACGCTATTTATGTTTAAATCTTAAGTATTCTGACTATAAGGACATAAATAACTGTTTTAGTAAATATAATGCCGAAAACATTTTTTAAAATACCTTTTTTATGACCATTAAATATGATTTTATCATGCGTTTTTTTTTAACGCTTTGCAGTATTTATGAAATAAAACCTTCTACAGATATCCAAATGCTTACAACATTGTTTAAAAAAAGATTTCTGATTTTGCAATGAATATTTATGAAAAATTACTCTTTTTTTAACAAAGTTATTCTATTTTATTAAAATATTATATTAGGAAGACCAGAAGGAATAATACATTTTATGATATTCTGTTTGAGTGCAGTTTGTGTCCAAACACAGTAAGTATTTTTTTGTTAATCTCTCAAATAATTTACCTGCATGAAGCCCGGGCTTTTTTTAAAATGGAAGAGATGATTCGTGTGGCTTTTACAAGAACCCAAATTTCTTCCTCAGAATCAGCTATACATTTTTTGCTGTTTTTATTGGTTGTTTGCATTACACAAGAAACGTTATCTACACTTCCACCAATTAATGCAAATTCTTTCAATTGAACGTCTAGTTCATGCATATAACCACTGTCGTCAATACGTGCAATCTTATTTTTTTTCAGTGGTTTTTTTCACAATTTTTAGTATTTCAACCTCCTCTCCCGTTATATCTCTAGAAAACAGACTGAATCTTGTGACGAACGTAAAAATATTCCTAATTAAGTATATATATCATCATATTTAAAATCTGCAAAATATATACATTCAATTCACACTCGACAGAGTTTATGATAGAATCAATTCAAATCGGAACAAAACTGACGTCTCAACATATGAGATATAGAACTGCAAGGTTTAAAACATTATTAACCTAGTTATTATTTAAGCACAGTGGATTAGTTCTTGTAATCTTACTGTAAGTATTCTGATTTAAAACCTAACTAAAGAGGAATAAATCATCATGCAATTAAATTTTTTGAATTAATTGATAATGTCGATCGGATGCACTTAAAATTATTTATTATATTTACAACTATATTAAAATTAATTTTTATTGTTTTATCTTGAGTATATTTATTTAACATATATAACATGTATATAGCTATTTTTGTATACATAAGCCAGCCTACCTACAAATATATAGCCTAGCCCTTTTTTGGAGAATCCCTTTTAAAAATGAAACCTGTTGTTGAAAAATATTATCCTTACAAAGTTTTTAAAAAAGTCTGAAATTAAAATTATTCATCAATTACAAACAACGAATCGTTCACCGCTTGATTTTTTGGGATTGTATTAAAACTGCTATTTTTAACAACCTTATTAAATTTACTAAAATATTACAATTCATTGCATTCTATTGATTTTGCAGATACAATGAAAACAAGTAATGAACTTAAACTAAAGCTCGAAAACCAAAACATAATTGAGGTAAAGCTCATTACAGTACAATGGTATCTCTCATCGACGATTTATGAAACTGTAACTCTTAATTTACAGTTAACTTCAATTAATTTGTATTTTATATAATAGTTATATAGTAATACTTGATTTTTATTTGATTTTTAAAGTTAAACTTGTCTTTTGTGCATTAAAAACGCAATATTGATGTTCGAGATTTAATTTGCATTGAAATTCGAATTCGTTTTAATATATTTATGGTGTATATATAATATTTATGTTGTTTTTCATCAGTATGTAATGTTAACATGTACGGATATATCATATCGCATGGACACCCTTCTGAAACATTCCAAAACAAAACGTTCTGTTCTATACAACACACCCATAACGCTGACGGTGCTGCGTCTCTTTCTGGCGTACGGAAAAGCTTATGCAGCATAGCGCTATCTCTGTTTCACAGCCTTCTCTACCCGTATTCAACAAACATAAATTCAAACTTGGAGCTTTATCTCCGGCCAATGGGAGCGCGGTGTGACCCTCCTCCGCCAATGGAGGCGCGCCTAGACTTCTCCCTCTCCGATGGGCTGACACAATTGAATCACCAGTAAGGTGGCAACACTGCCTGTTGTTATTTATTTCGCATTATGATTTAGCACCGAGTGCTCGCAACACCTTTGCAACACTCGAGCCAAAACCGAAACACCCAAAAATACACATGTGGATAAATTTTCCGAGAAGACAATGTCTCCATGATCAGACGTTAACAACATTTTTGTAAAGAATACAGCACAATTAAATCTTGTAATTTTAATCAACGCTATTCAATATTTAATTTAATGTATATTTTTTGTGCTTCGGCTGGTATTAAAGGCAACTTTTAGAGACACGTCGGAATATGATATCTGTGACATTAGCGGGGCTCGGTACAAATAATTTATTCGAGTCGATTGTTTCAAGTCAGTGATTCCCCTTTACGTTCCAATCGAGCAAAAGCTCGTCTCATAAAGCTCCCGAAGAGCTTTCTGTCACACTGCGGTAGAGCCTCTTTGCGCTTCGCCTCAAAGCTCTCTTACTTAATGTACCAATCCGATGAAGGAAACATTATCTATTCCCACAATAGGTAAACGTATTTTTATGAAGAATTATACGAGCGGCAGATCGAAAAGTGAAGAGGCCGATTTATTTTTTAATTCATTAGTTCCATATTTTTTATTACTCCATAAATTCATGAAAATATATTGATATATGAAGTATATCAATATGAAATATCTTGAATAATTACAACTAATAGTAATAATATTAAGAATGCGTTATTAGGGTTATCTAATTATTATATCATTTGAAATTATTCATCCTCTTGTAATAAATCCTTTTCTATCGAATTAAATCACGTCAAGTCCTAAAAGTCAAGTAAGTCACAAAAAAATGCATTTTTTTTAGGTATAAACAGGAATCAATCTCATAACTGATTATTTCATTTTTATTACTATTTACTATCAAATATGTAGCACATTTTCATACTTCTCGAAATCATGAAAGGTGTTAAATAGTTGATGTGTTTATATGTAAATCGAACATTGTTAGATTATGTTTCAATTAATTTGCAAGCACTTTTATGATCATTTCTGTAGAAACGATTTGAAGACTTTTTCAGGGTAATTATTTTTCATGTGGGGATTTTCGATATACCTTCCACGTGTAAGAGGATTTTTTGAAGTGAAACTTCTATGGTGCGGTATGGTAAATTGGTCTAAACGTCATAATAAATTAAATTCCAAGCGGCAATTGGTCGAAAAGAGAAGAAAAATCATTTGTGTGTGTTCGTGTCCTTCGTATACATCATCGAGATGCTTCTGCTATGTATGTGTGTCTAGAGGTAGCATTAAGCAATCACTAGACGAGTAACTTGCCTATTTTATTATATATTACACAACACGTAGCGCAATCTTTTTGTCAACAATTTTCGTTAACAAATAGGAAAAAAGCAGCAGCAAGCAAAAAAATTATACCATAATTGGTGTCTCTGAACAGCTTTATTAATCAAATCAGAATAAACCAGGATCACGATGATTTCAATTCGACTCTTCGAGTCCAAGACTTAAGCCACTATATCAACATTTAGAATAGACTACTTCTGACAATTATAAAATAATAATAGTTATCTATGAATGCCTTCATAAATATTACTCAATTGACAAGATAAATCAACTTTTTTGCACTTCCATGTTATTTTCTATAGGATGTAAGTTTTCCATATATTCATTTAAAAGGTTATTATGTAGTACAAGAAAGTATGATCGTTTTATAAAGCTGATTTTGTTAAACTAAAGCTTAAGCTGAACTTATTAAAAAAAACGTTTCTCAAAGGACTCGTCGATGTCATTGTCTAGTCAGAGTGGCTTCGAAGGCCACCGCAGGCTTTCCGTCCGAGCGGCTCGCAAGCCTCCCGCTAAAATTAGCATCGGCTTCGTGCGAAGTCCTGCAAAAACGATGACTTTGTTCTGTCCTCGATTACATCATCAGCTAGTTCACCGTAATTAAAACACAACAACGACGTCTTTGTCGGCCATTTTGATTGGGGCGCTAGTCGTCAGCCCTCAACAAAGAGGTCGTGTACAACGACGCGATTGAAGCGCGATTAAGGCAGCTTGATGAATTATGTGAAAATATCAGCTTCCGGGCCACTTTTGAAGTGATCGAGGGTGCTCGACTCAAAGGTTGGAGGAGCGTTTTGAGCCGTTTACCCCGCTGCTTATCTGAGCGTGTTGTAAATTTTAATAGTTGCGTGTTTACACCGTAATGCGGCGGCCGGGGGAATCGTGTGTGCGTAATTCGCTTTACATGCCCCACACCCACCCAACCTCCATCCGCACTCCACCCACTATTCACCCCTTACCTACGCCAACTCGAGCTCCTTACTCTTCTCCTTTGCCTATCTAAATCACCCCTTACCTACCAGAGATCTTCAACCTATTTCCAATCGACTCACACAATGCGACAAAAAATAATACATGCAGTTTCTTTATAAAAATCTGTTTTAATTATCGTGCTTTAAAGTTCAATTACTCTTAATTCTAAATCAATTTTATGCGTCGGAAAAATATTTATATTATAAAGTACAGGTAACCCTCGTTGAACGCAAAGGATACGTTCTGGAGAAAGTCGCAATCAATGATGAAGTATTGATTAATCACTTGGTTCTGAATTTAAAAAAATAATGTATACTGTCTACATTTAACCGTCCAATAATCATTTACAAATACGCTTTAAAGCACATATTGACTCGTCTTTTTTGTAATAACTCCATGTATTGATTCTGAATTAAAAAAATCAATAATTTTGATAGTTTTAATACGGAAACAGTTTCTAAGATGCCATTTTTAAGACGTGGTATAACACTCTAATTCTTGCAGCTCTTAATTGTTTAAGGATTCACTGTGTGATTTAATATCTTCATTTAACAAGTATCTAATCAACATCGACAATTTTCAATGTCTTCGAAAATCGCTAAAAATCTTCGATGATATTTTGAATATAATTTTCATTATTAATGAGATCATCAACAATTTTCTTACAAATACCCTTCATACATGACTGGGTAATTTATTTTTATATTTGGTGGATTTGTATGATAACTATTACAGAATTAAATCGTTTCCTTCAAGCCTGCATGGCACCTTATCTTTAATTTGAATATAAACTCTGATGATGTAGAAAGACGTGTAAAATCCATGGTTATTAAGCTATGTAAAAAGTATTAAAATATTTGGAGAATATCGTCAAAAGATTTCGTATTGTTATATAGTCTCTTCGTTTTGCGTTATAAGATATCAATTTTTCTAATCTCATTCTACATTAGCACCGAATTCATAACATTATAATAATTAAAAGGGGATTACATTTTAAGTTTAGATTTAGTTTTCATAAAAATTTGTCGAGTAAACGCATCGACAATAGTCCAGAATTTTAAAATGAAAACCATATGAAATAAGTCCATATAAACGATGATCGAAGGTTATTGAATGCATTTACTTCAGCATCTCTTACATTATGAGCTATGATATAATAATTTGCAGTTCAGAATTATGCATTTAACCATATGCTATTATTGAGCTTTCTTCGTTAAAAATTATCTGTTAATCAAATGGAATGGTATCTGACGATATTGGATTGGCAGCACAAATATAAAAGATATTACTATTATAATACATTTTAAATACACCAAATAAATCGTTTAATCATAATGTTTTTAGAACCAAAGCATTATGGTAAATTAATATTTTTGATATCTATTGAAAAAGTTTAACTTGGCCAAAGAT
Organism: Stenopsyche tienmushanensis; assembly: GCA_008973525.1. NCBI lineage: Eukaryota > Metazoa > Arthropoda > Insecta > Trichoptera > Stenopsychidae > Stenopsyche > Stenopsyche tienmushanensis. The sequence goes on from WACJ01000128.1 coordinate 844,201, forward strand.
ATAATTTTATTATTTAAAACTTTGGATTCAATCTACTATGGCATTCGATATCGCCTTCGTAAATAATCGATGCTAAGAATTATCTTTACGACAAGATGTCATTTTGTAGAAAAACGAATAATATTTTAGTTGCGTATCTGCGTGCAAATTGAAGGCTGCGAAAGTGGTTTTTGACACGTTCACCTTGGTAGCCCGAAATTATTTCCAGCCAGAACTAAAAATTCGGATTGTGATACAGTAATTGTTATACGACCATCTTTTTTTTAAATCGATTGTTGCGTTATTTTATAAATATTAGAGAATCAGTGGGTACATCAATCTTTTAATGTTCTGAAGCTCTGCTTCATCTCTGTTCAACGGCGTCAATAGCGACACCCCAAAAATACTTATGATCCTTTGCTTTTAACGAATTGCAAATATCCTTTGAACTTTATGAAACAATCCTAATATGATTTACATTAAGGAAGCGTGTAATCCTTTTTTACGAAAGACAAATCATCTAATAGCATTCAATGTTTGGGTCTATATATTTGCATTGAAAACTTAAAAATCTCTCATAAAAATAATACGGTATTGGTTTTACAATGCTAAAAAAATACGGTTGGGTGTCGTGGTTGCCCCTTCTAGCTCCAACATCATCCCTCACTGCCTCAGTTCACACCAGGATGTCGCAAAGAATGAAACTACCTGTCAGGAAATCTGACATGCCAGAACACCACAGTTGTATACGCACTATTCTCGTCACAACAGGGTCATGAAGACAAGAAAGGGCGATTGGGATACAGACTTGTGGAAAACCCTTATTTATTTATATTGAAAGCTCAATAATTTTCTTAAAAATCCATATTTTCCATTTATTAATGAGTTAACTTTAAACTTCCTAACTTTCAATTAAAAATACGGAGTCGATTGAACTTGTTTGTTATGAGAGATTTTAAATGTTTATAATCGTAGTTTTGAGTGACATCTATTATCGAGTAATTCCATAATTTTTTTAATGGTTCGATTATTTGCTTACTTATACTTACCACAAAAATTATTATATTCATTCATAGATGACAGAATAAATAATATTTTATGCAGACATAAATAATACTTTATTTTTATAACACATCGAGTTTCAAACTTTTAAAAACACACAGTAAATCTACAAAATTATCTCCAGCTATTTTATGAAATTAATGTTTTTCCTAGCTGTGTCTCGTATGGAAAGTCTTATTTTAAACCATAAGATTATCGGTTGTAGTATTATATAATAGAAAAATTCAATCAAACTCATAATGCTGAAACCCAAAAAGAGACTGAGCACTCCTCCAGTTGATCCTGTAATTTCGATTTTTTTTAATAATCGTATTGTCCTAATTCATAGATAATCGAATATTTTTATTATACCTAAAAAATCCATAGTGTCATATAGAACTTTCCTATGAAAGCCTAAAAATAATGATTCTTTGAAATGGGCATCGAATCGCGTTAATTCATGTCTGGAAAATAAATTAATTATTCAACCATAAATTAAGTCTACCTAAAATAGTTTAAACTATACAAATGTCGTTTTTATATAATACCTTTTCACTGTAAAATTGGCCCATGAAGGCTCAGAAATATCTGAGATCACAAGATCGGAATAAAAAACTTCCATATTGTAAGACAACTCTGTACAACCTGGATAACATTCACACCAATAAATTCCATCTTCAGTTGCTCGATCGTTCTCAGTATAATCAGAATCACGCTTGGTTGCATAATAGTTTTCTATCATTCTGACGCTGACTTGAGCTATAAAATAATTTGCATTAATTAAAATAAACCTTAATACGTCATGGATAGAATGGGCAAATACCTTTGATTTTGAAAAAGCATAAATAATTTTTATACGTCTTGCATATTGGAATTTCTGTATTTTTTGCTGAAATTTTTGAAAAACTCATGTAATTAAATTAAACAAATCAAATTTATTTCACAGTATGATCAATTACGTTTTTGGAAGAACGGGACACATTTGCAGATAGCAATCATATATTTCAGTTCACATTCCAATATGCAATTGTATTGAGTGTAAAAGTCGAAATATTGCAATTGTTTTTCGTTGTTGAAGTAGCATTTTCTTGTTTTGGGTGATATATTTCTTATGGCAATATCAGATGAAACTTTTTTTGGTATTATAGCAAATGTGGTCTGTTTTTCCATTGGAATATTTCCAAAACTTTTGCCAAAAACGCTTTCCAATGGACAACCCATTGATATCTGTAATGAAAAAAGTATGTTACAAACTGCACATTGTTAATATTTTATCCTGAATGGAAGGCATTGAATTTTATAATGAACCCGTCGAAGCGTAAATATGATAGCACAAGGAATTTAGTAACGTTGCGCTGAAATGAGCCCAAAATTCTTAATTTTAAGATAATATGTACTTTACCTCTGCTACAAATTGTTTCTATGCATATGTTTGATAATAAATTGGTGCTATTATATTCAAAATCTTCAGCCGCTTTCTCGACTCAAATTATGACCTGAACAAGTTCTCATCGCCACTCGCTGTTACAAATTATTGATTTCAAAATAAGTTTCTCAAACCAAACACAGTTTTTTTGTTTATTGACAAAATGCTAGATTTTGAATAGAAAATCTGAAAAGATAATACTTAACAAAGACAACGCTTGCTTGTAAGTATTAGGGTGCTCCATAAGTTTCTTTCGTTTTCATATTAAGAAAAAAATAAACAATAATTTATTGAATAATATATTATTCATTCTGTTCTATTACCTTTCGCCATCTCTCCGGAAGCCTCATAATGTCTTCTTGCCAAAATTTTCTAGGTTTGTTGGCAAAATATTGATCAAGGTACATTTTTATATCATTTTTTGAATTAAAATTTTTACCACGTAAAGAATTTTTCAATGAAAGAAATAAATAATAATCAGAAAGGGGCAATGTCCGGAGATTATGGAGGATGTGGTAAAACATCCCAATCAAATGATAATAATTTATTTCTGACGAGCAAAGACACATGAGGCCTGGCGTTATCGTGATGAAAAACAACGCCTCGCCTGTTTGCTAATTCTGGCCGTTTTCTGGCAATTGCATCCTTTAGATTGTCTAGCTGGAAACAATATTTTGTTGAATTGATCTTTTCACCTTGCTGAAGTAGCTCATAATAAACTACCCCCTTCCAGTCCCACCAAATGCATAGCAAAACTTTTTTTGGATGTAGGCCAAGTTTAGCTACAGTTAAAGCTTCTGTACCCTTGGTCCAAGACCGTTTACGTTAGATATTCTCATGGAGTATCTAACTTTTATCTCTAGTGACAAGTTTCTTCAAAAAGGGTTGGCTATTACGTCATTAGAGAAGAAGATCGCATGTTGAAATACGCTGAAGTTTATTTGAGTCAGTCAGTTCATGAGGAAGCCACACATCTGAACGATTTATGTAGCCCAATTTTGTCAAATGATTATGGGCGGATGTTCGTGGAATTTCTAACTTGTTAGCTATTTCGCGAACAGTATATCGCGGGTTTTCTTCAACCATGACCATGATTAGATCTGTGTTCGTAGTGGATGGGCGGCCGCAATGTTCTTCGTCTTCCAGGTTTAAATTACCGGTTCTGAACTTCCTAAACCAACTGCGAACTGTCTGAACACTTGTAACGTCATTTCAATAAACCATAAAAATCTCATTTACTGTATCACTAGCACTAAAACCTTTTTTAAAACAATGCAGCATCACGTGTCTTAAATGTTTTCTTTGATTTTCCATTGTTCAATAATAAAAATAGGACTTCGTAAAAAAAATTGAGTCAACAAAACACACTATCTGATAGCTAAAGGTTGACTGAATGCAATGATATTAAAATTGAACTTAGAACATCACAGGTTCATACAGGTTCTTGCATGAAAATGTCTTTGTGCGCATTTGCGAAAGAAACTTATGGGACAACCTAATATTTTAGTATCATTACTATTATTCGCTTGCTAATTTTAGTACTATTAATACATTTTGCTATGCTATTTGTTTCATTAAAAAACTAGAGCTCATCTTCGCTGATTTTGACATGCCAATTATATTTTTTCAGCTAAGAACATAAATATTTCAGCTTATAAATGATTAATAAGTGCTGCTATCGGTGATTTGACAGCCACAATTGAGTAAAATTGGCAATACTTTGTTTGGTAAGCACTGTAAATCTTGGTTTTGAAGATAAACAAATTGTGTCACGGAAAGAAATATTAATTGAGGATGTATACCGATTTTCCTGTAACGAATTATATTTAGTTAAAGATGATTATGATATCAATTAAATATAATAATCTCACTTTGAATCCATTATCTACCCCATCGCAAAACTCCTGGGTATCAGATGTGTTTACATAGAGTTCTACTGATAATCCGATATTTTCTCCAACTGTATATACTCTTCTTGGATAAGGGGTATATCCTTGGTTGGGTGCAATTGTATATCCCGTACCTGGTGACCATACTTTAATACTGTTATTTTTTAGGATTTTGTCCCTTATTGAGTTGGAAAGATGTGTTCTGATAAAAACAATACATTTTCAAATCTCAATCCATTGCATTAACACGACAAATTATTGACGATCATAAAAGATAAATATTATTGACTTACATCATGTTAAATCCAAAGCATACGCCATTATTGGTCATAAAAGACTGAAAATATTCGGAGCAGCAATCGAAAGTTTCAAACCTTTTTTCATTGGAAGTTACCCAATTGCAGCTTTTTATTACATCAGAACATTTCGGAGTACTCTGAATATCCAAACATTTCGTCATTAATAATACATATATATCAATTTTGTGAGTTTAAAATTTAAACTTTTAAAGTTAACCTTCTCTATAAAATCCATAATCTTTCCATCTTCGTCTGGACTAGTCCCATCCGGCAAAGAATATTTACCTGGAAGCATCTTTCCACAAACCAGTGACGCAGCAAAAAGAATAGTTCTGCATTGAAAATAAAAATTGATAAACTGTTAGTCAAAAATGTATCATTTCATGCATTAGCGGATTGGATGATAATCATTCGTGGAAGCGTTCAATCATGAGACAAATCTGATAGGTTATAGAAATACCTATCAGTTTCCTGGGACAGATTTATATACGACATCTTGACTGTATTTTCGGGACATATGACGATGCTAGGGAATGGTATGTCATAAATTGGAGTGTAGTCGTCGTCCATCACAAGGGTAAATGGAACTGATGTCCACTTCGTCCACAAGGTATGGATGATGGCGAAGCAGATAGCGAGACTGATACTAATGATGGCGAGCCATATGCATTTTTCCCCGCGCCTTTTCGAAGCATCCGTCACATACCTGCATCAAAAACAATCTAAATATATTTGCGCAAAAATATTAATTTAGCAATGTAATATCGATTCTTACTTAAAACCGTGCAGGGTACCGTTTTCACACAGATGCTTGCCTCCCATTTTGATCAATTCAAAATAAGTCATACGCTCTATATCAGAGCAATATTTGGACTTTTCTTCTGGCATTTTCTGTGTTTTAACTTTGAAAATATTTTGATGGCTTTCATTATTTTTTTGTAAAGCAAAGTCATTTTCAATGATCTTCGATTGATATCCGACGTAAATGGTATTAGGGCGAAGATTCCAGATTTTCGATCTATGGTTTTGATAATCCAAATTTTCGTTGATGGTATTAGACAGCAATCTTCTATTGAATATTGCACTCCTCGGGCCAACCTTTTTAATTGTTTTGCTTTACAAATAAAATTTTAAATTAGAATCGTTTTACTGAATTTCGAAAATTAAATTTATACTAACCGCTTAAACATGACAGTATACGTTATTTAATCTTGAATATATCCAAGCAATTGAATGACGGGAAGGTGATTGGATCAGAGAGTACTAATCAATTAATAGTTGATTCATTGTTTGATAATTTATCGTTGATTACAGCTTTGTCTTTGTGTCAACATTACAATTTTCTACTTATGTAAATTAAAGATCTTATCGTTGATTCGACATATGTTCTTTGATTGAATGGACTAATAGATAAAATGAATATACAACCATATCTAGGACTACCAACTCCCAATTTGTTCGAAACATTCTGAACTGAATTGGAAATCTCTATACATGATTTTAAACAAGTTATAATAAAAATTTATATATATTGAATGAGTTGAATTATTGACTATTTATTGCTTATTAAAACCGTATTTGCAAATGTTTGGGCTCAAATATAGATTGGATGAAAAAGTATATTTACCCTAATATTTTTGTTCTGTAGAATAAAATAAGGAGTGAATTCATAAAATAGATTATAATCAAGCACACAATATACGAATTTGAGTAATTTCACCTCAACTTCATAATATTTTTTCAAGCTGATCGTATCCTTCAGCAATGATACAAAATTGTTGCCTCACTGAAGGAAATTCAATTATATTTACATCCATAATGAATAATTAATATGTAAAGTATATTTTGAATTACATTAGATTTGATTATCATTCCAAGTTCATTCATAAAATAACACAAAATTCTCATCATACACATAGCAAAAAATTTGTGTTAATATCATTAATATATACTCAAACACTATTTTAAATAGAATAATAAAATCATCATTGATCATTCAAATTGATATAAGTAATAACTTTAAATCACACATACTTAAATACAGACCTTTTCCAAAAGAAAAAAACGGATAGCTACCAAAATTAGCATAATTTTAGGTATATTAAGGTGACAGGAAACATTGAAAGCTTAAAAATTTGCAAATAATTTATTAAAAGTAATAAAAATGTAGTCTAATCTATAAAATAATTAACATCGCCCTTTGCTACCGTTCAATTAATAATACAGTATATAAAAAGTAACTTAGTCTATTCTTCAAAAAATATATCTAGATGATATTTTACCTCATTAAAATGACTATATTTTTACTTCATAAAGGGTGTTCTTAAGATCTAAATACATAGTAATTAGAAGTTGTGATATCCGGTTAATAAGATAAATGGGATAGAATTTCTAAACCAAGATCCATTATTTTTTTCTAATGTTAATTTTGCTGATCTTATTGAAGATTATATTCTTTCACAAACAATTTTCTACGGCTCTGATTGTCTAATCAAATTCATGCAACTCTAAATAAATGACTATGATATTCTAGCATACACAAAGAAGAACCTTTTTTATTATTAACGACGATTTAGAGATAAGAATAGGTTCTTCGTCTGAAGAAATCCATTTATTTTTTTGAATTTTTCCTTGCGTTATTCCTGATCTAGTGCAGTTAGCAAAAATTCATATGGATGACAATATTATTCACGTAATAAGTTTCCTATAAAAAAGGAATAAAATGTTCTAAATTATGCTAGAAAAAATATTTTTAATACAAACGCGTAAATCAAAAACTAAAAAAACCCTTTCTTTTTTCTGGATCGAAAATTGGAATACAACCGATATACATTTTTTAGCTGAACCAGAACGGAAAACCGTAATGGAAAAAATATGGTTCGAAACCCTGATTATAATTACAATATAGAAATAGCTTTCAATACAAAAGTTCTCGTATAAAAAAAGCAAATATTTCTTCATTTTAAGGCATCACATAATTTTATAAACGTGCATATGATTAAGTTTGAAGCCAAATATAATTTCTGCAGCCAAAACATAAGTTCGATCATTTTAAAACGTTCTCGAAACTATTTAATATTTGAGAAAAATTTTAAACATTAAATCATTTAGAGTCATCTATGATGTTCGAGGAAAAATATTAAGCTCGCTTTCACAGTACCATAGGAACTTTTGAGGATCGGCTCGAACATTGGGGGATGATTTACGTCACCGACAGATGGCAAAAATACATTTTTAAAATGAAAATTCAACATTTTAAATCAGCAATAATTAATATTTATTTATAAACTATAAATTAATACATTTTTGTTATATTATGTCTTTGGTGAAATCTTATTTACTTTGTTTTTATATCTTTTCCATATTATGATCGACCACAGAAATATCGGCAAAAATGCTATGTAATATATTAACTCGATCAAACTCATGATACTAAATCCCAAAAATAAGCTGAGAGCCCCTCCTACGGATCCTGTAAAATAAACAAAACGAATATAATAACGCAATTGTGGTATCAAGTAGACTTTAATATTATTTCGAACGTGATTTAATTGAAATCTGGGTATTTGATAGCTTATTCAGATAATCCCTTTATTTACAATTTACAATATCACATCCCCCATATTTAACCCCGTTCAGGTGATAGAGTAGACACCATTTCTATTTTGTTCGAAAAAAGACTCCAATGATCACGAATCAGGATTTGCGGGACAGTCTACGTGCCTTTATGGAGAGCGAGAAGATTATCATTTGTACAGTATGGATAACGATGCATATTAAATATCGAATGAATCCACGTCATACAACTGAAAAGATTAATTTATCATAATTTCAATGTAGATACCTACAAAATCCATGGTATCGTACAATAAACGACGGTGGTATCCCAAGAAAAGCGAGTCCCTGAAATGAATATCAAATCTCGCAACTTCGTTCCTGCAAATAAACAAATCCGTTTTTATTATGTTCTATTCTGCATGCTATTCACAAGTGAATTAATTTTGATCGGAACTCGTTTATGTTAAAATTTGCCCACGATGGTTTTGCATGATCGTCAGATTTGAAATAATCGGAATAGAATATGTCCAAGCTGTATCTCAAATCGGTGCAACTTGGATAACAATCGCACCAAAAAATTCCATCATCCAATATTTGATCATCCACGGTAAAAGATGTTCCCGATTTTGTTAAATAATAATTTTCAATCATCCGAATGTTCACTTTAACTACAAAACATACACGAAAAGCATTTATAAATCGTTAATTTTTCGCAAATAAACGCGCATAATATGTCATCAATAAAATCAAATGTGACCGTATGGTTACATCGATTGAAAAGCGCCTTTTCTTATATTATTCATTTTTTAAGACATGCATATCAATACATTTGGGTAACTGTGGCTTGATAAATGACAAGATAATTTCATCACATTCAAATACCTTTGATCCTATTGTAACAAATATAATCGAGTTCGGTCTTACAAATTTGAACAAATGGCGTAATGTCTGAAAATGATCAATAATAATTAAAATAAGCATATGATTGTAATAAATTGTTCAAAAATAAAATACATGTACCTTTATAATAAAACGGAATGCAATTGCATTTTTCTATTGAATATCTCAATTTGCAATCCAATATGCAATTGTATTGTGTGTAAAATTTGAAATATTTCAACAACTTTTCATTATCGAAGTAGCATTTTCTGACTTTGGGCAACAGGTACCTCATTGATTCATCAGTGCCGACTTTTTGTGGTGATACCGAAAATGTTGTCTGTTTTTCCATTGGTATTGAAATGAAACTTCGTTTGATGGCACTGTCCATTGGAGAGCTGATGAGCACCTTAAATTATATTTAAATATATTTGAATTGGATATATAAAAATTGATTTATGAACGAAGTTCTACCTTAAATCCATAAATAGCCCCATCGCAAAATAGCTGCGCTTCGCTCGTATTGAGATAGAGCTCAACGCTTAGTCCGTAATTATCCCCGACGGAAAACACCCTCCTTGGATACGGGGGCGTATTTTCAAATATTGGAAAATCATATCCTTTTCCATAAATCCAGGATGTACTTTGTCCATTTCTTTTGATGGCATCAAGGTTTATTCTTTTAAGGTCCGCTCTAAACAATAATATCGAGCAACACTATAATATATTAAATCTACAATATTGCATACATATTTGCTTGCATGCAGAAAAAAGTATTTTAAAAAGATTGAGTCAAACTATATAAATAAATATTTGCTTCAATTTTCTGCCTTGTTTTATCGATTAGGCATTTTTTGTATAGTTCATGTTGTTTGAATTCTTAGGTGATATTTATTGTGAGCCTATTTTTCACGAACTATTCTGTCATTTCATTGCTAACAAAACATTGTCTTGTTAAATATGCATAATAAAAAATAAATAGATCTTTTATATTATGATAGTTTAAACACAGAAATACTCAAATGCAAATATACTCAAAGATTAGTTAGCCAAACAAGTTCTCAATGATCATAACAGTGTGTTTTTGCCTTCTATATAGTTTTGATAACATTGAACTGAAAATTATGATTTTAATATTACATCGGTCTTCATCATAGTCCAGCATTGTTGCAAAAAAAGACTCCATTTCTTGGCCAAGAGATAGAACAGCATATCTTAACAATTTATAAAGATTTTTCCAGGGATAAATTACTTGAAAGATGCTTGGGTGGCCACAATTGACATTTAACTCGACGGTTTGGTGACTGCTTCAAAGCACCTGCATTCTGGTGTAAAAATCATTGAAATATCAACATACATTGTTGTTTGGATATTTAAGAACAACTATAGCTTCATTTTGAAGATGATGAATACATTAAATATAATTATTGGCACCTACTATAAAGTGTTTACTGAAAACACCGATGAAATGCGGGTAGCGAGGCAGAACCGTAAGAATTTTTCTGCACAAAAGCAGCTCACATAGCCCGAAAATAACAGCTCCTCGAAGATAATTAACTTTTTGAGAAAGCTGAAGATCTATTATATGCAATTAAAATCATTGATTAATCAGTAAGTCGCTAAAATTTATAGTTTTATCGTATTGAAACTTTAAACGAGATTATCTCGAAACTACATTTTTAAAATGTTCGCCAGTTGTAGCTTAAAAAGTTGTTGATCGATCTGCCTGAAATTTTGGGATATTTCTCACTATAATATTATGTGGTCAACAAAGCTAAAGTTTTAAGGTTTTCACGTAAATAAATTAATTTTAGGGTAAAAATGATCAAGAAAATGGTAAAAATATGAAAGTTTAACTGAAAAGCCTACTATTTTTTTTAATTTTATACTTTTTTAATTTTTTAATTTTATAGCTTGGTAAACTGTCTACGCATAATAAAAATCAAAAAATATTTCCATTTTTGGTTTTAGTTCAACAGGAAACCTTCAACAAGTGGCGAGCCGTTTGATATCACGAGAAATGGTGCCTAATAGAAAACCTTATAATTCCGCCATTTTGTTTTTTTTTTATTAAAATAATAAAATAAATAAGCACTTTAAGGTTGTAGTAAAATAATGTCAAAAATTTAAAATGATACGATTATTTTATCACCATTAAAAATAATGATGAAAAATGACTCATTTTCGAGCGTCTAAAGGGATTGCCCTCATTCAGATAGCATTATTGTTTTTAAGTGTCGGAATTCTGAGTCTCTATTGAGTGTTTTTTAAATATGATAGACAGAGAGATGTTTAGATAACCATATTTTCTTATGAAATGATTCAATTAGAATTATATAACACTTACACCATATTAAATCCGAAGCAAATGCCATTATCTGTGAGGAACGGACGAAAAAATTCAGTGCAGCAATCAAATGATTCTTCTATCATGTCAGTCATTGACATCCATCTACATTTTCTTATGATATCCGAACAACCTGGAAATCCCTGATGTATAAAAAAAGAATGATATAAATATATTTTTGGACATTCAAAGTTTCCATTGCTTTTCCGTTACTGTAATCAACATTTCGATTTGGTTCTGACTATTGCATACCAATGAGGGCAAAGCTTTGGTTATAGAATAGTTTTAAAGTCAAAAAGCGTCTTGAAAAAGATGTTTCGAGCTTTGGGAAAACATCAAAGTCCGATACGTTCATATCGATGTTCACTAAAGTAAAAGCGAAAACAACCCCCGCATACCTATTTGTAAAGCATGCGTCATAGCCGATCCCTCGTGGAAACACACAGAGGGTTGAATTTGTCAAACATGAAAAAACGAATATACCGTACCTTAAAATAACGTGGACTTTACTTACCACTGTGAAAAAGTCAATTATTTTCTTGTCTTCCTTCGAACTGACGCCCTCCGGCAGGGTATATATTTTCGGTGGAGTCTGATTGCATTTCAGCGCAGCGGCCAACATTAAAGTTCTGGAATAAGCAATAAAAAACTAATTTGACACGCTCTATCTTATATCTATAGTAACAATCGCTAAAAATACCTATCTTTTTCATTCTCGAAATTGATATAAGATTTCTTGGCAGAGTGTGCCAGACATATAACGACAGCTGGAAAAGGTATATCATATATCGGAGTATAGTCATCGTCCATTACCAGACTGAATGGTACTGAAATCCATTTTAACCACATTGTATGAATGTTGATGGTACATATCGTAATGCTAATGATGATAAAAGCAGCCCAAATTATTCTCTCTAGTATAGATCTAGATTTATCTGTAATATATCTGAAATTTAAAAAAATGATTGATATACCTGTGATCGAATTTTGAAAAAGAAACATTCTAGAAATTATTCTGAAGTATGTGATACAAAGAAAATGTATTGTTTGTTGTATAACTTCTTTCCATACAGTAAAAAAATACATATTTGAATCAAAAGCATATAAAATCTCTTACTTGAGACCATGAAGAGTTCCTTTGTCGCAAAATTGTTTAGCACCACTTTCAATTAATCCCAAAAAAGGTTGACCGTCAGTTTTTTTTAAATAATTGTTCTTCGATTTAATTAGTTTCTTCGGTTTGAAATTCACGTTCAATTTTAGTTCACGATCGTCCTTTATCAATGTTGATTGATACGTTTTATATATTGCCCTTGGATCTAAGATTTGTCCATTTTCCACGGGGATTTTGAAAACCGTATATTTTTTCTTGGTTTTCATTTTATTTGCATCCCTTAAATATATTGCCATAGATAAATATACAAATAAAGATCATTAAAATAAAGAATAAATTCTCACCCCATCCGTTTAATAACCTTTAGGAGAATAAACGAGTTGTGAATATTATACATTTATGATGGAAAAATTCATATACTATTTTTTAAATTGCTAATTGATAAAAACTTATAAACTGTGACTGATGACCATGATATCAGATCTACAATCATACTTATGAATATTAAAGATCTTATCTTACTATGAGTGCTTTCATGTGATACAATTCTCACAACGTATTGATTGTGAAATACCGATAATGCCATATGACAAGGGATGAAGTAGGTAGCCATGTAACTACACAACTTTATGATTTTTTGTCTTGGCTTTAAATAAAGTTTTCATCCATCTTAATTGGACGATGGACCCAAATTGGTTCTAAGAATAGATTCTGAAGATAAATTGGATATAAACCTGTATTTTACCTGATTTTCGGAATGCATTTACTCGAGACTTGCGTCATTCCTTTCCAATAACAATTTCCCATGCCGTAATTTTCATCCCTATAAAATAGGCTCAGTATTTTACTTTGGGCACAGTTCTCATCGAGCATTTATCTTCAAAACATCCTTTATCCTTGCAAAGAATATTTCTTCAAAAAATGTCCTCGTTCAAAGTAAATTTGCACTCAATAATAATGCTTGTACTCAATATATTTGTATTAATATTGACGACTCAAAATCTATTCGTTGCAGGTAAGTCAAGTCCTTTAATTATAAAAATATTTTATTTCAAAGCAAATTATGTAGTATGTAAATATTACAGGTGATTCATATTGGGCAACTTATTGTGATACCCATTGGACTGATTATAAATGTCAGCCTTTCCCTAATACAAGACCGGGTAGATCTCAAACTGGAAGAACATGGCAAATCAATCGCGGAGGATATGATGGTCTGATAAATGTCTATTTCAATTTATTTTTTTTAAATGTAATATATATAAATTTATCGAAAAAAAAAATATTGTAGGTCTTTTTCCTTTACCACGAATTGGACGCTCAATACACGAAGTTCATAAAGAGGAGGTTCAAAATGATGGCTCTAATGATGTTTGGTTGCAAAATACCAATTTTTTGAAACAAAGGTTTGATGATTCCATAAATAAAGCTGACCCATGGACCATATTAGCTTTGAAATATTCAAAAACGACCTCAAGACCAATGGAAAAATCTTTTTAAATCATGATAATCAAAATGGAATGCCCTGAAGAGACTATGTCATGACTTCTACTACTATTTAAGTGTCTGTAAATATAAAATAATATAATATGAAATGTGTATAGAAATTGGATAAATTATATTGTGCAATTTAATGCAATCTTTTACTTTCATTCGTATTTTTTCAACATTGAAAATATTCCCAAATCCCAATAACCAGACCTACTTGTTAGAGAACTCGAACTTTAAGAGCTGGTATAATAAACCTCCGATATATTTTTACATAATAATTAGTGTTCTTCATATTTTGTCCCAAAGCTTTACTTAAATTATATCTCAATCAATCAATTAGTATCATGAGTTTTAGATGAATAAATGATTCATCATAATTTAGGATTTTTTTAATATAAAATACGTGACTTTTGTAAAAAGTTCGGCATTAGGGGTAGGACCAGGGGTTGAACACCACTAAGGCCACAAAAGCCATAAATTAAATTTATGGTGAAGTTTCATCATTACAACATGCCGATTTTGGTATTCAAAATTTAAACCGGGTAACCGATGTTTGAAAGACGGCCCTAAAACTGGAAAACCCTTAAATTTTGATGACGATATGTTTGAGAGCCACAATAGAAACAGATCCTCGATTAAGTATCGAAGAACTATTGTAGAGATGCATTCATCGTACTCGACAGCTCAAGAACATTTAAAACGCATCGGGAAGACGAATTGAATGCCGCACGAACTGTCCGTAGATAACAAAGAAAAGCGACGAAACACGTGCAAAGTTTTGTTATCAAGACAAAAAGTTTCCTTTTTGCACTGAATTGTGACTTGGGATGAAAAATGGATTGTTTATGACAATATAAGTCATAAATGTCAATGTCTTTCGCTGAGGCAAAAACCATTTCTGACTCCAAAGCCTGGATTGATGACCGGCAATATTATTTTGTGCGTTTGGTGGGCTATTCAAGGAATTATTCATAATGAATTTATGAAACCTGGCGAAATAATAACTGTAGATATGTATTGTCAGCAATTGGAAAGGGTGAATAAAAATTGAAAGCCAAACGTCATATATTAATCAGGAACAATTTTGTAATTTTGCAACACGACAATGCAATGAAGAAAACGTCTGAAAAATCAGGGAATTAAAATGGGAAGAACTTCCACACCCTCCATATTCACCAGACCTGGCTCCGACGGATTATCATATTTTTCGATCTTTGATACATTCAATGAAAAAGGATAAATGCTCTCCAAACACAAGTAAAGTCAAAAATAATATTTGTACATATTTCGACTCAAAATCAGAAGAATTTTTCAAAAGGGGAATTGAAAAAATCGAAAATCTGTGGAAAACAGTAGATCGTAGACAGTAGGCGTCTTCTCACTTTAGGCGCCTCAAAAATAGGCTACTTTCACGATTTTTTTTCGAGGATTTTCGCTAAAAATTATGAGATAAAATGGATCATATGTAATAAACACATCTTTCAAGTAAATGAAAAAAAAAAAAATATTTTTTTTTGAACAATTATTATAATAAAACAGTAGCATCGAAAAACCCGTGTAGAAATGTTATGTTCGTGGCTTGTTGATGGTATCTCCGAGATGGGTTATTTGAAACAAAAAAATAAAACAGTTTTAGATTCAGTATATCAGTGTCTATAGCGCATATCATCAGATTTTTGATATTTGCGAAAATAAGAAAAAGGCGCACGTTTTACAAAAAAGTAAAAAACGCGATTTTTTTGCAGTTTTTTGTAAAAAAAAATTACTTAAAATCAAAATTTCAAAAATCTGATAATATGCGCTATAACCATAACTATGAAGAATATGTCATTCAAATTTCATGACAATCGGCCAGATAGTTTCCGAAATTTCATCAACAAGCCACCGAAAAATCTTGTTTTGAGATAAACGCGTTTAAAATTTTGATTGCAGAAAAATTTCCCAGACACAGCTGTTGAAACACTCGTTGTTATTTTGGGTATTTCCTCCGAAGATCTTCATAAATCGGTTTCAAAACCTCGTGAATATTCTCAACTAGAGCAGAAGGATGTTTAAAAGTTTCTATCTGATTGTTTTTCACCACTTTCTTGTACTTGCACCATGAGTCTGAACAATACGTATGCAGCCGGGTGCTCTCAGGTAGTCACCTAACGGTCGCCCAAAAATGTAGTTAGACTCGTCCGATCTTTATGAAATTTCGATATATTATTTTTGAAGATATGTACTTTCAAAATTTAAAATAAAATAAAAATCGATTTTTTTAAATTTGTAAAGTGAGAAGACGCCTTAAGTCAAGTTTTTGTCCAAAATCATACAAATGACTGACGATCCAAATTTATAAATAAATATCTTTCTCTTATAAAATTTAATTATCGAAGCACTCATTTGCTGAGAAACGTTGACATTATTGACAATGTCTTGAAAATTTCATCAAACTTATTAAATTATCGTCGTTTAGGGTCTCGCTATTTATAGGGTACTTACAATATCCTTTGAATTTTTCCTCCGACTAGGCTCAATAGAGAACAAGTTATTATAATCAAAGTCGAAAGTAATGCATCATATTTTTATTAAATTAAAATAAATATTTTGATATAGCATGTTCATAAATATTAGATTTTTTACAGAATATACAAAAACAAAATGAAAAAGTACAAATAAAGTATAATTAATAATAGATTTTGTAAGAGATTTTTGCGCGTGATCAGTTCGTTGTCGATTAATCGTTAAATTGAAAAATTCAATCAGATCTATCTGATGATCTTCCGGCTGGTTTTGTGACATCGAATGCGTCTATTCCTTGCTTGGAAAATTTGCTTGATCCAAACCACAAATCTGCAACGCCGTCTCCAATATATCTATTGCCTCCATCTTGGTCAAATATCCCTTGTCCCATTTGTGGGAAAGGTATATAAATTTGAGGTTCTATAACAAAATAAAAATATATTTTATAACACTCTAATCGCTATAATAATATTTGATTAAGCTAAATGTTACCCTCATAATTTTCAGATGCTGTGAGCCAAGTTCTTCCAGGTTGAGCTCGACCAATTCTTGGCAGAGGATATAAGCTACTTTGTTGACGCCAATCTCCTATTTAAAAAAAAAAACATACAGAACCAACATATCGGATGTAAAGTCGCAATACAATCGTTCGTTTCCAAAAAAAAAGAGTTTTTCAATGCAATATGTTATGCGGATCGAACCAAACCGATAGCATCAGTAACACGAGACAGGAGTAATATAAATTGTGGATTTTATTTGTATTTGAATTGTACTATGACTTTGTATGAAATCGATAAGTATTTTTTATGAAACGCCATTTTTACCTCCCCCAAGTACGCTGGGAGTTGCTAATGACAATATAAGGACGACATTCAACACTGTCATTCTAATTGAATGCTTATTTACAGCAGAAAGAGACATTTTTTTCAACTAGGATGCTACAAGGACTAAAGTCAGCTGAATACTGTACTGTTGGGTAAATCTTGTATCCATTTTATAGCAGCGATGTTTTCACCATTTTAAGTCGTAATTAGATGCGAATGACGTAAGTCTGAGGTAAATCGGGGTTCATATCCTGTAATCAACGATTTATGATCAATTTGCATCGTGATTTTAAGGGCGATTTAGAATCATCCAATTAAGCTCGGTGTAAAATGTATTTAGATTTATATATTAGAATTAAATTAAATATGTTTCGCTAGTCTGAGTAATTGGGTGAATGTAACATTAACACCTTATTGCCGGGAATTTAATTTCCCCCTTTGCTTCCCTCTACAATTTATTGATTCTATTCGTTCGAAAATTTTCCTTCGCTTAATTAAGACTGAAAAGCGTTCCACAATAATTTCAAAATAATTGCTATAATTAACATGAATGATTAAAAAAGGTTTTTTATACTATGTATAGTATAATTATTTTCCATAACTTATCTAATATATAAAAATAAGTTGCGTTTCCCGTCTAATGCTCGGGCGAAATGGGTTGATATGCGCGTTCATCGGATTGAGACAAAACTTGGTCCACTTATTGCCAAGGGATCAGGGGGTGACATAGGCATAGTACAATTAACTTATAGTAGATTTTTAATTCAAAACTTAATGTGTGAAAGTTGTTGATTCTGACGTGTTTGAGATTACGCGTTGCTAAGGCTATAGGTATATAGTACCTACAAGTTGCAGTAGGAGGCGTCGTGTCGTCGTGTCGTCGTCACATACAACACATACGTCAAACGTCAATGTCATTTGCAGGTTATCCATCGGCGTGAGTCAATTATATCCAAATTATTTATCGCAAGCACTTTTAAAATGCTTCATTTCATTCATCGCTTATTCACGTACGTAACAACCGAAAAAGTACGTTTGAGTGCTATCCGATAAAAAATCAGACGACCAACGTGCAACGAGAATCGAAAGTACATGTTGATTTGAATATTGCTGCATTTCAATATGATATTCATTACGATTACAGATTGCATCCCAGTGTAAAATGGATAAAGGTTAAATCCTGTTAACGAGGGGCAAATTTATTGGTAAATTGAAAACGCCTTCATTTCGACACAATGAAAACAAACAAACCTAACCTAACCAGATTTGAATTTAAATTTAATTTAAAAAATAAAAAACAAGAATCAAATGAATAATTATTTTATTTAATAACAATATGTTGACGATTGATTTGATTTGATCAGAGCTTGATTTTCAATCAAGCTCTGATCGAAATCGAAGACATTTGCTTAACCATCAACATCAAAGAATTCATTCAACAAGAATTCGTTCTGCACTTGAACAGCAGTACAATGCTAATGATTTGGATGCATTTGTCGAAGCAAACGAACAAATTTTGCTTGCGGAACAAAAATTGACCTACGATACAATTACAAATGATCTGTTCTTCCTTGATGCGCCTGGCGGTACTGGAAAAACGTATCTCATCACTTTACTATTGGCTCACATTCGATCTCAAAATAGAATTGCTTTAGCTCTTGCTTCATTAGGTATTGCGGCAACATTATTAGATGGTGGACGAACAGCGCATTCGGCATTCAAATTGCCATTAGATATGCATTTATTGGAAGCTCTGACATGTAACATTCCTAAAGTTTCTGACATAGCTAAAGTTTTGAAAATTTGCAAGGGGATTATCTGGGACGAATGCAATGCTTGATCGAACTCTTAAAGACTTACGATCAAATGCAAAACCGTTTGGTGGCGCTCTAATTTTATTATGTGGCGACTTTCGACAACCTCTTCCAGTGATGCTTTCATCGACACCAGCTGATGCTTGCCTCAAAGCATCGCATCTTTGGAGAGACGTGCGAAAACTGACATTAAAGACAAATATGCGGGTACATTTGTAGCGTGATGCGTCGGCAGCCACATTTTTAAAACGACTATTGAACATTGGTGAAGGAAAAGTGCATGTTGATGCTACCAAGTTTATTTCATTTCCATCGAACTTTTGCGTTGTTGTGCCATCCATCGATTTACTCATTCAGAAAGTTTTTCCGCAGATTTTTAGTAATTATAAAAATCATTATTGGCTTTGCGAACATGCTATTTTGGCAGCAGAAAACACCGACGTCAATACAATCAACCACACAATACAATAACAAATTGCAAATGATTTTGTTACCTACAAATCGATTGATAGCGCCATGAATGCAGACCAAGTTACTAACTATCCAATCGAGTTTTTAAATTCGTCAGATCTTCCTGATGTGCCACCTTACAAATTGGAACAAGACTCACTATGAAGAAATTGATGCCGAATATCATCGAAACAACTATATATTCTTAATGGAAAGTCGAAAGGAGAAGATGTGCTCATTCCCACCGACGTGCAATTTGATAAGAGACGACTGCAGCTCCCCGTTGGACTTGCATTCTCAATGACCATCAACAAGGCACTTCAAGTGTGCGGAAGAATCTATAAAATCCACGTTGGACAGCAGAGAAATTTATTTGTATTTGTTAAAGACGGAAAAGCCAAAACTATTCTCTACCCTAAAGCACTTAGCAGAACAATTAAGTAAGCAAAATGTATGCTTTTAATATTTTTTTCTTTATATATCATTCAATATCAATAAATGTATTAATTGTCGGAAAAAATATCATTATTTATATCATTGCTAATTAAACAAGATAACTCTTTCAAATTTCAAATGGTATTTTTAGAACTATTTCTTCTGTGGCAGCAACGCGCCGGGTACCAGCTAGTTAAGAATATAAAATGCATGATAAATGAATATTTAATTGGTGAATACTGAATCTTCACTTTTTTCCCTGCTTAAGATAAATATAAATCAGAACTGTCTGATTTAGGAGGATGATATTAAAAACCAATTTAAATCATTTATTATATACCAATCCTATTTTATTTCGATATACTGTTCGCAAAATAGCTAACAAGTTAGAAATTTCACGAACATCCGTCTATAATCATCTGACAAAATTGGGATACATCAATCGTTCGGATGTGTGTCTTCTTCATGAACTGACTGACTCAAATAAACTTCAGCGTATTTCAACATGCAATCTTCATCTCCAATGACATAATAGCCAACCTTTTTTGAAAAGACTTGCCACTGGAGATGAAAATTGGATACTCTATGAGAATATCCAACGTAAACAGTCTTGGACCAAGGGAAACTTTAATTGTAGCTAAACCTGGCCTACATTCAAAAAAAGTTTTGCTATGCATTTGGTGGGACTGGAAGGGGGTACTTTATTATGAATTACTTCAGCAAGGTGAAACAATCAATTCAACAAAATATTGTTTCCAACTAAAGGATGCAATTACCAGAAAACGGCCAGAATTAACGAACAGACGAGGCGTTGTTTTTCATCACGATAACGCCAGGCCTCATGTGTCTTTGCTCGTCAGAAATAAATTATTATCATTTGATTGGGATGTTTTACCTAATCCTCCATACTCTCCGGATATTGCCCCTTCAGATTATTATTTATTTCTTTCATTGAAAAATTATTTACGTGATAATTTTTTTAGTTCAAAAAATGATATGAAAATGCACCTTGATCAATATTTTGCCAACAAACCTGGGAAACTTTGGCAAGAAAGCATTATGAGGCTTCCGGAGAGATTGAGAAAGGTAAAAGAAAAGAATGGATCATATATTATTCAATAAATTTTAATGTAATACAAATTATTGTTTATTTTTTTCTTAATATGAAAACGAAAGAAACTTATGGGACACCCTAATATTTTTACTCGTATTAAATTTTTATTTTATAATTAGTATAATATTTGGGTTGATATCAATCAAATATATCTTATTGACAAATATAATTTTAAAAAATGCACAGATTTACTGTCAAATACGCTGATTCCTTTTAATTAGTGATCACATATGTATATTTTTAATGAAATTTCTATAGCTATAATGTAATAGAATATTTTATTTCTTGCCGAATTTTTTCATATTATAGTAACACCATAACTGCAAAATTGTATTTTTTAACGGACAATATAACTATAACAAAAAAAATCGTGTATATAAAAATTAATCAAATAAAAATACATCCTCCAATTTAGAATTAATAGAGAGCTATTGAATGACACCTTTTTAAAAAATTGTAGTATTTCAATCAAATTTTCATTTTAAATTTTCATCATAATTTTATGGCTTTGAAACCACCTAAATTATTGAATGGAATCGATTTTCCAAACATGAATGAACCAAAATATCAATAAGACTTAAATACTTAAATTGTAACACTAGATTTTGTAGGAGATGTTAACATTGATAATAATTTTATCTTAGAAGCTCAAAATATATGATTTAATCATTATATGTATAAACTTACGTCAAATAATGATATAAGCGTCACATTGAATTTTAAAAGCCAAAACACGTTTGTTCAACAAAGTTTAAAAAACATTCATATAGAAAACGAATGGATAGAGTTGAGCACAAATTATTAAATGTATTGGATAGTTAAATTATAATGGGTTCAATCTACTGTAGATTATGCGTTATTATCATATAATAAGGCTAACTACGCCATTGGATAAAACCAGATTATGATAGAAAAAAATATTTAATTAAAATAATAAAGTATTAATGTTTTCGATCGATCATCTCGGTCCAAATTTAGCTGTATTTTCTGGCTCTGATTTAAGTAAATACTGAAATGATTAATAAAATTCCCCGACAAAAATAATTTTAGCCGAACTCGACCGCATGTGGAAGCCAATGCGATATTTATTTCATATAACCAAAAATAGTTTATTTCATATGAAGACTGCCTACGAGTTTATGAGTTTCGAGAAATATTATGAGTATATTTTTATTGCTTTTCAAAAACAATCTAATATTCGGTTAAAGTTATAGAGAAAGATGCTAATGAATAGTAAGGTCACTGAAAATCAATATGCTCAAAGGACCGAAGAAAATACTATTTGTATGTTGATGATAACACAATTAATTCCTTTCGACCTATATCAAACTACGAATCTCGACAGCCTCTCAAAAAATATTTTTAATCTTTTAATAGAAATGTTATCTCATTTAATGCGAATTAAGGGATGATTTTCCATTTTGTAGAATATCAAATTTCTGTTTTGATCCTTGCGGTGGTATGGCTTTAATTAAAGGAAACCAAAGACAAATTGCATTATATTCTTTATTTATTTCATACCAGGAACTATATATTTTTCAATAGACTATGTATTTACAAATAATAAAATATTTAATGACGTTTACATTTGTATGATTTTATTATAAATGCACACATTGTAATATTATTTACATTGAGAAAATATTAAGGGCGATTTTTCTTCTCGACTGGAAAAATCACCGCTGTATCATTGTTGAAATAATCAAATTAAAAACATAATAACGACAATTTTGAAGGGATCTTCTCAGATTAATTTGTTCTCGTATTAAGCTCATTGTGTTTCTCTTGCTTGTCGGACGGTATCTTGTTCGGGCTGTTCAATGAGATCAATCTGATCTTCTTCAGGCTGATCTTCTTGTTCTCTTCCCAGATGGGGTGTGAAGTCGGGGGATGCATTTATATCTGAAATAAATTTAATTTGCATAAACAATTCTCTGATTTGAAGCAATTGATTGGAGAGGATATTTACCCTTGAATGCGAACATCGCCCATGGATCTCTATCGTCGAATCTATCGATGCTCTTTTTTGAAAATCTTCCGAGACGAGGTCCAAACCACATTCCAGATGGACCATCGCCATTGTATCTCCTGGCTCCATGTTGTTCATACATTGCTCGTCCGACGCGTGGAAATGGTATCAAGCCAGCTCTTTTAATTTCATTATGCAGCTCTATTTTTAAACGAAAATTATTACTATACAATGATCAACATGATTTAATTAATACAAAATTAACAATGTAATACCGGCATAATTTTCAGGGGTGATGAGCCACGATCTTCCTATTTGGGATCTACCTACTCTTGGAAATGGATACATCGTCATCGAGCCAGCACGTCTTGTTTTCGGATCTTCTTGCATTTCTGATTAATTTTTTTCAACAAATTTTAATAGCAATTAAATCGATTTTGTATTCTAGGATTTAATTTATTAACAAATTATTTAGCCATTAGATCAAAAGCTTTTTATAAAAAAAAATATTTGAACAACCTTTGAATATTTTTAATCGCCAAAAAGTGTTGATTTAACGTCGCGAGTATATCGTACGTTAAATCAATCAATTAGATTCGAGGGTGAAATTCGATCAAGTGGAAAAGCTAGTTTTCACAAATTTTCATCGTTGAATTTACACCTACCCCATTACAAAATATTCTTATTTATAAAAAATTGAATATATTTTCTTGGAAAAGCTTTTCAAATCATTATTAATGAAGCGTTGTATTATATTTTTGCGTAAAATTAATGTGTATACACAGATTTATTGAATTTATGTGCTAAATTCGAAAAAGGCGATTCCTTTTAAAGAATATAACGATATTATTAAGCCCTTCTTCGATATACATTTCACAGCCCTGGGGTGAAATTAATCTATATGCAAAATTGTATAAAAATAATTTAGCACGGGATACAATCAAGCCTGTGTAAAGAGCAAAAATAGAATTAACGAATCATGTTTCAATTGGTTATTTAAACGGAATTATTTTAAATATGGAACAAAATATTTATAGAAAAATATAGTATTATTATAGCAAAAAAATAGTCTTACCTGCTCCAAAAATATAGGGCGTCACCAATGACAGTATTAAAACGACGTTTATAACAATCATCGTCGCCGAATACTTATTTACAGACTTGAAAGACATTAAACTTATATGAAATAAATCTAAACTGATAATATTCGGAGTTCGTTCTTCCAACTTCGTATCGAAGATGTATCAAGGAGAAACGTCTGATGAGAACTGTGCTGTAAGGAAAATGTGTGGTCCATTTTATAGCAGCGCAGCCTCCAACACAATAAAATTATTACTAAGGGCGCGTGACGCAAGATAACGTGAAAAATAACGTAAATGCACTACGATCTTGGGATTTAATGATGATTTATAACGGATTTATTTACTCAGACGTTTGATCTATCTTTAGCATTTTTTAAATTTTATTCTGAGATTCTTATAAATTGAAATCAATTGTAAATACATACATTTTTTATATATATATATCGTATCATAACATAATTATCTAATATATAAAAATAAGTTGCGTTTCCCGTCTAATGCTCGGGCGAAATGGGTTGATATGCGCGTTCATCGGATTGAGACAAAACTTGGTCCACTTATTGCCAAGGGATCAGGGGGTGACATAGGCATAGTACAATTAACTTACAGTAGATTTTTAATTCAAAACTTAATGTGTGAAAGTTGTTGATTCTGACGTGTTTGAGATTATGCGTTGCTAAGGCTATAGGTATATAGTACCTACAAGTTGCAGTAGGAGGCGTCGTGTCGTCGTCACATACAACACATACGTCAAACGTCAATGTCATTTGCAGGTTATCCATCGGCGTGAGTCAATTATATCCAAATTATTTATCGCAAGCACTTTTAAAATGCTTCATTTCATTCATCGCTTATTCACGTACGTAACAACCGAAAAAGTACGTTTGAGTGCTATCCGATAAAAAATCAGACGACCAACGTGCAACGAGAATCGAAAGTACATGTTGATTTGAATATTGCTGCATTTCAATATGATATTCATTACGATTACAGTTTGCATCCCAGTGTAAAATGGATAAAGGTTAAATCCTGTTAACGAGGGGCAAATTTATTGGTAAATTGAAAACGCCTTCATTTCGACACAATGAAAACAAACAAACCTAACCTAACCAGATTTGAATTTAAATTTAATTTAAAAAATAAAAAACAAGAATCAAATGAATAATTATTTTATTTAATAACAATATGTTGACGATTGATTTGATTTGATCAGAGCTTGATTTTCAATCAAGCTCTGATCGAAATCGAAGACATTTGCTTAACCATCAACATCAAAGAATTCATTCAACAAGAATTCGTTCTGCACTTGAACAGCAGTACAATGCTAATGATTTGGATGCATTTGTCGAAGCAAACGAACAACTTTTGCTTGCGGAACAAAAATTGACCTACGATACAATTACAAATGATCTGTTCTTCCTTGATGCGCCTGGCGGTACTGGAAAAACGTATCTCATCACTTTACTATTGGCTCACATTCGATCTCAAAATAGAATTGCTTTAGCTCTTGCTTCATTAGGTATTGCGGCAACATTATTAGATGGTGGACGAACAGCGCATTCGGCATTCAAATTGCCATTAGATATGCATTTATTGGAAGCTCTGACATGTAACATTCCTAAAGTTTCTGACATAGCTAAAGTTTTGAAAATTTGCAAGGGGATTATCTGGGAGGAATGCAATGCTTGATCGAACTCTTAAAGACTTACGATCAAATGCAAAACCGTTTGGTGGCGCTCTAATTTTATTATGTGGCGACTTTCGACAACCTCTTCCAGTGATGCTTTCATCGACACCAGCTGATTCTTGCCTCAAAGCATCGCATCTTTGGAGAGACGTGCGAAAACTGACATTAAAGACAAATATGCGCGTACATTTGTAGCGTGATGCGTCGGCAGCCACATTTTTAAAACGACTATTGAACATTGGTGAAGGAAAAGTGCATGTTGATGCTACCAAGTTTATTTCATTTCCATCGAACTTTTGCGTTGTTGTGCCATCCATCGATTTACTCATTCAGAAAGTTTTTCCGCAGATTTTTAGTAATTATAAAAATCATTATTGGCTTTGCGAACATGCTATTTTGGCAGCAGAAAACACCGACGTCAATACAATCAACCACACAATACAATAACAAATTGCAAATTATTATGTTACCTACAAATCGATAGATAGCGCCATGAATGCAGACCAAGTTACTAACTATCCAATCGAGTTTTTAAATTCGTCAGATCTTCCTGATGTGCCACCTTACAAATTGGAACAAGACTCACTATGAAGAAATTGATGCCGAATATCATCGAAACAACTATATATTCTTAATGGAAAGTCGAAAGGAGAAGATGTGCTCATTCCCACCGACGTGCAATTTGATAAGAGACGACTGCAGCTCCCCGTTGGACTTGCATTCTCAATGACCATCAACAAGGTACTTCAAGTGTGCGGAAGAATCTAGAAAATCCACGTTGGACAGCCGAGAAATTTATTTGTATTTGTTAAAGACGGAAAAGCCAAAACTATTCTCTACCCTAAAGCACATAGCAGAACAATTAAGTAAGCAAAATGTATGCTTTTAATATTTTTTTCTTTATATATCATTCAATATCAATAAATGTATTAATTGTCGGAAAAAATATCATTATTTATATCATTGCTAATTAAACAAGATAACTCTTTCAAATTTCAAATGGTATTTTTAGAACTATTTCTTCTGTGGCAGCAACGCGCCGGGTACCAGCTAGTACTAAATAAAAACACATCAATTTGTATAATGAAGGTTTTTATTCATTCATTTCCATATCATATGAAGATCGGTGCATATGTGGATAATGATCATACAGAGAGAATATGGAACTCAATTATAATCAAATCATATTGACGAGATGTAATCCAGACATCAACCTGCATTTATCATCAATTAGTCCAACGTTTGAAAATGTTAAAGTATGTTCGCATATCTGATATAAACCTGTTATTCTTTCAGCACATCCAATCGATATTGGGGTGCGTTCGCTTTGAAATAAGGGTCCATATACGATAGGAGAGCAATTTTTATTGTTAAAATTACAATTTAAAATGCGCTGTGACAATTTCAGCCTAGCTTTTGGAATTAAATAAAAAGACTCCCCAAGAACCGAGCGTACGAAAATCGTGCGAAATTCATTTAAAAAGTCTTTTAATTTGACAAATGGATGTCGTAATGATTGTTGAATTCCTCTTTGTACAGTCATATGTAATTGAATTCTTCAAAAATATCTCGAATTTCTTAATTCAACACAGATTTTTTTAGCCATCCAACTTCTCGGACTTTTATTCCACTCAAAGTCCCATATACTTTCATACTTAAATTAAAATTGAGTTTATTACTCCATGTTTGACTTTGAATTAACTCATCTTTATTAAATTTCATATCACAAAGATGAATAACAACTAACATGATGATGTTTGAATACATTTCTTCGGCACTATATGTTCATCGATACCGTTAAAATACGATTTATCGTAATACAAGATCAACATCATATTTTTAAAATATGTGAATTTATTGTGTTATTTATTAAAGCTGGCCAGTGATTCTCAACCTTTTTGAAGTCACGGTGCACTTTTGACCATGGAAAAAAGTGGTGGTGCACCAGAATTAAGAAGTCGAAAAAATTTGTATACATAGACATAATTTTTATTACATATTTAAAAAAATAATATTTACATACCATTTTTTTACATATTTTCTTTTTATGTCAAATTATATAAAAAATGTTTAACCTTTGAAGCCCCGAAGGCCTGAAGTGTATTACTTTTTAAAAAAGGAGACAATTCATTGCTTAAGAACTATCGTCCAATTTCGCTTCTCTCCCATATATATATAAAGTATTCTCTAGAGTTAAAACTAATAGGCTGGCAGATCGATTTGACAAATTTCAACCTCGAGAACAGGCTGGATTTAGAAAAGGCTTTAGTATCATCGAGCATATCCACATACTAAGACAAATCATCCAGAAAACCGAAAAATATAATCAGCCACTGTCTTTCTTGGGCAGTTTTAGACTCACTAATATAAACTATCTCCCAAGCTTATCATAAACGCTTTGGAAGATGTGTTTAAACTGCCATCTTGGAAAAAGTGCCGACACAGTATTAACAACACACAAGTGGAGAAATTGTGACATAGTATTAATAGCCGAATCGTCTGAAAAGCTTGCGTCTGAAAGACATGCTCCAAGACCTAAACGAAGTGTCAAGTAAAATTTGTCTGAAAATGAACATGGATAAAATCGAAGCCATGATAAATAGTCACAATTCTCAGACCTTCGGGGTGATATCCATTGGGGGAACACAAATTGAGGTTAAAAATGAATACACTTATCTGGGACAAGTAATACATCTCAACGGAAATTGACAGACGAATACCACTAGGATGGCAGCATTTAACCAACGCATCATCCCAGTGTTAACCCACGAAGACGTGGAATCTAATATCAGGCATTTTACACAGAATAAAGTTTTCCCAGCGTGCCATAGAGAGATCTATGCTCGGAGTGTCTTTATAATATAGAATCAGAAACGAGGATATCCGAAGAAGAACTCGATTAGTAGACGCTACTGAAAGAATTGACATACTTAAGTGGCAATGGAGGAGACAAATGTGTCGAAGAAACGACGGTCGATAGGGAAGAAAAGTGTTGGAGTGGAGACCCCTGTAAGACTGACGACATCGAAAGAATAGCAGGATGAAGCTGGATGCGGAAAGCGGAGGATCGAGAGGGATGAAGACTCATGCGTTCAACGGTGGACGAACACAGACTGATGATGATGATTATGAATCTTTCCTCAGGGGTCAGATTGCATGATTTGAAGATTCTGCCACGACCAGGCGCACAGCTCATCAGATACCCATTGAAACCATCCTACTGTATTCAACCATCGACATCGTATTCCGCACTCTATGTGAGAGTCTATTGTGACAATAAAATCAAAAGTTTATCGTGGTTTTAAAAAAAACATAATTTATCGGCTTTAAATCCTACATCTTAAAATAGACATCAAGGACCTCCAATTTACTATAAGTCGCAGTACAAAACACTCAAAAAACTAAGAGCACTTGCCTGAGTATCGAAGCTGCATGACGCTCAGGATAGATCCTGGAGTACGGGACGCATTCTGGAACAACACTGCACTTTATTTATTAAGATATATCCCTCTGACGATTAAGCCAAACCGTATAACCTAAGAACCGAACACGCACTGATTGTCGCCTAGCTTAATTCGACGGCTCAACTGAGCGTACGAATATAAATGTATTAATACTAAATGTAAATTATTATGAAAAAGTATTGAAAGAATGCATGAGATTATCTCTGAGATGAGCTCTTTTGATATATTCCCAAAAATATTTTTATCAAATTTGAAATTCATTAAAAAATAATATATTTATGCAACGAAAAGGATGGTGATTTTTTTTGAAAAATAATATTTTTGGGAATATATCGCAACAGCTTATTTAATCCCATGATTTAAAAAAAATAGTTTTTCTTATTAATAATTTGTCATAAATGCGTTTCAATTTGTCCGTCCAATTTAGGCGTCGAGTTTATGCTATGCAACAATATTCGGTGCAGAGCTATATTTTATTTTCACAGGTTAGGATGTGCATGTGCGTATGTTAAGTGATATTTTTTAATACACAGAGTGTTGTGCCGTTCCGGAATGTGATCCATGTTCCAGACTGTATCCTGATCGTCATGCAGCTAAAATATTGAGGCAAGTAGTCATAGTTTTTAAGTATATTGTAATACGATTATTAGGCTTATTATCGAAATGTTTAATGTTGAACAATTGCATTGGATTTCAAGAACACAGATCGGAAATAATACTCATAGTGGATTGGAAAATTAAGATGTCTATTTTAAGATGTAGGATTTAGGTCCGATTTTTGTATTATTTTTTTAAAGTCACGACTAACATTCAAATGTATATGTAAAATACGATATTCGGAAGTGGTTCATTTAGCATTTCATAGCTAAAAGCTACATTAAGCATCAATTTTTCCTTAGATTAAAGAAAATACATCATATATCATTTTAAAAATATATCATCAGCTAAATAATTGGACTAAAATGTGTCAAATATTTAATTTCAGGTATGAAATCGTATTTAATATAAAAGCAATCCGCAATTGTTTGATTACGAAATCGACCAGCCTTGATCAATCAATAGTCTTAAGTTTAGATGGACATTGTGAAAAATTGTACAGTGTGGTTCAAAAGAACTGCTGGTGAGCCAAATTCCAAAGGTGTCCAGGACTTCAAAATTCATGCAGTAAGAGCTCTCAGGTAAGGATAATAAGATTTACAAGATAAATTTGAGCTATCATTTAATTTGTCATCTAAAATATACACACAAAATATTTGGTCTAATGGATGTTTAAATTCTTTGTTTTAGGTAAGTCTTTCGAATAGCGCAATATCAATCCGAAATACCGAAGTTTTCAAATATACTCATACTTTGAGTTGAATACATAATGCGTAAAAATACGTTAAACCGAAACATAAATATTCTTCAGAATATTGTCGATTATTTTTTCTGATTTTACTGGATACATTTTCTTTTGTATGAGACGTATGATATCTAGTAATATCGTCACTACTTCTTTCACTTGTACTCCCTGTGTCATTAATATTTTGGTCTGATTCACGATTTCGTTTGGTAATAAATTTATCCATTGTAAGGGGCCCAGTTATCTTCGTCTTCCTTCTGTCGACCAGTCCCAGTTACCTCCGTTCATAGAGCTTCTGACGACCAGCATGTTTATTTACTCCACTTTGAACAGACTGTGGCTGCGAGGCGTAGAATACCCAAAGTCTACGTTAAACGGTTAACATACGCGCAATTGATTTGGCTAATTCAAAATTACATTAACTCTTTCGGTGACTTTCATAATTTCGCCAACGACTTTTTCGGTTTTCACTGTTTTGCAGAATTTTTCGTTTTTACCAATTTTTTCGCGGTGCACTTGTAATAAGCTCGCGGTGCACCAGTGCACCGCGGTGCACCGGTTGAGAAACACTGGCCTAGGCAAACAGGGGAGAACGGTTTTATGCTGTTCGAACAACTCGTCTTCGTGGCTAAGTACTAAGAATGACCGAACCGATAATAGTACCATGGGAAAGGGGTAGCCCCTGCAGTCCCCTCATCTGCTGCAGCCCCCTACAAATTGTGCTTGGACTCATGGTGGCAGCAAGCCCACGGTAGTATTCTCTGGAATTCAGCTTAACCTCTGTTCTACCTCCTGCATCGCACCTTAGGGTGCACATGGTATGAAATTAGTCTTTCCCGCGGAAACCTCGCCGCCTTTGAAGGGCGCGAAGCAAAAGTGGTGAGCACCTGGACGCTCTGCGAGTAGCATTTTTCATGGGGCTAAAGGATCAGTGGAAGACACTTTTTGTGTTACTAGTCCGGGGCAACCTGGAACAGACCATACAGCAGCGCAGGAAATGGGTTCGATTTTAATGAATCCCCAATTCAATCAGCCGCTGTCGCTGTCTGTCGTCTTGTTTAAAATTATCTTTTGCACATATAGGATTGGATCATTTTAACTCCTCAAAGAGGTAAGACACAATATTGTGTCCGAATTCCAATGACTCATAAAGAGCATTCTTATATGCTCGGTAGTCAAAATAATAATGACGAAGAACGAATAAATTCCATATTTGCTATTTCGTTTGATGGAGATCAATTCAATTCAATTCATTCATACGATATTTTCTTATTCAAGTTATAATTCCTTTTAAAAATGAATAGGGTTGAAATTGATTACGTTATTATCTATATAATAATTTGTTAAGGTGGAAATTTATCCGCGAGAAGCGTTTTGTTTATACGTTCTTATTTGCTCGAGGGCAGGGCTAACGCTCGAGATATTTTGCGATACTTTTATACTAATTATCTACAACTTAAAATATTTGACTAAGGCTTTGTGATGTTTTTTGTGGTTCTCTTTTATAATTTTGATAAACAAAGCTTTGAACTATTTTGAATTACTCAAATGCGTTTAGTAGTCGTAATTTTAGCCGCACTCATTTTTTCGAATCCATCCTCTTTTATTTTCATATTCTTAATATGAATCCACTTTAAATTCTTATATTCTTATATATTTTTATTATTTGTCCAATTGAAGCCTTTGAATGCAAGTATGCTCTCGTTGAATGCTCTATTAAAATCTCGTTCTATTAGTTGAGCTTTATTACTATAATTAATGTATATTACCATTTTTCATGTTAAATTGAAGATCGCTGCTTACAAATGATGTGTTCAACGAAAAATCATTAAATGCATATTTAGGGGATATTTTTAAAAGAAAATCGTATATATGAGATCTGCATCAAATCTTTTATTCTTATAAATAGAACGTTATAGTTACATTTCAACAATATTTCCTACACACTATGATTATAATTATACTTTTCGTGTAAAATTAAGCTCAAACAAAATTTACCAGCCAAATTTGAGTAGCTCAATTTTACATCGATTTTTTATTTACAATTCGCAATGAAGACATATCAGATGACGAATGAAAACCATCGATTTGGCAAAACTTCAAGTAGATATCAATCTATGAATTTGAATAGATATTAAATACGATTATACGAGTAAAATTTGCCATTAAAAATAATATTTAAGTGCAACTTTGGATGATTTGCGGTGGATGACTTAGGCGGCTTTTCTTTTTTGGCGATATAATTCATGGTCGAAATCTTCAATGTCTTCGTAATTTTCTTCTTCTCTTCCAAGCCGCGGTGTGAAGTCATTTGATATTTCTGTCAAAGATAAGCGTTTTGATTAATCTTTGATTTAGGAATTCATGAAAAATTAAATATGGTTAAGATCTTACTTCTGCTAATGTCTTCGTCGATGAATCCTTGTACGCTTTTTTTCGAGAATCTTCCTAAACGGGGTCCAAACCACATTCCACCTGCACCCGCTTCGTTTGCTCTTTTAGATCCATATTGTTCGTACATTGCTCGTCCGAGACGTAGAAATGGAATTAGATAAGAGCCTTTCAGCTCGCTCGGATTGTCTAAATTTAAAACAGAATTTGAAAAACTCCATATTGTATTCTAAAACGAATCTGAATACATTATTAATACAGACCTTCGAGGTTTTCAGGTAGTAACCACGTTTTTTCAGGATTAGATCTGCCAACCCTCGGGAATGGATATAGTGTCATCGAACCGGCTCGTCTTGATTTGGGAGTCTCTCTAAGACCTGTAAAAATTTTATCTTAAATTTTTACGTTCTAAAATAATACAGAAATAATTATTTCCGCAATATTTAACCCAAATGAAAGCCTCATCGTAACCCAAACTTAGGGTCATTTATTTATGACCCAATTTCATCCCTTGGATATAATATTAAATTCATCAAATCAATATGGAACAATTAAAAATAGTAAGTATCTGGGATATATTATTCACATTGTGAAATATGAATAAGGTCGGGTCGAAGTTCAAAGTTAATTAACATTTCAAATCTGAATAATTTCAGATGGATCAAATCGTACTGTAATTTTGCTATAAATAATTAATTTTTAATGTCAATCGTTTAGGGATGATTGTTTTTCGGGTATCATTATTTATATAATAACTGTGCAAGTTGAAGGCGGAATCCTTCGATGTGTTTCAGTTCTCATTTGAAAGTTCATCGAGATATCGTCGAAGAATTTGCACATTTTCGAAAAATGGTCTGAATAAAAAATGAAAAGTTTTCAAGTATCATATTCACTGCCTACGCCTTTTCCCCCAACTTTGTTTCGAACATCCTTTTATTTTTCCTATCGCTATGATAAGGTACTTTCTTTCTGGAACATTTTTATATTGTGTAGGATTGCCTATGATAACTTTTTCAATTCGACGCCTCAAACTTGGAATGGCAATCGAAAAATTATTTTATATTGGAACGATGAATATCGCAAAAATTGGGGAACAATACGGACTAAGAAGTCCTTTATCCGCTTTTTTCGCAAGATTATAGATGGAAATGATAAATATACAAACAATAGGCAATCATTCAGGCTTGGTTAATTTAAAAATATTCTTTATAAGGATAACAATCGACATTAAGATCTACCACGGCTTTGAATTAAGTATAATAAAAATGGCCTAGAACCATCTATATTTATTATATATTTTAAATTAAATATGCTATTATTATATAAAAATATTACTCCATATTAATGGATATATTTGTTTCAATATAAGAATTAATTTTAGCACGCAAATTATGACGAAATATTCACGAAATAATATTTTAAAACATTATAGTAATGCAAACGTCGTACACGCGGAATATTTGTCAATTTTCGTTTTAAATATAAATATGATAGGTTTATAAGAATTATCTCAAATTGCCGTAAGTGTTTTGAAGATGGCCATAAAAACTTTATATCTCAAAGCTTAAAAAAGTTTCTTGGGCGTTTACGAGAAAACTTCTCGAGGGAATTTAACTACACGCACGCTTCACAATCGCAATAAATTTTACACATCGATTATTAGATAAAAACTACATAATCTCCATTATTAATTATGAATTTAAAGTATTATTATCATTGAAAATAAATATGATTAAATTGGAATCACTTCGTTAAATCAAATTAATTTAAAGCCGATATTAAGTGGTATTAGGGTGTCTTACCTGCCCCAAGAATGCTGGAGGCGGTCAAAGACAGTATCAGCACAACGTTGAACACAATCATGATTGAATTATAATTATATTGTATCTAACTCGATCGATTTGGGGTGAGCGATAATTAAAACGGATATGCCGCGCTTGATTTGCAATCAAAGAACTGATGAGGAGAAGAGTTGAGTGGAAACTGTGTGTGGATGAAGAAAAGTGGTCCATTTTATAGAGCGGCACAGACTCCGCCACAGGAAATTGATATGTATGGACACGTGACGTAAGCACTCGGAAAATGAACATTAATTTGATCCTATTCATCGTCGGCCATAATTGATCTGGACACATTTCATACAGCATGGGGTTAAAAATTTATTTTATGAGGAAAAACAATCGACTAATTTTATTAAAGTATGCTTATATTACACTTTTAACGAGATTTCCAACCCAATTATACATACATTTTTTTTAATAATTTACCATTTCCTTCCCGTATTACAAAATTTAATTTTGATAACTTTGTTGAGCGAACGTCGGCTAAAAGAGTTTCGAACGTAAATTAAAGGGTTCAAAGTATAATAAAATAATGGATATTAATATCCATAGCCATATTTAATTATACACGGTTATAATCCTAAATAAACCACCCAAAAAATAAATCTTAGTCTATCATTATTCTATCGCAAAATATTTATTATATAAATTTATCCCAAAATTTCATTCTTAGATGGCCTGAAAAATATAGATCTATTTAAGCAATACTTACTAATATGCTATACAATAATTGGGATTCAAATCTAGATAATGGTAAAAAATCATGTTACGAAATTTGGAAATATCAATATTTCTAATCGATTGTCTCGATACAGGTTTAGTTTGATTTCGTTGATCTAAACAAGTAAATGCTTCGACAATCAATAAAGCCGGGAAAGAATCACTATAAAGCACTATTTTTTCGACAATAATTTAACACTAACTGTACCGAGCGCGATCAAATGATCTATGACAACATTTAAATTAAACTTTCATTAATCTAACTTCATCTAAAATCTTGTATGTTTTGATTCAATTTTTGTTTTTATTCTGCTCCTTTTTTTCCCAAATACACAACTAGTATATATATGGTTCTTACAAACCAGATTTAACTATTTCATATCTATGGAATTCGAAATAGAGTCAAATATAGCATTGGTGTATGTGGCATTGTTCTGTGCACTCGTGAAAATACTGGAAAAATAAAATATTATCTAAACTGAAATGAGCTTGCTTATTGAAAATGTTAAATAGATTATCTCAGTCGGAGATCAATACCTTTCTTCACAATCTTCCATGGTCAATCACCTTCAATGTATCTCATATCATCCTCTTTTACGTCATACGTAGCAACGATTATGTGATCTATTCCAAATGAAATCGGAGCTATTTATAATCGACACAAACATAATGTCTGTTAGAAATAATTTTGATAACTTGTCACTCATAGTAATCAATCCAAGGGTAAATTATTAAAAACATAACAACCGTTGATCCCCTCAATAAACCTGCGAATATGACTGCCTAGATGCACCCTCCAAATACATATAGCAAATAAAACAACCCTCGCTGCCACCCCATTTAGAGCTTTCCAGTCCATGAAATTATTAGTCATCGGAACCTACTTCCATGTCAAAATCGATACTTAAAAACACACATATTGAGAAATGAAACCCTTTTAATACTAGAAAACGATATATCGTCGTTGATTGTATTTACGACGATAAATCGTCATGTATGCGACAACGTCTGAATATTCGCATCATGAAATAAATCTGTCTCAAATTAACTTTAAAAAACATTATATATAACTCTTTTTATAATCAAGATTTGAGATTGATTTGCGAGGGTGGACAAATATAATAATTATATACATATAGCGTTTTCAAAATGCTTTATATTAATACTACATGTCCTATAATATGAAACCATGATGATCATACAATATTTTTTCCTATTTGGTAATTCGGCGTTTAATTGTAGAGATTCTTAACCCAAATTTATCGACTAATAATGATATGTGAATGATAAAATGTATCGATTTCAAGTAGATTGTTTATGTTTACTTGAAGAAATGAACAAATATTGTGTGCTATCGACGGTGTTTATTTATTTATGTACAAGCTTCATACACGCTGCGACTGCCCTGACAGATAAGTGAATTTGTACGGATAATACGTGGCGGACATACGAACTTTTATGATGATTTAAAATAAGCTCACTACTCGAAGGGTTAATATTTTTCAACAAAGAATTGAAACACAATTGATATAAATTTATTCTCCCTTTATTTCATGATACATTTGAAATTTCTTATATTTTTATATGATTTTTTTTCTCAGCCCTTATCAAATTATGTTAAATTGGCTCGACATTCTTCGCTTGGGTACAGTTTTTTTCGATCAGCACTAATGTATTTAATTAAAAAAAAAATGTTGCAATTAATTGTAAGAAGAGAATTGCGAATCTCAATATATTTTATTAAAATGAATTTAAGAAATATTTGTTGATAGTCAAATAACAATGCTTTTGGCTCTGTATGATTAATATCAACCGCAAAAATTATTATTTTATAACAGAGCTCTTTTCGTCAGGAATAGTATATTTAAAAAGACGACTTCATACAATTTACCATTTCGCATCCCCAATCATCACAATGGGATTACAGGAGCGTGACACATTGGTCAACAAACAGGACATGACAGCCTTGTTCTGAAAGTAACGACAAGAATTTCTGTGTTGAATTATTACTCCTATTTCTATGAGAAACTACGTCATGCTTAACTATAAACACAAAATGATGTTATCCTAAAATATTGACAATATTTTTTTGTCGTGCGATTTATACAATGAAATTGAAAGTCCAACTATTTATAGTACATCATATTTAATGATATTTAAAATAGACGGCTTTTCATTTTCTCT
Source organism: Stenopsyche tienmushanensis (assembly GCA_008973525.1). Lineage (NCBI taxonomy): Eukaryota > Metazoa > Arthropoda > Insecta > Trichoptera > Stenopsychidae > Stenopsyche > Stenopsyche tienmushanensis. Next base: position 882,046 of record WACJ01000128.1, read on the forward strand.
TCCCCATAAAGAAAGCTTTATGGGTGATTGAAGCTTAAGCCTAATTTAATTTCACAATATTTTTCACTCTCCTCATATTACCCTGAGGCACTGTCTAATTAATTGTTTGCGCCTGAACTCAGTGACGCGGGCTCTTTTTCAATTTAAATGTATACTTTTATTTAATTATTTTTCGTAAAAAAATACAAAATGAATTTAAGCAAATCATAAAAAACGCAAAACGCGTTTTTCAAATAAATGCAATGTAAAAATTGTAATTTTGTTGTGCTATATTTTTATCCAATAAACTTCCAGCTTTAAAATGATCTTCATAGTCAAACAAATCTCCTTTTTTCTTGTATCATTTTTTTAAAATTTTCCGAAAAAATACTAACAAATCTGCCACTTAAACAAGTTTCCCCCCTTAACAAATAGTTGGTTCTTAAAAATCCATGCATTTTTCCATTAATATTGATATAGAATATCCATCTTTCATCACAAGTCACAATCTGTCACAAAAACGGATCAATTTCAAACCTAGACAAGAGAGTTGTAAAGAATGCTCTTCGATGCTCTTGTGCGATTAAAGACAATCCACTGTGAACTCAAATTCTTGTTTATTTAATTCGCCGGTACAGTGTAGATGTTCTTAAACTACGAACGAACATTAAACTTGACAAACAAAAGTCTCTTTAATAATTCCCTTAATGTTCGGTCCAAAATCTAAATCCACTAATAACACCAATATATCATTGTCCATTTTGTAGAACCTTCCTGTTATAGAAACGTCCCTAATGTCCTAATAATTGAAAACAAATATAATAAATTTAAGACAAAACCACGTATTTCCTGAATCGTGTCTCAATACAGACTTATAGTAAAAAGATAAGCCTCAAAATTTTGATTATTTTGCTGATCGATATAGGTACAATCATATTAAAACCCCAATATGCATTGCTTTATTTTCCACTTGTTAACGATTTTTTGCCTTTTTCCTGGCTGGATGTTCTCTCTAATTCTTTCTAAGAGACATGTTGGCCCTTTACTGGGCGGTTAACTCGCTTTTTACCGTTTTATTGACGCTCACACTTTGTTTGCACTTGTATTTTCTCCTTCACTTTCTATACAATAGAAATTTGTAAGTAAACGATTGAGCTGTGTTTGTGTAATATATAAAATTTGGTTGCTTTATGTTACGTATATACACAATAGAAAGCTCTTATCTTATAAGAATTTTTCGTTTCGTTCACCCCAATTTCATTGACTGTTTTTGGATTTGCGCGGTAATTGACCACTTGGCGCAAAATAATCCTAAAATATGAATTTGGTCGAAAATACTTTTTATTTTCCATTTCATCATCCAAATATCCGTGAATTATTATATTATATTTTAAAACAAATCTATAGTTGTAAGCATTGTTATCATTCTGTGCTAACTTTGCCGTTTATAAATAAGCGAAAAAATTGATAGAAAATTTCCCTGAACACGAATTGAATTTTTCAGGTAGTGATATATTATATAATTTCCTCAAAGTTCAAAAATTATATCACCAAAATGCTTTAGTTTTAAACCGAGTGAACATTTTTAGTTGAAAATGTTTATATTGCCGTTATTTTGAAATTTATCTATTTAAATCTACATTTGTAGCAAAGTATTAATTCATATATTTTTGCTTTTTAGTAAATTTTTCGAGGCGTCAATGGTTGAACGATAATCTTTCACCTGTTGTTGGGAGATAAAGATTTCATTAACGGTTCGTGACGCATTTAATAGCAACCTCTTGATCTTTTATTTTAAATTATCCTTGATATGTCCTTAAGAATAAATATTATTAGATTTCATTTAAAGGCATACGTATGCACTAACAACCATAATCAAACAATCATCTAAGATCAATCAGTATATGGGGAAAAGCTGGTATCATCCTTGCGAAGATTTAAGTGAATCATTGCACTTTTATTATCCTTACGATAAGAACGCGAGATGCTCAAAAAGGCACAAAAACCATTGATATAAGTTGCTCTCCATAAAATTAATGGGAATTTATCTTCATGTTGCCTTTCCATTGCCATAAAAATCGCCTTTCCTCTTTCCAAATACGTGCTTCCGTTGGAAGCTTTTAAGCTCCCCCATAGAATCACTGCAAACGAATATACAACGAATTAATGTCAAGGATCAATTAGTCTACATGAACTAATAATAAAATAACGTAAAAAAAGTATTTTTGATCATAAAAGGGCAACATGCGAAATCCTCTTTTGGGATGAAATCCTCTATGCCTTCGGTTTTGGACAACCACATCATTTGCCAAATAATAAAATATAGACATGTTCAGATATTCTCGGAATATATTTAGATTGCTCTGGCCTGTCTTGCAGATATTTAAGAGCGAAATCATATTGACGAAATAAATCTATTGTACAATGTCAACTAATTCATTTTTTTAAATTTAAATATGTCAAGTTTGGCTTCTAATATACTAAGAGAATTGATATCAAGTATGCATGACACAAACACCATGGGAATATAAAGTAATTTAACGTCAAACTGACTTTGACCATCATTGAACTAAGACATAACAAGATGGTGATGTAAAATGACATGCTCAAAATCTCAATTATCTTTTACTATTTATACATTGAAACAAAATCAATTTATAACTTAATGTGACTAAATGTAGTACCGGTTTCCATTATTTATTATCGTATGCAAATTTCATCCAGATATTAGTAATAGTCATCTCCATATTCAAATGATCATAATTTATTTATGCTTGGGCTTGTATGTTCATATATGGCCAAGAAGAAGATCACAGTAAGATGATAAAAATGGCAGCCAAATAATATAATGCTATGTATCTAGTGGAATATAAAGACTGCCTTTCATTCAAATCAAAATTTTGACTCCAATATATTCAAATTCCAAGATAATTTTTAACATCACTCATTTCCAGATATTTTCTGTGGATTTGCAACAAATATATAGCAAATTTGGGAAAGATGAGTCATGTTAATTCCGCAACACTTGATCCGATGAACAATGTATTATTTACATGACATCAAAAAATAATCCATAAAGATTTGTTAATGTTAATTTCATCGATCGCGCCATTTATGGAGAATAAAGCACTGGAATTTTTTGTGAATCTCCAAATTTCCAAAGAGACACGTGGAGTTTATACACAATACTTTTTCTATTTTAGCCTATCTACCCACGCAATATAAAGCGAGTATTACGAATACGGAGATAAATCGCCATGTTACGTGCCAGTAATACTGATATAATACAATATTGTAGCGAAGACTTTATAAACCACATGATGAAACGAATGTTTAGCGTATGTGGTCATCGTATGTTTAAATATGCACGCAATGTAATCGTATTCAGTTATCCTGAAGGAGACTAGTCAGTCTACGACTCGGGGACGATTTGAAAAATATCCTCAATTAAATTTCATTTAGGATAGAATGTCATTCGAAAAGTCTTCACATTACGAACGGTACGTTTGTACTTGGACATTTTAAAAAATATTGAGACAAATGTGGAAAATCTGCGTTCAATCTATTTGCTAATATCTAATTTCAATGTCTTCAAACTTTTATAGCCTGGATAGATGTTTTCATTCAAATTAAAGGCTAAATATGATATAAAGATTTTGAAGAATTTTCTGAATGGTCTGACCTTTAGTTAAGCTATACGGACTAACACATAAATAATATCAATAACATGCTATAGATGAAATAAAAGCAAAATAACGATAACTGAGATAATACCTAATTATCATTATCATGATGTAGAAGTCACAAACAATCGAGGATAATATTATAGTCATTCTTGATTTATTAGATTAGATCAACAGGTTAAAGAAATCAATTCACTTATGGATATAATTCAAGAAATTGAAATGACTTATGCGAAACTTTTACAACAAGATCCATCTTCGTTATTTTTCGAAAAATCACATATTTAATTTTTTAATTCAAAATTGAAGATCGATCGGAAATATTAAAACCTTCAACCTCCTCAAAAAAACACAGGAATATTTGAAGAATTTTCATTATCAGATATGGACACCGTCCGAAGTTTATACTATTATTTTTATGTTATTAATGGAATTTAAGATGTTGAAACATTTTTTGCAGTAATTCTGTAAGACGTACAAATGTAAAAATGCTGGGAGCTCTGTATATTGCGGTGACATCAGCTGTTGAAGGTAGTGTAAGGGAAGCCACGGTTAATTTTGACAAAGTAACGTGGCACATGACGGTCCTATTTAGTGGATTAAGCCACCCCTGGATAGACTTAGAAACGTGGGTAGGTTTTCTGGATGCCTCGTAGTTTGCAAGACCGACTGATAATACGTCAAAATTAGCTGCGTTACAGCCCTATTGAAGATTACCGTGTGAATAAAATATACAACCCTCGCGGTGCATTTTTTTTAAGCGTCGCCTCGGAAATACGTTCTCAGATAAGGGTGGTTGTCGGGAGCAATTTCTTGTAATAATATTTGATACGAAGATAGGTGAGAAAATTGAATATTGGCTGTGTGACAAAAATGAGATTATGCGATGAGCGAAATTGTATTGATGTGTGCCTCTTAAATTTATATACAAACACAGAGGCATGGTTTTTTTTTCATGTAAATATCACCGAAGTTTGAAGCCTTTCCTTTTTCTTCGAAAGGATTAAAAGTAAGCTTTTATTAAGAGGATAATCACAATGTTTTTTTGCAAAAAAGTCCCCCTGAAATAAGGAACCACAATCATTATATTATATGTCTATATATATTTATTTACTTCAATTTAATTACAATTTAACTACTAAATATGAAGAAAACAAATAAATCAATATTATTTCTTGATAGAAAGTTCTTTCATATTTTTTCCATAATATTACAATACAAACTGATAGCATTTTGCAAACTCTTCAATTTCGTTGGACATAATCATTTTAGTAATATAATTTTCTTTATACGAACCAGGGCCGTAACTAGGGCGTAGCAAAGCAGGCGCCCGCCACGGGTACAACTGGGCTTGGGGCGCAAAACACAGAATACTAACCCAATCGAGAGTTGCGCATGGTTTTTATTTTACTCCATTCTACTTTACATGAACCAACACTGATTGACATTGTTTCGTTCGTTATATCAGCGGTCCGAAAAGCGGACCGATTGAGCATACAAAACTTATGGCTACTTCGTCCTCTTTTAGGTATTTTCTATGATCTTTACGGATTTATGGAGAGGGGGGGCGTTAAGTTATGTACTTGCCACGGGCGCTTCATACCGTATTTACGGCTCTGATACGAACTCCTGAAATTAAATACATTATTTTCAATCTAAATTAATATTTTTTATTTACACTCTTGTAATAAACGACATCATGTCATTCAACGACATCGATGGAACACAACTTAATAAAATTAATCATATAAAATACATACATTCATGTCCATATATTATAAATTAGATTAGGCTACTGTTTTTATAACAATTCAGAAGCATAATTTCGATCATACCTCATTACATTTATTTGATCTCGAAGACTAGATGAGCTTTCATCTAAAAACAAGAGCATTTCGCATAAATTTTCTTGTGTTTCATCTTCAAGCAGTTCAATTTTTGGTCTATGTTTACAATTTTCTAAAATGGTTTCAACCATTTTTTTTATTATATTTCCATCCTTTCTTCTGCCTATAATAAATCATACTTCTCTGATCTTACTTCGAATATTTGATGAAAATTGTCCAGAACATCAACTTATGAAAGAATGAACTCATAAATGGCACAACTAAATATATTTCAATGGATGCAAAAAACAATTTTAAATAATGGATCTAGCAGTTTTATCATTAATAAATCATCTAAGTGTGCAATACATTTTTTTCCAATATTTTTGATTGACAAAATATACAGGCAGACCCGCCGTAATCCGGTCCCAGTGCAATCCAGCGCCCCCTGTAGTCCGACATCCCAATACAAGTATAGTACATAAGTAGGGTAAAGTTTCGACAGTGTAAAAAATGCAAAAGTATGATTTTGGGCCGCCTAAATCGTAATGAATCTGTTTGTAAGTTGTTAAGTGGTTACGGCGTAGGACGATATGCAATTTATTTTACAAAATAGAACCGCTAGAATATTGTGGGCCAGGTAAAAGGCAAACTTCAGATATGCGCTTCAAAAATCATCGGTAACAGGTTATTATTTTTTATGATTTGTTTTTTCTTTTCTACGTTGCTTCCGTGATCGTATAGATCATAGAAAATGCTGCTAAAAGCCATAATACATCGTAATGATGTGAATTTTAACTGAATGTAATAAGATTTGAATCAAATTAAAAATAAATAATTTTTTCATAATTATTTATTTTCGAACTATATTATTTTTTATAATTTAAACACGACATTGATCGATATAATAAATATTAAAGCAAAGAATAATTGCGATAAATATAATTATTCGAATATCTAAATACATTAACACCCCAATTTGTTGTGCTGAATTTATCAAACATGCACTATAACGAGCGTGTTATGGCCAAATGTTAAACGCTACGAACTGTCATCTGTCATTGAATGTACTGAGCTGTGTTTGATGTCGTTCAACGATAATATTTAAAACTTTTCTCTTCACGATGTCAATAGAAACACCTTACATAATCGAAGAAAAGAAATCACAAGAGGACATTGATAAAACAATAAGCAATTTACAGGTAATCCTATTATTTTATTATTTCTCATTGCATCTAAACACGCGTTAAATTTTACACCCACTCATTGCAAATGGATTCCATTTATGGAATTGTTCTCATTGAGCACAAATATCTGAGACTTCTATTAAAATGTAAATACTCATTGGTTTACCGCGAACTTGGTAAATTTTGATCAAAGATCGTTCTATTTACAGGAAAAAGTGGAAAAGCTCTATTTTTTTCGTGATAACTATTTCGAAAATAACACAATTGACAAGGCGATAGATAAAGATGATGATATTAAAATAAAATTAGATGAAATATTGATCTTGTTCAACCAAAGTGACGGTATGTTATTCTTGAATTTAATAAATGTACATATTTTATCGAATTAATGCTTTGATGTTATTTTTTAGAAAACTCAACATCTGGTCTTGCAAAAGCGAAGTATTTATATTTGAAGGGAAAAGCTTTAAATGTTACATCAAAATATGATCCGGTAGCTGCCCAAATACTAAGCAAAGCAGTTAAATTAGATCCTACTTTAGTCGATGCTTGGAATGAATTAGGAGAATGCTATTGGAAAGATAATAATTTGCCCGAGGCAAAGAATTGTTTTAGTGGTGTTTTATCCTATGTAAATATTTCATTTTTACCATTATTAGTACTGTTGCTACTGATTAGGGATTCTGAAATCTCGGCTTTTTTAAAGTCTCGGGACTCGAGGATCTTAATTTCTCTTCAATCATGCACAGATTTTTTAAAAGTAAATATTCATGTGTGTTACGTATGTGTGTATATGTAAATTAAAAGAACCATCTTGTTCTATCTTTCTGAATTATCACATTCGGAGCCACTTTCTTCAGTGTTTTATTTATTTTCATTTGAATAATCTAAATCTTCTTTTGTTTCAATGTTTTCAGTTTCTGTTTGATTATTTTTCTGGTACAATGTTTTAATTACAACTGGATGTATAGCATGATTTATGCAAAGTTTATTGACAACGGGACTTTCATGCCCAAACTTTTTCATCACACTAGCACCATCAGTCGTTGTTGCTACTATTTCACGTTCAAAAACAATCTTTCATTTACTCCTGAAATTTTCTATTAAATCAATTGATCCCAACTGTTGCTATTACCTAGAAACAAGGGGCAAGCATCCATTCCATTGTTCTTGGAATTCTTTTGATGCTATTCTGGAATCTCATACAATATCAGTTGTAGACGTGTTGCATTTTTTTATTCCTTATACCCTTTTATACCTGCTTTGATTCAATATAAATTGAATGTATTTGACCATTGTAAATGTGTCATTTCGTCTTTTCTGGTTTCAAATTTTTTAATCTATTATTCATATGAATCATTTCTCTTTTTGTAATAATTCTTATTGTTAATAAATGTATCTATTACAGAATAAAAACAAAGTATCCCTGAGGAATATGTCTATTGTATTAAGGCAAGATGTTTATTCAAACCCTCAAGATAGACGGAAGCACATAGAAGAAAGCGTTAAACTTGCTAAAGAGGCCGTGTCAATGGATCTAAAGGATGGTGTATCATGGAGTCTGCTAGGCAATGCATATCTATGTTCTTTCTTTGTCATCGCTCAAGACCCTGGAATTCTAAATTTATGTATGAGTGCTTATAAACAAGCTATTATAGATCCGGTAGCTCGAGGACAAGCAGACTTACACTATAATAGAGCAGTTGTTCGTTATTATTATTTAAGTAGATATTACTTTTATTTCATTTACATCAATGATCATTGTTAAATTTTCACATAAACAGGCTCTCAAGTATGAAGAAGAATTTGCTGAATCTTTAGAATCCTTTAATAAAGCAGCTTTTCTCGATCCTACATGGAAAGATCCTCCAAATGAAAAACAAAAGCTAATCACATACTTAAACAATGTAAATCAATATGTTATGACAAAAGGCAAAATGAAAGAGAAAAAACTTCAACAAATGATTCAAGTAATTATATTTGTATCAACTGGTTTAAACGTTAATTTGTACTTCTGCTTAATATTCTTACCTTTTTTTAGAAAATAGATTTAAAACATTTAGGGCCTTATTCCGATGGAAAATATAGTAACGGATCTGAAACTGTAAAATTAGACTTAGTGCCATTAAATGAAATTAAAGAAGGCCTCAATAAAGAAAAAGTAGCATTTGGAAAAGTTGTATGCTCCGTGCACACTGAAAATCTTGTGCCATTGTAAGTCATTTTATAATTATAATAATTTAATGAAGATGAATTAAGTAGTATTTAATTTAAATTAAAAATTTCAGTACATTTTGTTTTGTGGACGCCAAAAGTACTTGTGTAGCTGTAACAATATATAATTTAGCTGACGGGAAAGGTGTTATTATCGGCTGACTCAGTAGCTATTCCAGAACCATACCTCACAAATCACAACTTTAACTTTGAAAATAAGGTAAATATCTAAATTTTGTCATATTTATGATTTAAATAGGAAATTTATTAATCAAATTATAAATTTTTCATTTCATAGGAATATAATTTCCAGTCAATTAGAGTTGATAATCCTATGTGTATGGTAGTGAATGGAAAAAAGGTAAAGAAGGACCAAATAGCCGGAACAAGAATTACATGCAAAGGAAAATAAAAGAGAGCTTATGCAATAATGTGATAGTGATTACAATTTAAATCATATCATGGTTTAAACGCAACAACACATATTATACTTTTTCACTCGCTTAAAAATAAGACAATAAAGTGAACTTTACTAATAACTAATAATGAATATATAATAACTCACTTATTTGAAAATATCTTTATCGCTATGATTCAATTGTACAAGAAATACTTTTATGACCATATTGAAAAATCAATTTAAAATTGCTATAAAATCCTTTTGGAAATCAGTTAACCATTTGTTAAATTCCCTTGTTTCGTGGAAATTTAGGGATGTGTATACATTTAAAGACATTCAAATTACTATTTAGCCAGCCAATTACATTTTGAACTCAAGTCTTAATTGATTTTTAATAATATTTTTAAATGCTTAAACTCATATTTGATTTTAAATTACATCATTTTTCGACATTCCCTTAATAAATCATTTAATAATATTAACGAAGCTTACACTGCTATATACATATTTCAACACCAATTTCACTATCTTTAGATATTTTTTGAAAACATAAATACAATGTTATAATATTCTGCTCAAGTATTACAGCCTTTTTGATTTCATTCCAATTCCTTGTGTGGTCTGATTTATTATAAAATGTTGCATCAGATCAGGGAATCTCTTCATTGGTGAGGACATCTTTTGATATACACACCAAACATTTTACTTAAAAGTTCTCCTCTTTATATAAGATTTTATTTCTTTCAGATGCTTCAATATACTTTATAAATCAATTTGGTTACACCCATGAGATTATCTTAAATAAGTTTTAAAAAATCATTGAACAGAACCACTGTATCTCTGTTTAGTGTTGTGATTTAATAGTAGAAACATGTGATCTAAATTCTTAATAATGGAACATTGTCATATCATTTGAATAATTAGTATTTTTTCGCATTTATTTTATAATACGTAAATTTTAATAATATTTATAGTTTCATTTATAATATCTTTTGTAAAATAAAAACTTTAACAAAGCATCGCTTTCTATTTATTTCTTGAAAAGCATCCATAATTGAAGAATGTCGAATGTATCTTCAGAATTCTGCCACCAAGTGTATTAGATAAAATTGAAATCTTTTTAATATATGCTTTTTTAATGCACATAAAAGATAATCATGGTGAATACTCGGTTTTGGACGCCATATACTTTTCCTGAAAATGTAAAATGTCTAGGAAAGGGATCAAGTATTAGTATTTATTTTCAATAGAAATATTAAGAGCTAATATATTTGCTTTTTTCTTTTACATGAAAAGTGTTTGGACTGAATATTGGCAGAGGATTTTATTATATTTGAAACATCGATAAATATAAGAAGTGTAATATAAAAATATACAAACATATTCTGCCAATGTTATGAAAATCTTATTATAGCTATGTGCATGAAACACAGTTCCTGCTAATATGTCTATTAACTAGGGATTCTGTGTCGAGACATCTCGGGACTTTCAGACTTTTTTGCTGTATCGGACCCAAGACATTGTGATTTAAAATGCGCCTATTATATTGTATATTTTAATTATGAAAACACATTTTTATGCCCTCGAAATTCGTCAGGTAAAACAGGGTACATGACTTGTATACTTGTGCCTTGTACGGTACAGGCATAGAAAAAATGCAACACATCAACGCCCAACTGATATTGTAAGAGATTCCAGAACTCCATCAAAAGAATTCTAAGAACAATGGAACGGATGCTTGCCCCAAGTGTTTCTAGGTAATAGCAACAGCTGGGATCGATTGATTTGTAGAAAAATTCAGAAGGAGTAAATGCAAGATCAATGTTTTATAAATCCAATATCAGTTTGCCGCCTATCTTCAAGCTAGTTTGTGCTATTCTCATGTATGTTCTCTGACGGGTGGCTAACGGATTTTAATATTAAAATTTCCAGTAGATTTTTCAAAGGTTATTTAAAATTGTTGAACATCAGTTGAGTGAATTTGGATTTGTTTTTGAACGTGAAATAGTAGCAACAGCGACTGATGGTGCTAGTGACAAAGTTTGGGTGTGAAAGTCCCGTCGTCAATGAACTTTGCATAAATTATGCTATACATCTAGCTGTAATTGAAACATTGTACCAAAAAACTTATCAAACAGTAACAGAAGAAGATTTAGATTATTCGAATGATGATGAACAAAACACTGAAGAAAAATACTCCGAAAATGATAATTCAGAAATATAAAACAAGATGGTTCTTTTAACTTACACATACATACATATGTAATACATAAATATTTACTTTAAAAAAATCTGTACATAATTGAAGAGAAAATAAAATCCTCGAGTCCTCGAAATTATCATATCTCGAGTCCCACGACAAGCCGAGACGTCAGAATCCCTGTTTAATAATTAATGTTTTTTAACTTTGAGCTGATTTGCAAGTCAGGTCGAATATTAAACTGTTCATGCAATATTACTGATTATACTATCATGAATAATATGTTTTACTTCCGTTGCGTGTAAAATATGTACTAATTTCATTTCACGGTCAATAAAATGAAACAAGTGTTTTATAATATTTTTTCAGTTTACTGTTTTAATTATATAAACATCATTGGCACTGACAAATAGAAATGTCGGAAATAGCTTAACAATAATAATTTTTTTCTTCAGTATAAAAATAATACAAATTTTTTAAATATAACATTTTTCTGGATGTCTATAACTTATGATGATATTCTACTATCGGCTTTTACAAAACATTGTTTTATTGACATTTTGAAATTCATGATATCATCAAAACTGACAAAAATAGTTTTGATAATGGAAATTAATACAATTTTAACTAATCCTAATTTTAATTCAAACACTGATTATTGAATATACTAAATGCTTCTGTGATTTATTATTTGTATTATTGAGGATTGTTATTACAGCACATTCACATTAAAACTACTGCGTCATAAATTAAAATACCTACGATGTTGTCCAGCTTCTAGTAGAACAACGTCAGAAGATGAGTTATAATTTATCTCAAAAAGATATAAATACTTTTCTTTGATGGCAGAAATCATACATGGCAACAATGTTAATCAATATTAGCCATTGTTTAGAACTCAAACCTTCTGAATAACAGATTTATCTATAGATTTAATTTTCTATCCTATTTAAAAATTTACATTACAGCTCACAGTATAAATATGTTTAAATATCACCAACGTAAAACAGTCCACGATTTACGCCTCTGTCAGTTATCACATGATAGGAAGTGAATTTTGGTTCATTAAATTTAAACTTATCCTAATATTGCGAACAGTTGTTGATTTTTTACTAAATAGTGCTAAACAAATTGTATCCTTTTTATAATGAGTAATTAAAATTATCTAAATACTACTCATTTTTTTCCAAAATCAGCATTTTAGTCGTTGCTGTTGAATTTGTGAGATAAACAAAATTTTATAATTATACCACAAAAGCTAACGAACAATAAAATGTAGCATTGACAAAATATTCTTCAAAAGAAAAAATATTAGTACAAACACTTGATGTATTCAAAAATAACATTTTTTCCAGTTAGCTTAACATAGTTTCCATTTGTAAAAATAAGTACATGTTTTCTGGAATAAATAAATTCATTAATTTAAATTAAATAATTATTTTAAAGCCACTTATTGATATAAATGGTATTTAATCCTTGATTCTCGATTGCAACGCCTTCATCGCTTACTCGACTCAGTTATAACATTTGATTACATATATTTATTTTATGTATTTGAATAAGAATCAATTATTAGTTTTTAAGATGAGATCTTTCTCAAACTAACCCTGCATAGCATCATTGTTAAACGAATAATTTATTTACTGTTCACGTAATATAATTAACAGAAGAAAACACAATTCCATGTCGAATACTAATAAATAGTTTTTCACATATTATTCTCCCATAGTTTTAAATAGTTATCGATTGTTTCTTCAAACCAATACTTTTTACTCTCTTCTTTGAACGCAGGCGACAAGGTCTTCAGTTCTAACTGAAGCATAGCTTCATTTCCGAGCAAATTGTCTAATATTTTCAAAAGACTCGGCTCTCCGTGCAGTTTAATCAAACTGGGATATGTAAAAATATAATAATGTATACGAAGTTTACGAGCCGCCCAACTTTCAACTGTTTTATTGCCACTCGCCACTTTAATTTGTCCAATGTGCTCCGCATGCCATGGAGAGAAATAGCTCCCCATCTCTAACGCAGATAGATCAGACACACCTCTGGTTTTGAGTCTTTCTTTTATTCTATTATAAACACTTCTGGAATACACGAACACCTGCAATTATAAATTTTTAACGTATAAGAACTTAGTATTTTTTTCATCTTTGAATATTGTAAATAATAAAACTATTTATCATGCATGTAATGAGTTCACATAGATAAATATGATATTGTTTACAATATCAATATTTAACGTTATTGAAAATTATCCTAAACAAAGAACTACATATATAAATTGTGCATCATATCTAGCTCATAATTTGAATTGTAGTATTTATGATTAATTTATCCATCAATGTATCATCCTAGAGTTAAATTCATATTTAAATACACTAGTTATTATAAAATATATCATTAATGTAGCAAAAACTGATTCTTGTGACTTAAGATAATCATAATTATGAATATAAATACTGAAATATATTAAAAACACATCTATAGATATTTAGAATACGGACTGAAGGTCGATACGAGTAATTAAGTAGACTTTGAAGCTTGACATTTAAATAAGAAATCATTAAGGAAGTTCTGCTGCTTTAAATGCTTTAAACGGGTATTAAAAGCATAACATTTTTATACAAAATTAAATTCTTTGTAAGTTTTATAAACGGTATTGACTAGATCAGAATATTTTTAATTAAAACAATCATCAAATTAAATAATTTGCATGAAGATTCAATGATTGTATAGTATAGTAAGTATATGGTAAATACATTCGTTAATAAATATTTAAATAGCAATATATTGTAATCAAAAAAGCAATAATATAAAACTAATCTATAAATAAGTTGTTTGCAACGTTCATTATATCTTTTAACTTAATAGCATAAAGTATTTAATTTGATTGTACCTGATAAAGTGCATTTCCTGTAACATATGAAGCAATATAATGAGTTCCATATTTTTTAATAAATTCAGCTATGCTTCCTGCGTCTCTCCCAGCGCTTGCAATTGCTTCAGCGACGACACCCTCGACTTCAACGTTCCTTGGCAAATCTTTCAAGGTAGCACTCTCTCGATATCTAGCAACCCTCACTAGCACATAACAGTGATCTCCATATATAAACGAAGAATTTATACCTAAATTCCTCGCCATTATATCTGGCGGCCAACCTGCAGTAAAAGCTCTCCACGGTTTATCCAGTCTTTCAAATGAGAAATCTCTGAAATATGCCTGAAGCAGTTGCTTCAGGTTATCGCAGAATTCCATGTGAAAATCACCGTCGAACAATGGCGACTTGGCTTGCATTTCTTGGCGGGGATTCCTCGCCAGATATTCAATGCCTCTGAATACATTTACGGTCGGTTCTCTGAAGACCCAGTTTTCAGTGTCGTTTCTGGGCACCACTCTCATACATATGCTCAGATAACCATATCTCATGAAGATGTTAATCGCTTTTCCCAAGCCCAGCTCCGATTCGGCGTCTTGGCATCTAATGGGGTGACTCAGAAAGAGTAAACACGTGCTCAGCGCGACGATCGCTGGATTCCACATCGTTGAGAGACGATGTCAAGATCACTGCGATCTGAAATTAAATGATAAGATTTTATAAAAGCATTTTGATAAGATTGCTCGGATGCTTCATTAATTTTATTCCGTCGTTTATCGTATCTGAATGACGCGTTTGAACGACACCAACACATCAATGCGCTGATGACTTTAAAAGTATAATTACGCATTATCGGTACATCTGAAAATATTCTTAGATACAAGTTGAAAAAATATGTAATTGTATTTGGTAAATACGCATTTTAGAATTGGCGTAGTGTCAAATGTTTGAATCTGCGAACGCGCGTAATTTTGTTGCATGGCAACCCTGACTTGCATACGTCAAATATGACAGTTCAAATGTGCGCGCTAATTATGTCGTATTTACAAAAAATGATAATGAAACAGGATGTTAAAAAACACATAAGCTAATAATCAAATAAAAAGTTGATGGATCAATATAACTGAAGAAGAATTGCGTTTTGATAATTAACCAAGTGGATGGAAAACTCATTGATAATCATTGAATCATTGACTTAGGGTATCGGGAAACCGCAATGTGGGAATTTTATGACCTCATCTTTTGACCTTTGAATGGAACTATGTGAGGTCTCGTGGCGACCTCAAGCTGTGCCAAGATCACGGACAGGTAATTGTCGATTTCGTAACAGAAATCCATCATAACACACGTCGCAATATGTTGAAAGACTTTTTTCGCTTTTGTGATTGATGTTATGTAAGCATTCATCGGGAAGTTGTCGACGAAACGCTCGCCTAACTCTTCCCGGTCCTACGTCTCGCCAGTTGAGACATCGATTTTGCCCTGATGAGTCCCAAGTCACACATGTTGAGATATCAATTTTTCTGATATTGTTCTAATGGGTTATATCTTGATATGTTTATATTTAGCACAGATTATATAGCTGTTTAAGGTATACGCCAAATTTCTCAAATTCTTACCAAAATATGCAATACAAAAAATTACAGGGCCATAACAAGGGGATGGCAAAGAAGGCGCTCGCCACGGGCGCAACAGAGCTTGGGGCGCAAAACACAGAATACCGACCCGGTAGAGATTCACACATGGTTTTTATTTTACTTAATCATTCTATTTTATATGATTCAACACTGATTGACTCTGTCCGTATTTATAATATATACTAAGTTGTCTAATCCCTCTTTTCTTCGTTTTCGCTTAAACATTAGGCCGACTCAGCCGGCATAAGTCTGTAATAAATATAGTATAACAGTATTTTTGGGCTATTATTAAATTTAAATAACCCATCCGATTAGTCTTCTTCGGACAACTTCGTTTTTTAATGAGAGTTCATAATCGTTCTGTAAACATATTCGGATATGGTATCGAATCGCGAGGCACTCATTCGTAATGTCAGCGGTCCGAAAAGCGGACCGGATGGACACACAGACCTTGTAGGCATTTCGTCCTCTTTTAGGGCTTTTTGCGGCATTTTCGGATATAAATGCGTACCTGGAGCTTTCTATGGTCTGTACGATCACGGAAACCCCCTCAAAAGCCAACTTACATAGTTGATCCGTACCAAATGAGGTCGCGGACGAGTCTAGATTTCCCTTCCAGTCTTAAAAACACGCTCAAAGCGCAAGTAGCCACTCGAAGTTGAGAATGAGTGTGTCCTTGCGAACATGGATATTAAATTCTGGTTTTGCACTTTGCTGTGCAATTTTGTTGAGCGGGTTGGCATGGTCTCGAATAGCGGGACCAATAAACAGCTCGGGTCAGTGGAGAGTCCCCATATTCTTTTGTTTCAGAACAGAGTCTTCTGTTTTAACGACCTCGTTTGAACTTAGTATTTTTTTAAAAACAACAACCGGCATCTATACGTTAGGTCGGGTACTTTTGGGATTATCTTCGTATATTATTTTAAAATATACAATATTGCATTTATATTAATTTCTGATTGTAGCTCAACATCTATATATCGTCACACCGCACTTTTGGTGTAAATTTCTCACCAAGATTTTTAATATTCCTCGTGTTTAGACAGCAATGTTTATACGATCCTTCACAATATTCAGCCTAATAAATAGAGTTCGAAAAGGGAAAAGGGAAATAGGAGAATATTGACCATCTTGGCACTTGACGAATTGAAAAATAACCTTATTTCACGTCTGATTTCGTAAATTTTTTGTGCAAAAGTGACAACAATTAAAAAAATGCCAAAAAAATGTGAAAAAAAAAGCATTGATAATAAGCTTGAAAATAGTGACGTCAGTAATTATATCCATGAACGTATTCGCATTAACTAAAAAGTATAATATAAAGCAACTAAAAATAATATTAGAGATAAATTGGAGTTTATATTCATGAATTAAAATATTTTTCCAATAAAATTGTTTCATCCAATTAAATTATGGATATAAAACATAATATTTTACTAAAAAAATAAAGATACACAAATAAAATAATACAACAGCGAGCACAGACAGGATAAATGAGAAAACGTGAACCCATTCATTGGACAGATGGCACATGGCAAGCTTTGACTGCATAATTAATTTGTATTCAAAAAGGTCTCAACAAAAAATTTTGGAAGACAATGACATTTTTTCAAGGGCACATTATAGGACCTTCCTAATATGTACACTGCTAATCAAGATTATCCCACAGTGGAGTCTTTCAGCTTCATACGGGGGAATCTTCTTTTTATTTATGAAATATGCATAAAATTATCTTTATTTTGGACTTAAATATGAAAAAAAATATTTTTGCATAACAGCTTTTCGAGCCATTAGAAAAGCACAGTTATATAAATTTAATGATAAAGTAATAAATTCACAGTTTTTTATGGAATAATTTTGAAATTATATCTAGGCAATCAATCTCAATGCATACCGTTAATTCAAAACCGTTGTTTTGTTAAGTAATTAAAAATCGTATATTTATGACCAGCGAGTGTATAACATATTCTGATCGATTCTTAATTTTCATAAGCCATTCATCACACTCTTGGCAATTTATCGATAAATTTTCAAATAAAACTTCAAACGATTATTATTTTAATTTATTAATATGTACTTTTTGACGCCTGTTATTTATGTATTAAAAACAATCAAATCAACATTTCTCACGCCGTGTGTATAATATAAGAATGTTAACTGTGTTTTGGAATGGTTAAGACTGAAATCGATTATATTAGATCATGGCGTTCAGGGTCATTCTCGATTCAGGATAAAGATTACGCGATCAGCGTAATTATTACATCGATTACGTATAAGAAAAACTGGCTTTCAATACGTGAATTAGTTTCACGGTAAAGAACGGAAGGTCATGTTTTAAAGTCATTTCAAAATTTCGCCTCGAGGCAGACTAATGTCACAGAGAGATTTCGCAATGATTGGTGACATTGTATACACAATGTGCGTATCTTTGGGATATACCAAAGCCAGGCATGAGGAAGTAATTTATTCGACTGCTTTTATAAAACATGTTTTCAGACGTTTATGCTAAATCGCGAGAGGATTCTCGTCGATGCAAGGTCATCCAAAATGCTAAATTTTCATTTGAACACCTACTGTGTTACATTAATATAAAGATTTGGACACCAATTCGACGATATATGTCCGCATTCATATTTAATTCCATATAATTTGACACCCCTTGATAAATCATGCGTTTCATTTGAATGTGCACGTAGTACTTTCAACATCCGTAAGTGCGCTGCGATCGACACTTCAAACCAATTTAAATAAAACAGCAATAAGAGCATCATTTTCGACCAGTATGACGCTCACAATTTTAATTGAATACATCGATAAGAAGCATTTAAACGTTAAATAATTCATGAAGTACGTCCATCTTTAATCACCATAATTGATTATAATAATAGTTTTAATTGATATCCGTATTAAATAAAATGTAAAACAATCTCTTTTGCGTAATATTTTCAATCTGATTTTTAAATTCCGTCACGATATTCATCGACACGATTCTAATATGGTAAATCCAATTTTAATGTAACATCCTTATTAAGCGAGGTCATTCATTGTTAGATCTTTAAATTAAAAAGTACGTCGAGGGGAGAAGTCCAAACGTTGCAAAAAATGTTAACAAATCACCATTTATCCCTGTGCTTTATTTTTACGACCGACTATAAATACATTTTAGGAGCAAATCATACAAAACGATATTTTTAATTTTACTGCTACCGCGTCAATAAAATTATCGTCATCGTACAAAATCAATATTCGTTTAATCAAGGCTGGATCATGCACGTAGTTGAAGATGTTAAATGAAGTTTGAAGGTAATTGAATAAATTGATCATTGAATGGCATAAAAATAGATCCTTAAATGTTTATCATTAATTGAAGGATGCTCAATTCGGAGTGTTTATTTTATTTATTTTTAAATGATATTAACACTGTCACATACAAACAAAATTAGTATCGTGAAGATAAATGATTAAATTAAGTCTCGATTTATATAAGAACTGATGATCTATTTAGTATGTTTGCATTTTTATTTCGCATATGCTTTCATCATCAGAACGACTGTCAAGTTGAAATATAATCAACTTGATTACCAAGTTAGATTGAATTGTGACGACAGCGATTTAGATGTTTTTTCATCATCCTGCTGAAATCAATCATCAATGTGATCATACCATGAATTGTATTAATATCATTCAAATGCGTTGTTAACTTTTGAAGGATATGCAAACGTACTTTTATCACTTTATCCTCATTTTTCTAAAATTAAAATGTCCTATCAATAGTTGTGCATCGGGTTATTAAGTATGGAAAAGTAATATTAGATTATCCCGAAATAAATCCAGAATATATATTTATTTCAACTTCAAACTTTGTTTTCATTTTTATAATGTAAGTCAATATAAAAGCTTTCATTATTAAGCACTAAATATCAAAATTTATAGTAACCAAAAGGTGCTAAATCTGGCAAATATAGAGAATACGACAGTACTCCTTAGTTTAAATTTAAACTCACCCGGTCTTTTTCGGACAAACATCGTTTTTTAATGAGAGCTCGTAATTATTCTGTAGACATGTTCGGGTATGGCGTCCAATCGCGAGGCGTACATTCATCATGTCAGCGGTCCGAAAAGCGGACCGGTTGGGCACACAGACCTTGTAGCCACTCTGTCCTCTTTTAGGGCTTTTTGCGTATTTTTTGATATAGAGCGTACCTGGATATTAAATTGTGGTTTTGCACCTTGCTATGCACTTTTGTTGTGCGGATTGGCATGGTCTCGAATAGCGGGACCAATAAACAGCTCGGGTCAGTGGAGAGTCCCCATGTTCTTTTGTCTCAGATGTGAAGTGATGGACCCATATTTCATCCAGAATTAATGACAAACCCTCGGCCTTATTGCTATGAACCATCGCCAAACACTCGATTGAGACATCATTACGACGCTGTTTTTGTTACATTGTAAGCAAACGCGGCACCCATATTGTGCACAACTTTCCCATGTCCAAATTTTCAGTCAATATGCGATATACAGCCTTTTAGCAGGCCTACCATATCTGCTAGCTCGCGCTCTTACAGTGCGACGGTCATCCAATACCATTTTGTGGATTTTATTCACCATTTCTGGGGTGGTTACCTCATTTGGTCGACCACTGCGCTGTTCGTCTTGGCAGCTCGTACGGCCTCGTTTAAACTCTGCCACCCAACATCTTACTATTGTAAACAATAGAACAGACTCTCCGAGAATAGAATCTGGCCCAGATCTATTATTAATTAATTAACTTTTTAATCTTGTTTTATTTAACTTTTAAAAAAATCGGGTGGGGGGGGGTTGTTGATAAATTTGATACTTTTGACACACAGGACGTTTCATACCCTCATTACGGCTCTGTTATCTACAAATATCTTTTAACCGGAAAATAAGTGGGGTACATTGGACGATGAATGTAAGGAAATTGAAGAATCTACTAATCTGCAGTAAGCTTCATAACGCTTATGATGATGGCGATGATGAAATGCAATACTTTCAGCACGTTTTTTGCAGACCACAATTTATACAGCATCTAGAACGATTGACGAGTAAATTGTCCTTGGCTCTGGCCTGAAAACCGAAATTTGCTGCACGACCTGATACGACAGGTGGCCGACTTAAATGCAATTTATGAATCAAACCTACAGCACTTGACACCGATATTAATATTAGGAAAGATGCTATATGTAAGTACAATATTCTGAATTTTCAATTGGTTGAAAACTATTGACAAAAAACAATTGTTAGCTAATTAACAAAGCTCGTTTTCATTTTTACTGTGTTTGATGAATATGGAGGCCGAGTGCTGTTAAAATGTGCCTAAGTGCCGTTAATTCCTATAATAATGTTATCCTTATCAATAACTTTTCAAAGAAAAGGGATAGATTAAAGATACATGTTCAGTAAATATGCTCCTATAAGAAAGGTTGATTTAATGCAATGCCTTTTTTTTCCATTTGTTAACAAAAATTATTAGCAAAAATATAAGGCTGTGTTTGTGTAATATATAATAAAATCGGAACGCCACTTGTCTAGCGTTTGCTTTATGCACAAAGTAAATACGTACATACGTATAAATACACAAAGTAAAATTTGCGCGACGCATGTTTATAATGTATGCAAACCATTCTCTCTCTATTTCCGAACAGCTGCCATTTGGAGTTTCACTTTTCGTGACGTTCTAACCAATTTAACATACCGCGCCTATAGAAGCTCCATTTTTAGATTTTTAATTTTTATACAAATTATCAACAAATAATTATTTTTATTACATAAAAACGAGAAACTCTTTTGAGAGGTCCTGCAAAAAGAGCCCTAAAATTAGATGGTAAAAATACCACACCTACGTGGATATACAATCTGACTTAAAAAATGAAACCAGATGTCTTTGCAGACGTCGTGCTGTTCATCTGCATGCTATTTGTGTGGAACCAAATATCTTACCCCCAAAAAATATCATGATTTTTTAAATACTAAAATAATTGTATTTATATTTCTTAAACAACTTGCACTTTTTTGTAGATTTATCCTTCATATTTTTCAATAATGATAATAACGTTATATATATAATGACAGTTATTTTAATTTTTTTTATTTATTTTTAGAATTTTTAGGTTCATCAATCTTTTTCAGGGAACATTCGACCTCCATTTTTTTAATACGGAAAAGAGCTGCAATCACCAATTCGCTAAACCTTCATTTGCCATTTAACGAATAATGGTTATTTCAGAGAAAAGGTCATCATAAGGCAACCGCATGACTTTGCCAATAAATAAAACCAATAAAAAATATTTTTAGTGGAAAATATTCTGCACGCTTTATTTTCAGTCAATATACCAGTTTTTAGAATAACCGGTTATCAGCTGGAATCTTCAATTTTTGCAAGAAATAAATTCGCATTATCCGTCGTTTATATTTTTCCATCGATTCGAAAGCATGACTTTCGTTTTTTTCCAAAATAGTCCCATTAGTTTCGTCATTCGTTCCTGCATTTCTTTGTTTGTCGTTACGAAAGAAACATTGGGAACATCGTACAACGTCCGTCATCAAGTGTGATCGGAATTAAAAAGAGCACATTTGGTTACAATTTATTGTCATGTATTAATCGTTAACCTTTCCATGACTCAAGGCTATGTTGGTATCACATGCATGCAAAAATAAATTCATTTCGTATGCAAATTTGAACACGATCACTGCAGATGCATCTTTATGTAGATCACTTCGAAAAGTCATTGCAATCGGGCAGACCTTCAGACCGAAAAAATGTCATACAATAGTTGACCTTTGTCGATTGAATTGGTATTCTGTGTGTTTTTAAAATGACGTGGATTTGATCTCGAAATTGAAAAATTTCTATAAACAGATGTTGATATATAGATGAGTTTGATCTCGGATTATTATTATGAAGGTTCGAGATCAAATCCAGATTGTAGAACAAAATTTCACCGTATTTACAAATTTTAGAGATTGAAGTATTGATATTTCCCATCGATCATCTCGATCCAGGTTCAACTCGATTTCCTAATTTTGAAAAATTAAATACTAAGGCGATTAATAAAGTCAAACAGGATCGCACATGAGAGAGTGGATTTGCAACAATCATTAAATATAATTTTTAAACAATGATAATTTCATCGCTCACTTATATTATAGATCCTCTCTTGCATTTAAGTATCGCAGTGTATCGTATCGTAGTTTCACTAAAACACATCTTGAATGGAATGAATTCATATTATCAATGTTGTCATTGAATTTCATAATGCAGATATCTACTTACCATGGATGTAAATTGTCTTCTAGCTATGAATTGTTCTTATTTCTATTTTATGTATATTCCCAATGAACAAACAGTAAATTATGTCGTTAGAGGGTTAACAACAACAAAGGCAAACATTATATGTTTACTTCCGTCCTGTTGTAACAGTACAACTTTCAATTACCCACCAAACGCATTAAGATTCAGGCTGTGTCGCTTCGAATGGAGATTCAAGTCTCTTTTTGCTTCAATGTAATATTTTTCGATTCACTCCGTAATATCAGAGGGAAGTCGAATGATGTCATCCGATATGACCGATTCCCGTTATTATTTAAACCTCCAAAAATAATCTGCACGATTCGCATACATTTCGCTTGGGTGTTATCAAGCAAGCTACGTTAGTGCAATTTATCACTGTTAAAAGTGAATAGGTCTAATTTACATAAGAACGAAGCACGTTCTGAGGCATTGATGCCTTAATTGGCGTCCGTGATCCATATTTGTTTATTTGGATCGTTTTTGGGCTCTAATATTGTATTAGGATCTATGTCTGATTTATGAGAAACGAGTACAAAATCATCGATCCACACTAAATTGCTAGATTCGTGATCCTGACAACCTTTGAGACATATTTGCACTCGATTCGCAACACCAACAATGCACGCTAGAAAATCATTAAGACAGTTATCACTAAACCGTGACACTACTGGATTTATTGCCTGAAACTGTACATAAATTGCTGTTACTGTAACGTGTATTTCGGTGTAATTACAATTTGGAAAAATATTTTTTTGCACATTAATGATCTTTATAGCAGACTTTTTAACAGCAACTTCTGCGGCAAAACCTTAAAAACCTTTAGAAATGATGAACGTCTATGTAAAAGTAGATTGATGGCAAAACATTAGAATAATGGATGATTAAAAAGGGATCATTTAAAAAAGAGTTATTTCAGATAGGCTGTAATGTTTTCGAAACTAAAGATTTTCTATACAAAAAACAGTGCGTTGTTATAATATTAGGGTTTCTTGTCTTTGCAAGGGTAGCAAATCCAAGAGCACCATCTGTACAAATTCCTACATACAACTTGCATGATATTTGACTTTCATAATTTTGTCAACGATTTTTTCGGTTTTCACTATTTTGCAGAATTTTTCGTTTTACCGCGGTGCTCCGATTGAGAGCCACTGACTTAAGTATTTATTTTCATTCTGGTTGCTTAAATTATATTTTATGTCTGTATATAACCTGAGACATTTACTTATAATTGCTCAGATGAACTAACACCGCGTGAGTTTTTAATGAACAAAATCAAAGCACTAAAGATGTATATTCATTGATGATTAACACATTTTTAGAAGGTATATTTATGATGAAAATTTAACCTTATATGACTGTTAAAAACTGATGAAGCTATATGAAGCCAAAAAGCTGTTAAAGCATGAGGTATTAAACTGATGACATTTAAGGATCAATTAAATCGTATTAATATTCTTAAAATCAAGTCAATCAATCCCAATTATTTCATCAATTAAACAATATTTGTCCATGGGTGAATAAACTTTTCAGATAACGGCACACAAAAAAATTATATATGATAAGGTCACATCCAAATGCACAAAAACTCATAATTTATTATATTTGATCCATTGTACATATATTGGATGAACTTGGACGTAAATCACACATCAAAGGTCATAATATAATCATTTTTTATTATTTTTCTCGAGTCACGGCTTCATCAAATTATAGCTCAGTTATATTTTTTCTGTATACATTTTACCGTTCTAATGAAGGAGTTACTTCATAAATGATTGCATCTCTGCCTTGTAATGAGATGCTGATTTATTAATTGCATTTGCATTTTGTAAATTACGCGAATCCGTATAGATCAAAATCAATTTTCCGAATTGTTTCCTATTCGAATGCTAAAACTAGTCAATCTTCTTTATACCGTAAAGGTAGCAAAAAAGTAAACGTCCTTCGGATTCAGGAGAGAGGGACCCAAGAGGTCAGATCATTGATAAAACGACTCAAATCTGGTTCTTCGACCTTTAAATCGAATCTGCAGATCGTTTACAGGCACCCAAAGCGATTTTTAATGCAGCGTGGATCTAATTGTTTTCGAAAAAAATACATTTTGAAGCTTTTTTGGATTTGTGAAATGGTTTTTGGGTCGAGGTTGATGAAATACGATTGAAACCGCAGAAGAAGATTAACGAAAGTAGGGTGCTATTAGAATGTCACACTCGGTTGATTTTTTGTTAATAATTTTCGTTCCATTGTTCGGCATTTGTTCGAGTGTTTCAAAACTGTGCCTTAAAGAAGACAATCTTGATTTTGCATTCAATTATTTTATTAATAACAAATCGATTAAAACTATCGCAAATCGAAGAAAAACCACATACGACCAAGATATTAATTTATTTAAGCAAACTTATCAAATATGTACAGTATAAGTCTAATCTACCTAATAAATAAATTAGCTTAGATCTTTGTAAATAGATTTAGATTCTATCTAATCATAAAAATACATATTTTAAATCATATTCGAGGGTTAATTATGATAGAATATATAACTGTACATATTTGGCAAAGCATATCAATAATCACCACTGATGAAATGTTGAAATTCTTGTCCAAGATCTTTATTTCCACTGAGAGAGATCCCAGTTGCGAAACTATAAAAGATGCCGGCGGGAAGAACTCATCTTTCCACGGCCGAAGCTATCGTTTGGATCTTGTTCTTTTCCGCATTCTGACTCGAGCACGCGCAGAAAGACAGAAAAAAACTACCATTAATCTTGCGACAGTATTTATCAACTGATATTTATTGTTTAAATTTAGGTTATAAGTAACCAATGCAATTCCAAACAAATAATTAGCTGCATAGTACAGTACTATAAGATATTATGATTGATTTTAGCATCGAAAGCATTTCATCCGTTTTTTTTAAATTTATTCTGCATTTTATTTGCCCGTTTAATCCAATAATAATCCAGTATTATTAAATTGATTTCACATAATATCAAGTTTTAGTGATGCGATGTTATGCCGCTCTCTTATGAAACTTGCAGTAATATTAGAAGACACATGTTTATGATGACCTCTTTGATTTTGCATTATTTACGATGTATATTGTACATACTTTCTATAATTCATAAGGAAAGAAATGTTTAAGAAAATTTTTAATGATTTGCACTGAAATATATAATATTTGAGGGAAGAGCTGAGGGCTAAGAGCTAAATTAATTGATATGATTCACTTTCAATGCAAGTATTTACTGACGTGAAAGTACATAATTCTCAGCGTAAATATATCAGATCGAGTCCTCAGACTAAGACGTTAACCTTGTTGCAGAAGACCGCTTTTAAAATAATTGCATTCCATAGAAAGGGTAAGTGCAGAGGGTGGCAAAGGAACGATCGCCATGGCAGAACGGGTTTTAAGAGGGCCGCATAAACAAGAAGTTAGAATGCAAGGCACATCACCTGCTTCAGATGCTTCACCGTACAATCTTGGTGAATAAGTCAAGGCAGACGGGTTTTTTTTGTTTCAACGACCTACCTGCTGGTCCCACTCCTCGAGCTGGTCTTGCTCAGACGAAACAAGAGTACTCTAATGACCATCCGCGCCTTAAAGCAGATGATTTCTATAAAGAAGACGAAAAACCCATACACAAATTCATTCAATTATCGATGTTTTGGTCGCCTTTTAAGGACATTAGCGACGATCTTTCTTCACCTTGTGCCGGTCAGCGTGCGTCGACTTTTTAAATGCCAAACCTTGAAAGTGAACTTTCACGGTTAAATACTGCAATTTTTCATCTGTTAACATATTTGCGGAAGATTCCCTCTTTTTGCAAATTTTGAAATGCAATTTATACCAATTCAATTTTCCCGAATTAACCGATGCGCCATTACAACGAAACTAATCAAATGGCCATAAAATTGTATGGACATCAATGTATTGCTTATCAAAGCCAAGGTTAGCAAACGTTCTACTTTAGATTGAATTCAGTATTGTGTCCCACTTTAATAGTCAGACGAAATATTTTCGAAATGAAACATCATAAATATTACCAAAGATATCACACAACAACAAGTTTGCCAATCGCATCAATTAAAGACATTTTATATTTGAAGTGTCAATACAAGAAAAAGGAAATTCTATCCAATCATGCAAACATTTCACGAGCTTTTGATAAGAAGAAAATGCATTTGAATCGAACAGACAGCTTTCTATGTAATGATACAATCTTTTTGGTGTGTTTTTGTATGCATTGCTTGTTTTCTATTTCCTTTCATTTTATTAGAACGTCAAATAAGTTTTCTTAACAATTACTTTTAACATAGCTTGTATTCTAAGATCACTCATATTAATAATACGCTTTACTTTCAGCAAAATAAAGATCATCATTAACATTATCATCTATTATCAACTTAAACATTTAGCCATTGCATTCCAAACTTAACTGGTAAAAATTTGGCAGTTATTCTTAGTTAATATATTATATTTACCCCAAATTTATAGAAGATTGTGCTCTCCAAAGATTATTTCATTGGGCTTAATACTAAATTCTTATTTAAATATTGAGTTTATTCTTGAGTTATATTTGGATTCGAATTCAGATTTTCTGGATTTGAAAAATAAATATTGAGTTGTTTAATAAAGTCAGACAGGATCACCTATAAGTGACTACTACCTAAAACTATTTAAATTTATTATTTTAACTGAATATGTGCTAATGAAAAACCACCATTTTCAAATCATTTATCCGGAAAATTATATCTAATGGAGATCGTCTGTATCTGATAACGAATATGGTACTTTAATAAAAAAAGGTCTATGAAGGAATATAATTTTATATATATTTTACTTAAATTTCGACAGGGATTGTTAATAAATTATGCTCATATCACTGTCTCATATGAAAATGCATGTTTAAATGAGATCAAAAACATTTTGAGATGATGGCATTAAGAATGATATTTAAGATTACGAAATGAAAAATTGACATCATGCGACCTAATATTGCAATTGGCGTATATTTGATATTGCATCGATCGAAACTTGACCCAATAATGCTGTTTCCAAATTGGAAAACTCGAAAATTAAAGACCGATTAACCATAAAAGGTCTGCCCAACATTACGGAACGTTATGCATATTGAGCTTTCGTAACCAGATTTTTTTCCAAAGGCGCGAATTTGGACACGTCAATTCGATATTTCGGCACTAACGAAGAATGCTCCGAAAGATTGATGTTCACGCACCAATAACATACCTAAACTATTTTGAAACATCAGCGGCAACGACTTCCCGTTTGATATCAAAAGTCAGTGTGTAAACCTGGCCAAATCATGGCAATCATGGTTAATTTTGGCGGCAAAGTCAAGAATATCACCGAGATCGCAAAATATCATACTGTAACGCCGAATTGAAGGTTTATTGTGCAAAATTCTCAGCACGACCGAGTCAATGGCACAATATTGCCATACAATGGAGTTGGTCACGCGACTGTTGACTATGCTTGTATGATTACTCCATTTCGCTTGAGTTCCTGCTCTCAAAATACCAACGAATTGGGACATGCAGACATGATAAGATAGAAACTTTAAATGTTGCCCAACGGCGACACAAATGGTATGATCCTTTTCGCCGAATCGAAGAACGATTCTTGGGTAGCTAGAATTTAGCGATTGTATACAGAGCACTCAACTTTATCATTTGACTAATTGCTAACGCAAACTTGACTATGAAATATATTGCTTATCGCTGGGTAAGCTGTTTGACTATCTACCTGCATGTGAAGCAAAATAAAATATTTGAAGAGCTGAAGATCATGTGCAAAGGGGGAGTCATCGGTCGTTAACACATGGTTTAATATGAAATTCCAAGCATAAGCCACACCATAATACATTTATCATCAATGGCATTTATAAAGTATTAGTGGAAAACTTCTTATTATTAAAGCAGATTTTCATTTTCATGCAAAGGTATCGTCGGACCCTTTAAGCGAATTTCACCTGACACACTTGATTCATAATTTATTCATCTCTTGAAGGTTATATCTAGAGAATAATACTAAAAACGTCTAAACACATGTGTTCTTATATGATACGACCTTTGGTCTCTGCTCTTTAACACCATCCTGTATCCTTGGCACGAAAGATGCTGCTGCAGATTAATTCTAGTACCGCTCTTTCCTCTTTCGAGTTTTTTTTTCATCTCCATAAATCGTAGAGACAACGTCACACAAATATATCGTTCTTATTCGAAGATCATTTCATTATGCATGCGTTTGAGCGTCATTATATATAATAATAAAATTTATTGGAATATGCAATTCGTGATCTTTAGAAATGCTAATGCAAAAATTATGATGCAATTCCAGATATTACCCAGCGATGTAAAGCTCTGTCGTTGCACAGCGCCTTGTACTTGGATTAATACAACCATGCATCATGATGTAGTTGGTTCTATTGAAACTAAATATTTATAATTATAAATACAATAGGAAATTCAAAGGTCATGTTTGTAATCATAAGATGAATTTGATTAAAGACGAGAGGTCATATTGGTATCATTAACAATCGATTAGAGTCGAGAGTTCGACAACCTCTTGGTTATGATGCATTTCCGTTTTGCGTGCAAGCCAAAAAAATTATAATTGAGTAGCTTCAAGGAAATGTTAAATAGTAATCAAGATTAAGGAAAAATCATTTATATTGAAAGACTGTAGTATTTATGAAAAATTGCATCGTTTATCGTTTCCGCAGTATATCTCCTCCGTTAATCGTAATACTTTCATCATATTTTTTTAAAGATACAAATTTGCATGTACATTTTCCTGAAGCATTTTACATTATTTAAGTGATGCATTATAGATAATGGAGATTTAATAATGTCGCCTATAAAATAAAGCTTGATAGACTCATTAGGCAATATAGAAAATTTGGACTTGTGTGCTCGTTATAAGCGTGAAGTATTTTTGAAACAAGATAAACAATAGCTGCAAATTCATGAAATGTAGTCAAGATGAATATTTATTTATGAAAATATTAATTTCGATACAAGTTTTCAGTTATTTTATTTCTGCATAATTTAATAGCGTAATGATTGTAAAATTATGAATATTTACAATAATGGATGTTTCATTATGTTTCAAAACGATCACATTTTCATAGTTGACTAATTATTGGCCAGTACAAAATTTGCATGGAATTATGTGATTAAAGCCGCTATTGACACAACCGTCGAAGCCTCAAACGATGAATTAATAATTCATTATGTACAAAATGATTGTGGTATTGTGTTCCATGATTTTTTGGAACATGGTCACCGCGAATCCAGCACGACGAAATGCAAAGGACGGAATCGTGCCTCAATTAACAACGCATGAGCACATCTCTTCGAGTCCTATGACGAATCGCCAAAATCAATCTAAAGACTCAAAACAATTCATCAATATATCTAGGGCAAGTTTTCTAATGTCGGTCATGTATGATCGAATAACCATTTCAATCATGCGATTTATTTATCGTTTATAAATATCCCATAATGGTACCAATTGAATTTCAATGCTAATCTAAGCCAATAATGATTTACGATCATCGATCTTGGATTTTCAACGCATTTAGTGCAGCTAGGGCAAGGTCTTTAAGGATTCATCGAGAATAGTCTAATTAACGGGTTAACCTTCATATTATAAAGAGGTTTTCGACTGGGTCATCATGCGTAATGATAACATTTGTAATTAGCTGCATAATTAGATTGATTGTTTAAGAATAGAAATCAATATATTTGTCATTAATTTTCAAAAGATTCATTTCGTCGGAATTGAAAAACAGTGCTTATTTTACGTAATTTTTGCAGCAGATCAAAAGCGCAAGATTAAAATGTGTGTTGAAGCATTCTAAGCAATTTACATTCCAAGAGAAAAATTGCTGAACGAAATGCTACATTGAGTCGTGACTTGAGGTTGGTAAATAAGAATGTTCAGACAATTTAGTTTTCTCGACAACATCTCCTCAGATATATGAAAGAAATTCGTTTGATTATTGAATCGACCTGAAAATTTAGTCTTTATGTAATCATTATGCCATTATTTTATCACAATCATGCCAAAAAAATTGATTTTTAGACCGTCAATGTTTGAATTGAATCAGAGTTTAACTCTTATTCATCAGGCATTACTATCCTCATTGCCATCAACTTCCACTTTTTACCTTTGTCTATTAAAATATCATGATAATTTCATCATAGAAATGTTTCTGGATGAATTTATCGTCTGTCGAAAATATAAAACTTGAATTTGAATACATAAATGCATATAATTTTTCGATAAATGTCAATTTTAAAAAAATCGCTTCTATTAAAAAAATTAAAGACGTTCTATAGAGATTTTCATGGAACCCATTTATCACTATGAGCAACCATAATGTCCAATATTATATATACAATATTGAAGGCTCTGTTAAAATAATGTTTTCTTACTTATTTTAGAAATAACATTTGGGCCCCATAATTTTCGCCATACAGATTAGATTATAAACTCTTTTAATAAAGACCTCAAGATCAAAATGAAGTTGAAAAAATTTCACTGTATCGATATATTTAGGACTTCGATAGTATTAATAGTTCCAAATTATCATATCGATTTAGTTTTAGCCAAATTTCCGGATCTTAAATAGTAAATACTGAGTAAATAAGTGAATTTGTGTAGGATCGCATGTAATTGACTAAAATAATGATATTTCATTGCTTGTTCATATATTCTTTCCTATTTAAAAATGTCTATTCAAATATCTTTATTCTAGTTCAATGATATGTGGAAATTAATGGGTAACTACCACATGAAAATTTCTTTCTTTGAAGAACACTTCTATGGCTATTGCCTGCATCAGAATGCAACATTTTAAGAAGAGGGGTATTTTTCAGCATCATCTTCAGCCATTCCAATTGGAAAATGTTTATAATGGCTAATAGGCCGTGCTTAATTCTATTTATCATATATTACTGATATGTAGTTATCATTTATTGCATACATAATCCTAAATCCGTGTCAAGAACAAACAATACAGATTAAATTCCGATTGTTACGAAACAGAAACCCGTGACGCGAAATAGTTTTCTTATTGCGTTAAAAAATGCGATTTCCTCCGATACGAAGGCCGTGTTAATTAAATATACGAGTATTGCAGCACGTTCCGTTTATCTGAACAATGATATGGATTTCATTATAGGCAAATTTCATGTCATTAGGTAGTTCATGGTATCCCATTTTACTTAGACAGTGTATTTCGACGCAATTTTCAATTTTTTCAATATTTATCTGCAATTACGTCTGAAACATTAATCTTCTCCCACAAAAAGTTGGAAGAAACAAATTACGCTATATATGCAAAAAATAACATTTTATTCTTGTTTAATTTAAATGTATGCAGACAAAGTCAAACGATGTGAGTTTCTGGATAATAAAATACCGATAAGCATTATATTTTGACAATATTTATTGAATGCAAGTTGTTTGTTTGCATTATCAGAGTCACCGACGCTTTGACTGCATCAGGGGCAATGCCCTTGTCAAGATTGCAGTGTGATGATCACACAATAGCCTCCGGCTAAATGCACAAGAATATCGTGAGATGAATCGACAATCGCCGCTAAATTCGAATCCAATACCATCGAATGAATTCCCAAGAAGCCAATGCTTCCAAACTCGAAGAACTGATGTTATCTAGTTGTAACAATAACGGTTCACTGTCGATACTTGATTTGTGGACATCTCTTGTATTCAATCCACGGTCAACTGCATAATAAAGCAGTGGATGCAGCAGCACCTGCCTGTTTTCTTAGTATGTATTAAAATTTGGATCGCAGACACGGTGTGATTTATGAATAAATTCTTGGAAGGTCACAAAATAAGATAGTTGACAAACAGGTCCATTTCCTCGTATGTGAAAAATTATAAAGTTCATTCACAAAGCAGTGTTAATACAGCAGAAGCATCGTGTCTTCAGAAGCCTTGAAGAACTTAAACGATAGTAAAATGTCACATGTTCAAAAATATAATTTCATAAAATCAAAAATTTCATCATTTAATATGTATGCTAATATTAGCATACATATTAAAAATACATTTCAGTTATCCATGGTTGTTTTAAATGAAGACCGAGACTCAAAGTATATTTTATCATTATTATAAAAATGGTTTTGGAACGATAACAGTCTAAATCGGAATCTCACATTAGAAATATACCACTTCTGACACCATTGTAACGATGATGATCCAAAGACTTGGGGAGAAATCGTACCAAAGCTTTTAGCACCATTGGACATAACGCTTCTCATCAAAATTGCCCATATGGTTATTACTTCTTAGTTAGAGATGTTTGATCAAAATTAATTCCTGTCTATGCCCCAACAGTACCGCTAGTGGTTTTATGTCTATTACACCGATCATCAACTGTACCCTACTCTGGGATCGCTTCACGATCAGAGAACCTGCGGGTTCGTTTGCTATCGGATCGAAGAAAGGCTTGATGGTTCGACGATTGGCGATAAAAATATGACTGGTCTTCTTCAAGAAATTAAAACCCTCAAGTACGAGACTCTCGATCATAACTTTTCCGCTACCGCTTCAAGGGTTGCAGCAGCTACGCAATAGCTATTTCTATTATTAATACATGGTTTAGAATTTTTCCTGAGGAGATGCAAGAATTGTGCATAGAAATTGTATTTTATGAAGAGGTTAAATTATTATTCTCCTATATTTAGTCTCTAGGACCCCAATTTAAGGCGTCTTCTCACTTTACAAATTTAAAAAAATCGATTTTTATTTTATTTTAAATTTTGAAAGTACATATCTTCAAAAATGTTATATCGAAATTTCATAAAGATCAGACGAGTTTAACTACATTTTTGGGCGACCGTTAGGTGACTACCTGAGAGCACCCGGCTGCATACGTATTGTTCAGACTCATGGTACAAGTACAAGAAAGTGGTGAAAAACAATCAGATAGAAACTTTTAAACATCCTTCTGCTCTAGCTGAGGATGTTCACGAGGTTTTGAAACCAATTTATGAAGATCTTCGGAGGAAATACCCAAAATAACAACGAGTGTTTCAACAGCTGTGTCTGGGCAATTTTTCTGCAACCAAAACTTTAAACGCGTTTATCTCAAAACAAGGTTTTTCGGTGGCTTGTTGATGAAATTTCGAAAACTATCCGGCCGATTGTCATGAAATTTGAATGACATATTATTCATAGTTATGGCTATAGCGCATATCATCAGATTTTTGAAATTTTGATTTTAAGTAATTTTTTTTTACAAAAAAACTCCAAAAAAAACGCGTTTTTTTTTACTTTTTCGAAAAACGTGCGCCATTTTGTTACTTTCGCAAATATCAAAAATCTGATAATATGCGCTATAGCCACTGATATACTGAATCTAAAACTGTTTTATTTTTTTGTTTCAAATGACCCATCTCGGAGATACCATCAACAAGCCACGAACATAACATTTCTACACGGGTTTTTCGATGCTACTGTTTTATTATAATAATTGTTCAAAAAAATAAAAATATTTTTTTTTCGTGTACTTGAAAGATGTGTTTATTACATAAGATTCATTTTATCTCATAATTTTTAGCGAAAATCCTCGAAAAAAAATCGTGAAAATAGCCTATTTTTGAGGCGCCTAAAGTGAGAAGACGCCTTAAGAGCCGCTACTCTAAGACATCCAAACGTTCCCACCACTATTTTATACTATTTTTTTTATATATATTTTATAAAAACACACTCTAAATGAAGAAATTTAGTACAGTTACACAATATTTAAAAAATAACACAGTTTTGAACTGTTAATTTCAAATCCGAGACAACTGTTACATGAAAACCGTAGAGGAAAACCCATGAAATGTCACACGAAATACCGTGAATATCACAAAAGTATTATAATTATAAGTCGGTCGACCTTTACTTTACTTTACGATTCGCCTGCAAACATTAATTAGCTCGTAAAAACATTTTTATGCATGCTATGAAATGTGCCGATAAATACTACATCAGCCTTTTTAGTTCCCTATACTTAATATTTACGTTTTTTAAAAGCATGACTAAAATTTGTATACATATCTAGTGTGCATTACTAACAAAATGCAAGCAAAACACAATGAACCATTACCGTGTCTATATTTTCCATTTGCGAATGATTGCAAAATGCACTTAAAAGGCCAACATCTATTGCTTTTATCATATCCACCTATGCTAATAGCCATTTCCACAATCCATTGTTGTATTCTCAAGTTCACTGAACTAAATCACCAAAGACAAGACAATCAATACAAAGAGGCCAGAACGCTCACCAATGTAGGTGTGCCCTCTGCTTGTAACGATCTAACGAGTCAACGATCGCAGTAAATTTTTATTATATCAAAAAATATAAATAAAACGTATAGTATAATTATGTATGTCATCGTGGTGGGCGTAGTTGTTTGGTAAGATTTTTAATGGCACCTTCCAAGTCTCGTACGATCATGGGATTACACGATTCATGCAAAAATTTAGCACGCACAGATCGAAAGTGATTTTTTTAATGTCTTTTGAGGATGCTGTCTTCTTATGGATGGGCGTAAAATTGATCGCGGTGATATATTAGCTTGTAATAAAGTTAAAATGTAAATATCGACCGGCAGGAAGTACTGATCTTTGCAACAATGCCGTTATAGCATGAATGGATTTTTTGCCCCAATTGATATATAATGTATGGAAATTACAATATGATTTATTAACTTAATCATTTTCCGTGGGAATTGTTACAAAAAAATCTTATTGGATAATGAATGCGTGTTCAATTTGATAATTTGAACATAACATATGCATTGAATTTGTTAAGATAATTTAGATGATATGACGACAGCGAAAGGAAAATAACGATTCGAATATCCTGCCTTAAATTAAATGCTTAACCTTATTTTCTTTATGATTGATTGACAATTAGTTATTTTAGAATGTTATAAACCCTTAAAATGTCGATATTAATATACGACCAGCAATATATTAGGGTGGTCAAAAGTAATCAAAATATTTAAACGTATATTTTTACAGCCGTTTTATATCGAGACATGGTTCATGAAACACATATTTTTAAGTATCATTAGAAAGCCAAAACTGTGAATTTATTGATTTTGTTTCAAATTATCTTTTGTCGTTATTTATAAACAATGCCAAGGCTAACAATCAATGAAAATGATTTTCATCATTGTATGCTTTTTTATTCAAATATTTTTTTTACTTTGTGTCGTTTAACGTGGTCGGTTAAAAACGACGACAACAACATTAGAAGTGACAGAGAGAGACGAAGAGAGTATATTACGTACATCGTACGACTATATAGATCGTTAACACAAATTTATCGACTTATAATGTTATGTGAATGATATAATGAATCGATTTATGTTTACTTGGAGAAATTACCGAATATTGTGTACTATCGACAGTGTTTATTTATTTATATACAAGTTTCATACGTGCTGCGACGTTCCTGACAGATAAATGGATTTGTACATATAATAAGTGGTGGACATACAAATTTTTAAAATTAAAATTAGCTCGCTTGAACAAGAGTAGTGAAGAAGACACGTTTTTGTGGCAAATCATAACATTTTGTATGAAGTGGATATTGTGCAAGAATTCTAAATGAAAAAATAACGACTTCCTTCGGGTCAAATATCTATTCTTACCCCTAAATAATCTTTGATATTAAAAAAAGATGATAAATCGAGAAAGATAGAAAATACACACAAAATGTCAACAGTTTAACAGTTGACACATTGACTGTGAATCAATTAGCACCCAGGGCGTTTTGAATGTCTTCATTTGTTAAAAATTAGCATTATACTACTACAATATATGTCAATTTCAAGAACAAACTCATCAACATAAATTATTATAGCTTTTCTTTAAGTTATAGGTATGTCGAATCGTGATATTTAAACAACGTCTTATATTTTTTAAGAACGAGCTACGAGTCTTCGACCTTGCACTATGAAAACAATCACCAATTAGTTCCACATGAAAAAACCTACTCTGTTATCAAAAGTCATAAACAATTAACATAATGATACGAAGATGCGATTGCTATGAAATCAAACGATATCAAATACAGGTTTTTCGCATAAAAAATTCGCGCAGACAAGAGATTATTTCCACTGCCATTTTTTGCCACACTCTCAAAGGATCATTCAAATACATTTCCTGGTAGTCGATGAAAACATATTCGTTTCGATGATTTTGTCGTTGAATATAACCAAAAATGACCATTGTTCTTCATGAAATTGCGTCACGGCAAACGTCTCCGCCTTTGTTTCCTAAATTATGGTAATATGGCAAACATTGTCTATGTATGTTTCAAAGAAAAAATAATTAAATAACCCATTCCCCTCTTCTTGCACTATTTACAGCAAACAAAAAGCGGTAGAGTTGCCGAATTTGCATGACCGCATATTCATACAATACTTCAAGCATAAGAACATCACATAAAGCCAGACACATGAATGGATTCTTCGCACATCCAAGCCATGGATCAAATTCTTAATACCAAATGAGAAAAACTTTTAAACCACACTAATATATTTAGCTCATACATATTGAATTTAACTCATTCATTGCAAAATATTTTTATGAACATTGAATGTTGTTGTCATCCGTACAAATCCACTTATCCGTCAGGACCATCGCAGCGTGTATGAAGATTGTACATAAATAAACAAACACTGTCGATAGCACACAATATTAGGTAATTTCTTCATGTAAACATAAACGATACACTTTAAATATATTTAAAATCGATTATTAATCTTGATCTGATTTTGGAAGCCAGGTAACTTGCTGTTGAAAATGCACGCTCAGCCTCCACACTCGTTGAAGATATCGTCATAATACAAACAACTTTGTAGGATGAAATAAATAGAAACATCAATCAAAGATATTTGGATACACAAAATCTCAGACAAGCATTCTTGACGTCATGAATAACATATAGATAATTTTGTAAAAAGTATAGAAACATATTTAAATCGTTTAATTTACCCTAGCTTACATGTATAAGCTATCTATAATAGTCCATCGTGTTAGTTTAAATATACTAAGCTATGTAACTGGAAACAACATTTTAAAAGGCACAAATACCTTGAAAACCATATTAAAGTGATAGTCGTTGATTCATAATGGGCTGTAAAAGCAATTGTAAAAAATAGCTTACCGTACATTCAGGATATGAATACCTTTTTTAAACTCGCTTTGAAAAAAAATGTATCAATAAACGGTATAGATACGGTATAGAATTGTTTCATTTTATAATCAATTTAGATGCGCGCGCATTCAAATTTCAAAGGAATTACATCGCGCGTTTCGCCGTACTCGTATTTATTTAATTTGTCCACCGATTGCGTAAATTTATTAAATTATATTGTTTCATTGAATACACTTAAATACCATTAGAAAGGTATTTTTCTCCCAAAATAATGCTTTAGTAACCTTCATGCAGCCGTTTCGGTCACTCTTCCGTTGATAAATCGCCCAATTGTAGATTAACATAATTTTTTATTCGTCGGTGGCCAAAAAATATATGTATCCGAGATGTTTTTGCCCTGAATAACTTCGATTCGATATTAAATATGCAAAACGTTGCGAAATCCGCGCACGCAAATATGAGCTTTTGACAGTGAGCTTTTACTCCAGCTCTTAATTTTAGGCTGTTTTTTACTGACATGACTCAAAATTATCTATTTATTTGACAAGGTTGGACTGTACAACTTTTTGCATCCATAAAACTGTTCACCTTGATATGTAATTGTTTCACAACGTGCAAATGAGTTAGCAACATTTTATCGATCAGTTTGATGACATTTCATACGAATCGTGATGTGCTTGATTTTTTCCACATTTTCTTCAGCGAGCAATAAAAATTCAAAGCGGAGTAAATCTATGAAGTGCCCGTTTGGCATATTGAGAAACAATGCATGATCGTGCTTATTTAAAATTAGAAATAAGCTCTTTGAACAGATTCTGTTGGTTTATGATGGCATATTTTAATGGGGTAAAACATCGTTAAATGACGATTTTAATGCATCTTCAGCGCCCAATTGACCTACAATGATCAGAGATGTCTTTGAAGCTTTATTCGTAATTATTTGGAATTATACTAGGAGTAATTGCAATTATAAAATTAAGTGCAGATGCCTACACGTTGCACGTAATAGAGTTTAGCGTTGCATGCACATAATATAATTTTATGCTGCATGCAATGATAGGCTACCGTCGATACAGCTGAAAGTTCATCCATAATATCTGTAATATTATGCAATTACATTTCATTTATGTGACTGAGAACATGTAAGAACATTAACCTGTCCATATTTTCCGCTAGGCCCACGTTCTTACGAAAAAATATGCGGTATTGTGAAAAAATTGAAACAGACAAGAAATTAAATTGCGAAGCACAAGTTAATTGTAGTACGGTCAACCAGCTTGTGAACAATTTTTTTTTGTTAGAACAAACATTTCTATTATTTACATAGTAAATAAGGATTTCCACAATGTTTGCTTTATACCCAATGTGAGAAGTAATGCGTGTATGTCCACAGGATTAAATATTATTTGAAGAAATCAAACGAATTCAAGGCTTTTGATTTATCAATATTCAAATATCATTCCTTATCAATAAAACCATGCAAAAAAATGGATAGAATATTGACGATAAATCTAAAAAAAAAAGCATTTTCCTTTATGAAAATAAGCTAGTTTTAGTTAATATTCTCGATCGATCGTCTCGATCCAAATGTAGCCTCTAAACCAGAAATATAAAATACTGAGACCCTGAGAAATACAGATAATTTCGCTGCTTTTAGATCCTCTACTATCTAAAAATGTCTATTCAAGTAATCTTATCCTAATTTTACCATATGAAAGCCAATGAAACCACATAAAAATCATCGTAATCGTAAATATAACAGTATAAAAGATGAAAAGAATATGCATATGCTAATAAATATGCATACAAGTCAAATGACGAGACAAATGGATGATAGCTGATACACAAAAGGCATAAAATGAATCAATCATAGCTGGACAACAAATTCCGGAATATCAAAATCAAATTTGGTATTACAACAGAATATTAGGCAATCGCTTAATTGGCTCGTAGAAATCAATGTACAATGTCTTTGGCGTCCACGTTTTACAAAATTAAACAAAACGACCTTCTCGTAATCGAATAATTTATAGCACCATTTAAACCTGAATAGGGCATGGGATCGAAAGACCAATTGTGAGCCTAATTAATATTGGAGCTTGGGAATTGTAGCAAATACAGATTTGTTCAACAGCAAAACGAGCGAGAATAGCTTGCTTGGGACAGAATAATAAATTTTCAAATATTGCATATTAATTCCATTATATAATGGAGAAAATATTTACTACCTAGCAGTTTGGCAACACGAAACAAACTGGTTTCAAGAGTGAATCCATCAATAAATAGGAACAGTGAGTGACCACGAAGACTTCCTCGGGTCGTGTATTTAAGCACATAAATCATTAAAATAATTTAATACAAGTCTTTTTTGGTGTATAAACGATTGATGATCATCAGGCGCAAAAAATGTAAACGCTATATTTTAAACTTCCACAGCCGAATGCTTGAAATTATCAATCTATTAGAGAAATAATTGAGGAAACGGCATAAATGTATTGCAGTAAATGAAGAGTTTGAAATGCAAAGAAGCAGATCATAAGGTTTATTTAAAAGATTAAAAACTTAAGATTGATTAAAGCAATCAAACATTTTGAAATTTGATTAGTTGTGGTCAATTGTATGACTAATATTAATCTTAGAAGGTAAAACCCATTAAACTTTTAATGCAATTCAAAGACAAATGTTGGAAATGGATTGACAACTTCATAGTTTCCAAATTATTTCTTCATTTTAACCACGAATTGCTTCACATTTTTCTCGACGATAAATTCGTATAGAGGAATAGCAATATGAGCTTCATTCATTCAAAGTATTGATTAAGTAGTAATTCATATACAAACGTCATCTGTTACTGCATTTATACATTTATATCATATTTTAGTGCTAAAACTTATTACGAAATCGCCAAGCAATAGATAAAAGGCCAACAAAGCATTTTTAGAAACTGATCGTTCGCTCTGTTTATTTAGCATACGTTTTGGTACGATATTTTTATTATCTATTGGTACCAATTGTTGTCCATTTTTACAGAAATTCAATGAATTTGGAGAAATTAAACGCAGTGAATCGAATCCGTCACTTTATGTTATGCGAACCGTGATAATAAGCATTGAACTATCGAGACCAATTTACATCAATTGAATGCCATATTGTTTGTTGAGTTTTGTACATTTTTTTAGCAAGAACACATCATCGTAAAAAATATCATCACGACCTCTCCGAGCAATGAACTGATATTTCTGTATGTAATTAGTTTATTTCGCAAGCAAATCATTGCTTGACAAAATTTCATGCTGCTCAAATATTGAACGTCGATAAACATATGACAATGGAGGCAATCTTGTCACAACAAATATACGAGAAAATGTTATATCACATTTGGATGATCTCGTCTCAAATATACGGTTGAAATGCTTAAATCATCGCCCTTTGCTTTCACTCTTAGGCAAATCGACGATACTTTGGCTAAAATTAATCCTCTTATAAGTCAATGAGCTTAGAATGCAGTCTTGTAGCTAAAAATATTCCTGTTCAGTGTCATAAGTAGATCACTTTGTATCAATAATTTAATATATAATGCATTATTTTAACATATTTCTGCAATAGAAAATCATATAACCTTCAAAAATATTATTATTTTCAATAAATAAATCCAATTAATGAGAAACAAACAGTTCAGTTCCAAACATTTATATCAGTTCGGTTATGTGTTTTGTTTCGAAAAAAATATAAGCATTGGAACTAGAAGTATATAATATTATAATGTAAAAAGCGAAAGCATTTTGATTTGTCGCTTATTGGCTGAAAGTTTGATAGTCGCAGGTAACACTAGGAAACAAATTTAAATCTGGGAGTCCCAGTCTGAGTACATTTAAACCTTTTTTTGTGCGGTGGGTGCGTTTCGCGGAAAATCGCGCAAAAAGAAATCGTACAAAAAAGCTATGACATACATAGAAAAAATGAAGATGCATTCCATGTGTTTTTAAAATCGCATAACTTTGAAACAGCTATTAAAAATATACCCAAAATCGCACAAAAAAAGTTTTTGATATGACTCAAAATCGCTCTCTTCTTCGGAAGAAATAGTATACCTAGTGTCAATGTCATCATTGTTCTGTGTAGATTTTCTCTTTCCAACAATATAATTCATAGTTAATAAAGATGTCACTATAGTCCCTAACTCAAAAAAAAAATCTTGTCAATTTTTGGCGTTATTTTATCATAGTTTAATTTTTTAGTTAATAGTGACATAAATCTGGTAGGAATAATAGAGGGTTATATAGAAAAAATTCGTACCCAGGTTGAAATAAATTAATTAATTAAAACTTGAAGTATGATGTCAACCGTGTTAAAAAAAAGTAGTTTCAAGAAAAACGCGTTAAAAGTTTTCATTCAGGTAGGACCGGCCAAGTTGCCGCCTCACTAAAATAGCTATAACTCTAATGAAATCAAATAATCTTTATGAAATCAAAAAAAGAAAAATATGCTTTAATAAAAACCGCATAACTTCGAAATCGCACAAAAAAGGTTTGAGTGTTCATATTAAATATATAAGACATTTCTCATTTGGTTTGAAAATTTTTTGTGACTTTGAAAGCTCAGAACTAATTATATTTATATCAATTGCATAAAATAATTATTTATTTAGATAAACGAAACATTGCAAAATATAAAAAAAAGTTATTTCGTGCTATTACAACTACAGATTAAAAAGTTATGATGATTTAAAGGTGAATTTTTTCACAATGTTGAAAAAAAAATTCATTTCGACAACCCTGAAACTTAAAACATTGGGCTTATGTGTAAAACGTAGCAAATGACCCCCCTTAAACGCCAAAAAAATAATTTGTAGGCCCATGTGCAAAATACCCTATACAACTGAACCCTTTATAAAAATGCTTATATAATAAATTCTATATAGTTGGTTATCGAATCTGAAAGCAGCTCTTTTACCATCGAAGATGATGGTAAGCATATTTTTGAACCTGATGACGCCGCTCACGAATTCTAAGCAGGTGTGTCAAATAATACAAGATGATGTTTCGTTTATGAACTTGACACTTGTTTACAATAAAACAAGAATTGAATTCCACGAACAGCAGATTTTTGCACGTCACAGCACATCTTTCAAAGATTCTCAAATAGTTAACGATGCCATAAAATCAGCCTTGTGGCTTCACTAGATCCTATTCAAATTTTGTACATATGGCGTGTTGAAGCAGACAGTTCGGATCTTCCATTGTGATCCAATTATGGAGGCTTCTCTCATAAATGGCCGACTGAGAATTGGACATAGTTTATGTTATTCAAACAAATCACAGAAGGTCTGATGTGTGATTTACCATGGATATCATTATCTAAAAGCAAGACTCATTTTTTTTTAAATGGACATTGTAACACGGAAATCCATCATTGATTTCGTTAGGACACTATTTAAGAGCTGGGCGACCAGTTTTTAGTCATTGGTCGATTGTATAATTTACATACCTGTGTCAATGGACCAAATTTATCTATAGTTTGTAATCAAAAATGAAAGTAAACAAAAAACGTGTGTTGAGTTTTGTTTGGGGCCTGTTTTGCGACCTTCGTCCATTGCAGACCTGTCAATTTTTAACAAAATTCTTGCTTTTGTCTCAACATTGCTGCCTTAATCCGGTATCAAAAAAATCGTATTATATCATAATTCATAATGAACACTACAAAAAAAGCATTAGCTATATTTCAGTGGTTTCCTATACGACATAAAGCCAATTTGACCACAACCAATATATTTTCAATAGCTTATAAATTTGCATTGACAAGCTTCATGATGTAAAATTGATTACACGCTGTCAAAATCAATATCTTTATTATTGCTTGCAATACATAGCATATGAAAATCAAATTAAAAACCGATTCAAAATAAAGCATTTATTATATGCAACAAGAATCAAATACGTCCATTAAATATAAGATGTTCAATCACAATATAATCACTCCTAAAATTAGGTTATCACTACATTCTTCTATTGCATTCTATGTTAAATGCGTTGATTATAAGTCAAGAAATGGTTAAAAAGCATAAGAATGCATCACGAATCGTTAAGCTGACAGCTGTCAAATTTGAATACCGGAAGACACAATAATGCCATTCATTAGTTCACATA
The DNA here is from genome assembly GCA_008973525.1 of Stenopsyche tienmushanensis. Lineage (NCBI taxonomy): Eukaryota > Metazoa > Arthropoda > Insecta > Trichoptera > Stenopsychidae > Stenopsyche > Stenopsyche tienmushanensis. Next base: position 926,730 of record WACJ01000128.1, read on the forward strand.
AAGTTTCGCCGACGAAATTTGGAGCAAATTTATTGTTATCAATAATGCGCATGCGCATAATATTCATAATGGATTAAAATTATCAAAAGATGCAAACAATAGACAAAGGACCGAGAATAAAAGGGGCATATAGTGAGATTATGAAAAAATCATATTAATTTTGCGTTTTTAATGTGCATCTTTGTCGTTTATGTGTCCGTGGGAACGATCGAGAATTGAAACCATGCAGACTGTGGAAATAACGCATGAAGAGATTTTGATGCAAGCTCATTTGTATCATCTTATTGTAACAAGGTTTTGCAGGCTTAACCTAATTAAAATTAATAATTACAAGATATTTTGTACAGAAGAAGATAACTTATTTTAAAAAATGATTTTAAAAGTGTCAATAAATATTATACTTCTCTTGTCTATAATGATTGAATTACGAGTCCAACCAGTGGCGTAGCTACCAAGGGGCTAGGCGGGGCAGTGCCCCGGGGCCCTCAAGCTCAGGGGGCCCTCGAATCCTTACCAGAAATCTCGATCGAACTGAACTTTTGGAAATCTATCCCATTTTCAAAATAAATTTGACAGGTTGCAACCCCACTTTAATCATGACAACTCAGTTGAGAGAAATTCATAAGTTATGCCTACGGAATTCCCCTAAATTCTTTCTGTAGGTTGGCAGTGTTGTCAATCACAAAAAAGAGCTTAAAACGCTTTCGCGCGCGGCATCGTCATTTTAGCTCGTTTCCGTGAATCCGATTGCCGACGACATTCATGAATACGTATTAGTGCTTAAGCCATCGCCAGAACACACAATGAGTCAGTTATTCTCTCTCGTGTTTGCCTCTTCACTTCACTAATCGTTTTTGGTGATAACATTCCAGTGATAAGACCGAACTTTTATTGCCCTCGAAACATTTATCAACAAGTAAATCGATCTACACGTTTTTTTAATGTATTCTTTACACTTTTCAGTGATTTTCAACCATTGTATTTTTTTAATAATAAAACTATTTAAACCATCGCTAATATACACAATGAAAGGTTGATCATTCTGTATTAGAGTAATGGGAGTCGAAAGCACTTGTTTTCAACATATTTATCTTATTTAAGAACAATTTTATAAGTTGGTTAAAAAAATACAAAAAAAATAAAATTTTCAAAAGAAAAATTCACAAAAAATAGTATAACAAAAAAAAAAAGATTTTCTAGGTTCGTTGTCAAATAACCTTCTTCTATGTTTTGGATCCATGTTTTGTAAATGGTTTTGTGTCTGGGAGCGCGGTAGGCATAGGACTAATCCGGCGCGAGGTTTATTTGCACTCATGTGCTGCAGCGACGAAAGCGTTAAGTAGCTTAGCATTTTTAAAGTATTTGTATATTTCATATTTTTATTTGATAAAACCTAATCAGTTTACATAGCAGTGGGGCCCCATTTTTTAATTTGCCCCAGGGCCCTTAGTTACCTAGCTACGCCACTGAGTCCAGCTGTTTAATTGTAGAATCCATCACATCATATATTCTAAATTCCGGCAAATCATATTTTTTAACCTTTTGAGGAGTGAACAAATTTAAAATCAATGAAGTCGTTGATGCTATAATCGCTTTACACCGATTACTTTCTGTCAGCTCCTATCAGCGTAAGACAATCTTCAATTCGAAGCAATTGTAAATAAGCAGGTCTCCGTCTCTGTCTCCCAAACTGCGCTACGTTCTCTCTCTGTCTTTGTCTGTCACCGAGTTCAATGTACAAGAGTGCTCTTTCTGAATAGTGGAGGGGGGTCCCAGGCCCTGGGATAGTACTCTTTTAGGGGTTAAATTTTTAAATTTTAATAAAGTTTTTTAATAAATGACTCACATCATGATGATGTTGGATGTTTTAAATAGGGCTTCGAACCAGAACTGAACCAAAAATCTATTACCGGTAAACCCCTTAATTTTGCCGGAACTGAACCGATTCAAAAATTTGGTTTTTTGATTCGGTACACGAAAAAGAGTTTTGATTGATTTTTGTGTTGATATAATGATGTGACCTTCACTATTCTTATGCAAAATTTGTTTATATAATACTATAATCTTTACCCTATGTTCATCCTGTTTAATCAATATTTCAGATAATATTATTATGAAGACAAAATCCAGCTTGAAATCTCAGATTTTATTATCTATTTAGCTTATATTTTTCTATATATTTGGTATGTACAAGACTGGGACTCCCAGATTTCAATCGAAGCCCGAAGGCCACGTATTTTTTATAAATGCCCTGATGTTACGAATAAATAATAATGAATTTACTATAATTCAAAAGGACATCTTTGTTTAGAAAAAAGGGGTCTTGAACAACCCTCAACCTGTAATATTCTTAATTAAATTAAACACAAAGACTAATACATGGGTATCCAATATCGTGGTTAATAGTCCTTTGCAATGATCATGATGCCAGTATATAAGCTTTGACCCAGTTCTACTGGAGCGAAGGAAATAATGGCTATTACATCGACCACCAGTATAACGAGTGTTGAAAAAGATCGAACCATCAACGCTAAACTCCATTGTTTCAATCTCTTTCGTCGAATTTACCTCTAGAAAGCAAATGTTCGCATCACAATAAAATTGGTTGCAACTTATTTCGATGCACAGATGTTTCGCCAAACTACACAATATGCCAATGAACTGACTCTATAATTATATTATTGAAAATCTATATATTTCGACATAATTGCAGCAAACTGCAATATGCAACAGCGATCGATTGCTGGTGACAAGTCGACCGAGAACAATATTCAGGACACAATCATGCTAAAACAACTATCAAAAAGGCATCAATCCAAAGCAATCGATAAATGGAAAATTAAATAAATCTGAAAAATAATTTAATCCACATCCTAATTTTTTGCATTGCGCCTTTCAAGTCGTGTCCATATTCGCAGATTCCGGTATATTTGCTCTATTTTTTTGCTACATACCAGCGCAAAAACTTATTTCGTTAAGATCTAGTTTAAAAATGTAAATTCTATCGTATTTAGCATTCGAATTAATTAGAATAGAATGAACGCCCACAACGTTTTCTGTTTATTTCACATTAAATTCCCGTAACTATGTAATTAAAATTTAATTAGTATCAGATATCTTATAACATACGACCATAGATTATTAGGAATGTGTGGGTTTACACGAGTTCCTGGAATAATTAACGAGCAAAAATATCTGACGTATTTTAGCGGAGATGGTCGATAAAAAGCGTTTTAAGTCGGATTTAAGTCAAATAATTCGACGTTTTCGAATGTTTATTTGGATCCTGTTTTTGTGAGTTTAATGGCTGCCTGTATTTTGATAGTCCGTCTTGGGATTTCGAGTGTTTATCTTTCATTGCGATGAATTTTATGCTCGTTAATGCTTCGTTATGATTGTAATTTCCGTTGATTTGTAAACATCCGTATATTTCATATTGAACTGTCAGATGACGTTTGATGTTGCCAACTTCAGATTAATTTTCGCCGGAAGCGGAAATGCAATACAAAGTCGAATGAATCGAATATTCCGTAGGAACGCTTAATCTATTGCGGGAAAATAATTTAGCGAACAAATTGTGTTTGCATTGTCTCAGCCAACAATGATCGTTTAGCAACATCACTCAAAGCGTTCATACAGAAATGTCGCCGAATTGTGGTGACCAACGTTCACTTTCGTTATTTTGTATAATTTTGCGCCAAGAAAATATCGAGTTAAGCAAGGTCAGTGGTGTGACATAACTTTGTAGTCGACTCTGTTGCATTATATGCATAACGATTGGTAATATTGAACTTTCACTAGGCTGTTTACCGCGTGGACTAGAACTATTAGATTGGCCCACATATAAAGCGTTATTGGGTTAGCATTTACGTTTGGCATACTACGAACATACGCATTAGCCTGATCGTGACAAGTTTTTTATTCGAAAATGTGCGTATTTAAAAGGGGACAAGGGGTTTACGGATTTCCACAATGACGCCTACAGTTGGCACGACTGGACAATTGTACCAACTGTTGACCAAATTTGTTGGGCACGCGTTAAAAGATAATGACAGCTCAATTGCGAATGGCATGATATAAGACCAGCTCATTAAATTTTAAATCATTTTGTCAATAATTTTGACCATGACTTTCATTGTTTGGAATAAAATTAGGTCACCGAGCGACCGTAAATTCTGACATTGAACTCAAACACTCTCTTTCTATACGTTATTATTTATTTATTATAAGGGTAAATAATTAATTTGCACACATCATTAGCATGATGATAAGATATAACTGCAGTATAAAAACATCTCAAATTTCATTTAAAACACAGTTTTTAATTAGCCATAATTGATTCAATCCTTAACTAATTTTATATTCATTCCCCTCCACCCCCCCCCCCCCCAAAAAAACTTAACTTAATTCAAAAAAGCATATTAAAATGAAAGGTTATTCAACAAGTTTACCAATTTTAAATTTCACCAAGTCTTCAACTTTTGAGGGGAACGTCTCTGTGACCAAAAATAAAAGCATACAGTAATTCGAGACGTTTTGCGCTCCAATAGCAGCAGATCTATCGAAAGACTTTGGACAACGCTTAAATATAATAATTAAATTAGAAAAAATATTGAATATCAGGGATTTTGTTATAGGATGAAGAAGGCACAAAACAGACGAAAATTCCAAAGCTCTCGAATAGGACTATGTGAGTCAGCAGATAAACCATTGAATAGATATAGGTAGTTGCCTATGCCCGAATATATCATTTACAATTCCTATGCCACAAAGAAAGACAGTTTTCTTTCTATAAAACTCGGGATAACTATATTTGCAACGGGAAACCACCACATTAAATAATTTCGTCGGACTTGATATTTGATCGGACCGAGACCGGAGCGAGATCGAACCGTCAACGGCACCATAGTGTGGATCGGGGCTAAGTCTGCCAATAAAAACATGTGGCGAACATAACTTAAAAGCATACAGTTTATTTACAATTGAATGTTTCAATTTTTCAATTGAATATTTATGTTTTCTAAAAGTCAAAATTTCTTCACAACTAGCTAATACATCATGTATATCCCGAAAAAATTTCATACACAGTAACATGTAACACATTTCATTCGCTCACCTTGCCATATGATCTGCTCACTGTCATTTAAAACACTCTCTAAGCGATATTAATAATATAAATTGGTGTGTCCTACATCCGGATGGTATCAGGTTCTGACACCATTTAGTATGTTTCATAACAGTGCACATTAATCAAACAACAATGTTTCAAGAAAACATTACAAGAATCCATATTACTCGAACGTTGAGTGTTCAAGAACAATGACTTTTGTTGAGGGTATTTTTTTGGCAAATTCCAATTTGCATACGCCAATATTGCCTGGAAACAATCGAGTCTTTCATTTGGATGGAAAAAGAAAAAGGAACCATTGTACAGCGCGTTGCAAAACCATTGAATCCCACGGTGCGTGTAAATTGAGACAATCGCTACTATTTGATATCCGGGATGTAAGAATATTATCTCAGAGGTGGCTGCATAGTAATTTCACAATGTGATAATGATGGTCAACATGGAATGTATGCAATTTCAATATGTGTGAAACGATCAACGACTCGTCAGGATGATTAGTGTCTTGTTATGTACTACGAGGAGAAAATTCATATTGCAAAAAAATCGTCAATGATTTTAATCTTACATTGGGTGTATAGTTCGTCGGCACTGTAATGTTCAGGCAGAGCCCAGCATATACATACGTATATGCGGTAAGATACGCATGTTTTTTACTCGATACAGCACATATTATATAAGTTTTTGCAAGCAATGATCCATTTAAAGAACGAGTTTCGTATAAATAAATTATTTTTTATGTAACCATTGAAACGTATTATGTCAATCATAAATCACCACATCAAACATTTTAGATTATGAGTCCGGGGCTTGTTAAGAAATATCATTCATAGAACAGGATATTGCTGTTATCGACTTTGGACGCCCATATATCGACTGTCTGATTTTTCAGTCATAAATTGGGTGATCAGTGAAGATTTTTTCCATATCTGATGTAATTTGCATTCCACTAAATATTCAATTTTATTGAGCTTGCAGTTTGAATGCAAATTTCGATGAAAATTGTTTGAAGGTGAACGACTCACTTTATCAACCCATACTGATTTCAAGTATCAGTGGTTATTTTTAAATAGGAGCGTTGACTCCGTATTACAATTCTGAGTATTTCGGAATTTTACTATTTTCTTATGGTCAATTTTAGTATGGAGGAAGTTGACTATAAAGACTCTGGAGGATACTAAAATCTGGATCTATTCTAGGAGTTTGAATGTCTTAAAGATTAGATCAGAATGCTCCTAAATCCAATAAAAGAAAGAAGAATCGTGTGTTATATTTTAATAATGCATTAATCGAATCATTTTAAATTACTTTAATCTCCAACAAGATAATATAACACTGAACTATTATTTATATTTAGTAAAAAAATGTCTAAATCAACCATCAAAATGTTCCTATTATATTGAATTTAAACTTGAATACGGAAATACATATATGAAAATGAGTTTTGGTTAACCAGGAATACAACTAAAAGTTATGATTTTAACGAAATTATGGAAACAATCTCAGTCAGATCGTTTTAAGTTTTTTTGGGCAATGACTAGCATGCCCATCACTGCAGGGAAGTGATCATACATTTAAGCTAACGATCACTTGTGAGACATCTTTTCAACACTAAATAATATCTTATTTATTAATAACATAACATAGGAACGCTTAGAAAGTGCAACCGATAACAGAGTAGTACACACACACGTCACAATATTACTTTTGTCAGCCTAAGCGTGTGGTCACTTCACTACAGTAATCGGCATGCTAGTAAACCACGCTCGTGGAATCCGCTCACCCTAATATAATAAAATATTATCGATCATGCCAACAACAGTGAATACATCCGAAACAAGCTTTAATTCATGACGATTCATCGATAGTCTGTAAATGATTGCACTTGAAAATTCGCAATATCCGCTCAACAGATTCAATGAGCTCCGGATGGCCACAAATGCGACCAGCACCAATGTAGCACATGACTGCCGGACTCGTTTCAAAATATGTATATCTTGTGCTTTACTATTTAAAACAATACTACTTGCATCGTAGATACTGAACACATATGATTTTTTTTAGATAAAATACTGATATCTACTAATAAAATTTAACATTATCCGAATCCCATTGTATTCCAAATTATTGACAAGCTTTTGTATAATACAGCAGAATAGTGGTAATCCGGCCCAAATCTAATCCGGCGCCCCCTGTAATTCGACATCCCAATACAAGTATATGTACGGCAAAGCTCCATCAATGTAAAAAAAAAGTGTGTTTCTGGACCGCCTAAATCGTAATTAATATTTTTGTAAGTTGGCAAGTGAGTATGACGTAGGACGATTCACAATTTATGATAATAAAAAGAATAGCGACGAAGTTCGTCTTCATAATTTGTTGTGAGCCAGGCAAGAGACAAACTTTCAAAACAGCTAAACATCCAGAGGTGAAGGAAGCTTTGTATATGTGGTTTCTTCAGGAAAGAAGCAGGTATACACCAATTTCTGGACCCATATTGACCACGAAAACAAAGTTGTTTTACAAAAAAGAAGACTTTGTAGCTAGCCATTGTGTTTATGGCGTTAATTATATAATACGAAACCTTGTATTATCTATGCATATCTCATCATTTTTCGGATTACAAGTACTCTCGGGAGGTTGGGGTCAAATCGTGCGCAGTATTCTATAATCCGACAAATTCGACATTCCGACACTGCCTTGCAAAACGTTTGTCGGATTACGGCGGGTCTGCTGTATTTATAGAAAAAATCATATTTATTGTTTTAGTACACATATATTTATCCAAAAATTCATTTAAATTTATAAACTAGGGTAACGATATAAGCATTATTGCATGAAAAATGGCCGCAAGCCTTATTGAAAACATTAAGGCAAAATTGTAAAATGACTCGTTCTGAATACACACAAGGTAACTTAATTAATAATCCTCTTTGAGATCATGAAGTCATGGATTAACATTAAATGAAATATGCTTATATCTCAAATATATGATGAACACTGTTAGAATTTTAAAAAAATGAGAATATTATTTTACAATAAGATTCCAACCAGATGAATCAAATTTTCACCACTTTCATCGTCAAGAAAATATTAATGCAGATTGTCAAATAATATTATTGGCGTAAATAAATTTTCTATGAAATAATTTTGCAAGATATTTTAAATTTGATGTTAGTCTTAAACTATAGAATTCATAATTGAAGATCTACTCAAAATGTAAAATGAATTAATCTTTTCAATGGGCGACGCATTTTATAAAACATTGACCGTAAATTCTATAAAATTTGAACATCTTTCTAATAAAAATTTGTTGACCAAGACTATAAATGAGCATCCAAATACCACCAAACAATAGTTAAAAATCAAAATCTTCATATTCAAATTCTAGATTTATATTAAATTGGAAACTATGAAACGGGCGTTAGGGCTAATCTGTATTCAGCTGCAACTGAATGAGATTCATTGTAACGTACGCTCGATATTTTCGTTTATAAATTTAAAAGGTATTCTTATCACCCATTTCGTAAAATTTTTTTGTGTCTGTATCCATTTTTTTTATATTTTTCTCCGAAACTAGATGGAAACAAAACGCAATTTACATCTATTTTTCTTGCACAAATTCAAATTGAATCACAGCGCAGCTGAAGCTTAGAAAAACATCAATCATGTATTCGGAGATGGATCCATTATTGATAAAAAAATGCTCAATATTGGTTCCAAAAATTTCATTCTGGCAGTTTGAGTATCTTCAACGAGTCTCAAGGAATACTACCGGCCCATATTAATAACGAGGAATTAAGAATGACAGTGAAATCCAATCTAAACTAGGAACTAGCCATACGGTGGAATGCCAAAGGAGTAATCCATTATTCCTTTCTACAACCAGGTGAAACCATAACAGCGGAGTCCTATTGACATGAAATTGATATCATGCATAAGAAACTTCGAAATCGGAACGGCGTAATATTACTGCACAAAGCTTCAATCACTCTTGACAAATTAACTTCCCTACAATATGAAATTCCTTAATTAACCGATATTTCACCGATCGATTTTTACCTTTTTCGTAATTATGATTTACTTTTAAGAGGAAAAAAATACACTAACCAAAATATTATTACAAAAAGAGGCATATTAGATTTGCTCAATCGTTGGCAAAAAGTCGTAGATGCCAATGGAAATTATTTTGATTTTTATTCAACGCCCGTTTCATAGTTTCCAACCCAATAGATAATAATGAAGAGTTGCGATCTTTCAAAGAAAATGCAAGGCCCGGGGTAACTAATATTTTAGAACCGTTATTTTTTGAAAATTTGGGTTTCCGTTTCGGGGGAAAATCGCGCTTTCTTTCGATGTTCGATAAGTTTTTATTTGTATTAAAAAAATATTATCTAGCACCGCTCTTTCCGCGTATACTTTCTTGTAATATTCTACGTACCTTGAAATATATGATATGTAGAAAACCCTGTATATAATATTGATACCAATGTTATCGAATAAATACAAGCAACCATACTGTCTTTCGCGTAAAATGTGTACCGAACCGATATATGTTTAAAAAGGGAAAAAAATAACATTGCCTTCCCTTCATTTTTTGCATAATATAATGAGTTGCAGTAATGTATTTATTTGTTACTGTATATTACAGAGCATGAACAGTAGCCCTGCCCTTAAGCAGTTAAGATTCGTTTATATGTTTAGTTTAATCGATAGCTCACGGTTATATACGGCTTAAGAATTCTATGGAATACTATATTTGTGATATGCAAAACTATTTATGGATGTATATAATCTCCAATAAAATGAAAGATTCCGGTTAAATTCTGATTCTGATTAAATGACATTTACTTTATTATACCATTTCCTTTTTAAATTGCATTATTTACAGTAAGTACACTGCTTACCCCATATTATTTTATTTTGCAAAGGAAATATTCAATTGAAATCACTCAATTCGTTCATTGAATGACATGGAGATGTATAACAAATTGCGAAAAGCTAAGATTAACGCAGAAACTATAAATATTTTTTCGGTCATCGTTCATGTAGGCCGATTAAATAATATCCGTAGATAGTATATAGTATAAAATATATGCTAATGGTTCGATCAACGCGATTTTTATCCCCATATCGAATAATTCCAGGAAGACGAATTCGTTCATTACAAAATAGGTGCTGTGCTAGAATCGATGTATACATTGATCGGAGTTCAGGTGGCCTCTTTAAATTTTCTGGAAATCTTCACAAACAACAAACGAAGCACTATTTCACAGAAAAAGCCAAAATTCTAATGAACGAATTGCGCAAAAATATGACAAATATTATCGATGTTGTCTACGAGAAATCGTTAGCAACTACGGCTGCAATGTGGCCGATGCAGAAGACGATTGCAAAACGTTGTTCTCGTTTTTATTGCCATCGCGATGCGATGGTTTACCTTCCAATTCACGTGGAATATCCTAACGAGTGTTTCTCAAACAATTTCTGCGCGATCGATGCTCAACACTTTATGGCAGATTGCTTCCAGTTGGACTTCTATGTCTATAAGCTGACCACGGATCAAAGGTTAAGGCGATAGCTTTCAATTGTTAAAATTGCATACTTGAAATCCCATATAAGGAATCGTCGTATCCAACAGCATATGATTCTAAGGACTCATTCGATCTTTAAATAAATACAAACCAGTATTGGGTCGATGAAAATCAAGGCGAAATGTCATGGAATATTTTTTTCGTGCAGCATTAAAAATAAGTGCATTATCGATGCACTAATACATATTCATGTAGCATTAAGCAATCCGATTGATGCAATGATTGCATCCAATTTAAGATTAAATAACCCTGTATGTGATTTAAGAGGAATTATTAGCACCCCGATTAAAATATCTGAATGTATTAATTTCAATCGTCAAATGATGACAGTAAGCAGTTGCAGTAAGCACCTCGATGGATATCGGATCCTTCAAAGGACATTGCGCTCTTCAAACATAAATAGATCAATTTGACAATCAAACATGATGATGATAGGACTGTCGGTCGTATTTATGATGAAATAAACAACTTAAATCGCTGCTGAACGATCTCTGATCGATCGAAGGAGACACTCAAAGTGTGCTTGTCCATATTCTTCGAGTGTGCAAAAAATTGGTATATTCACGTAATAGCTTCTACCTTATCTAAAATATATAAGACGTTGCTGTTTATTCGGAATAAATACGAAAGCCAATTTTCAATTATCAAGTCATAGACCTTGTATTTGAATTATAAATTCGATTAAAGGTACGTGATGTTTTTTGGATTTCAAAAAAATGTTCATTGGCTGCATTCAAAATGATAGTGTGTGTTAGGATGTCCTTGAATTTTAATGTCTAGGATACAAATTTTTGTTGTAGAAAAAAGTGGTTGATAATCGTATTTACCTGTTATTCAACGATTGGCGCCGATATTCGTCTCCAAATATTATAGCCCATATTTAGTTGCACTCTTATTTTAATTTGTAAAATAATCACAAGATCAACGATAACCACATTATATTATTGCACAACACTTGGATGTATTTGATGTGTGAAGAATTTAATGATGAGAATTTTTTGCACCGTTAAGTTCATCGACTGGTTGCTCGTAAAGATTCGAGGGTGATTCAGACGTTCGAAGAAAATGATTTAGGATCTATTTTTTTTTTATTAAAGAGCAAGATTGAATTAGAAGGATGATGGAAGCGAGCTGCTACTCCGGCAGCTTCCCGCCATCAACTGAAGGTAGTGTTCAGCTGGAGCTGGTCTGGTGTGGCTGACCATGACGCAAGACACTCTAGGTAGGGACTGGAACGTACTGCTCGCTACATATCTGTCAGTAAAATGCAACCACTTTAGTCTAATAAACACGAATGCACGTCTCGGAATAGTCCGAAGGTGGTTTGACTGCCTTTGAACATCTCCGACTTAAAACGTCACATGTTTCATTTATAAAACAGGCACAGACCGGGGAGGAAACGAAGAAGAAGCGTCGCAACTCGCGGAAGACAAAGAGGACACTAAAGGCGCTGCTCATAATATTATTGTTGAACAAATACAGCCTACTGGGGTGATACAATATAACATCGGGCTGAAACCTTAACCAGGCATACCCAACATGTGGTAATTCTTAATTTTTCTTTATCAATTTTAATGAAAACTCAGCGATGTTAACACATTAACTGCGGAGATACTTCGTGCGCATCTGCCCCCTGACGCATATTATAAATGGAAAAAACATATACTAGATAGATTTGTATAGGCGCGGTAGGACAAAATGGCTTAACATTTTGAGGAATGAGCAAATTTGAAATCAATGAAGTCGTTGATGCCATAATCGCTTTACACCGTTTACTTTCAGTCAGCTCCTATCAGCGACAATTTTCAATTCAATCAATTGTAAATTAACACTGTTGATAGTATACAAGACCAAGTCATTTTTTTGTTACATAAAAATACACAAGAATAGATTCATTTGCTCCTGCTTTACAAGAAAGTAATAATCGGACGAAGACCCATTTAACAAGCAGCGACGAACAGCATGCAATTAAATAAATAAACACTGTCGATAACACATAATATTCGGTCATTTCTTTGCGTAAACAAATAACAAGCTTGAAATGGAAATCATTATTAGTCGATAAATTTGGGCTAACGATCTATACAATCGTGCGATGTATGCGGGGAAGCTCTCCGTCTCTGTCTCCCGAACTGCGCTACGTTCTCTCTCTGTCTCTGTCTGTCTCCGAGCTCAATGTACAAGAGTGCTCTTTCTGAATAAGTGGAGGGGGGGTCCCAGGCCCTGGGATAGTACTCCTTTAGGGGTTAAACATCACGAAAAGAGGGAGTTTAAATATTTTGTATTTAAATAGGGCCGTGCATGAATTATATTTTTATTGGTGATCAATAATTTGCATCCATTTTTGCCCACAGATGTTTATTTGGGTCGGGAGTTGTTTCTAGGACATCACGTTTGAAATATTTTGAACATTAGAAATCGCGTAATAACACTTTGAACCAAAAGACGTCCTATCTCATAAAAATATGCTTCCCGCAGTAAGTGTGTTAACATCATTGCATGTTTTTGTCCAGCGTTTGCAATAAAACGTGTTCTTGTTTATTCATAGATATTGAGGCTAAGCTATCAACGTAAAACATATGCAAAACACACAAATTCAAGGACATCATCATATCAAAAATGTCTTTGATCCTTCGTTTATTTATCCTACATTCTTAAAAATGTCAATTTGTTCAACGCAATCCAACTATTGTGACTTTAAATAAAATTCGGACATTTCATATGTAAATAATATGCACAAATTTAACCCCATCTTGATTTTTTGTTTTCATATAGAATTATTATAATACAATGATGATATTAATGTGATAAACGCAAAGATCTAATGGATTTAGCGTTAAGGGTTGCAATGATATTTAAAAAAAAAATAATATAATGAGCTTCATATTCAATCCCGGATAAGCTTGTTTAATAAGACCCCGGATAATCTAAGCACGTGATATTTGAGATCGAACAACAACTTAAATCATATCCTGATGCCGATCTAAGCGAAACGTGGCGTTGGACTCTTGCCAAAGCCAATCGATGCATTTTCTTGGTTTTCCGTGGAAAAATATAAATTCTAAAGATCTATGGATGAAATCATTCGATGGAAATATCATTCAGATTTACATTATTACCCATAATTAAACACGAATGCGCAATTGAGCAATAATCGCATGTTACGAGCGTAAACACAGGTCGAAATCGACGAGCATTTTAATTATTTAGTTGGACGTGTTTTTCCAGTTATTACTTTTGGGTATGAAACGATTTTGACGAGCACTGCCGAAGATAAGGTTATTATTTATTGGTTTGTGTATTTAAAAATTGCGCAAGCTTATCAGCATCACGGATGATTCAGAACCTAAAATATTAATGTTGGTTCTACAATTTTATTTTGAATTGTGACCATGAATAATGAGGTCCATTAGAACGTTGTAACATCGACCAGTACGACATTATTAAGTGGTATCCTCTTATATTGCACGGTTTGCATGCTAACTTGTAATCTTCGACAAACGACAAAAAATTGTTACAATCGCCAAAGTCTAATGGAATATTACATTTTGGCAATTTGCTCATAACATTTGCCGGAAGTTAAAAGCTTGATTACAAATCGAGGAAAAAATAAATCAGCGTAGAGTAAATAAGATCAAAACGGTTACTAATATTTCAGCTTCCTATTTTTCGCAACCTTCTATATTTTTTTAATATGTTTAACAACTTTGTCCTTTAGTTTAAGTCATTTTAATAATAATTACATGTTATTTAATATACATATTGATCATTTTCATTGTCATAACACTTTATAGTATTTAACAATAACTTTAATGTAGAGACCTCTGACGATGGTTATTTTAATTTAGTACCAATCCAAGAACTCAACCAAATAAGGATGATTCTGAAAGCAAATTATATTTAATAAATTCCCTATGCTCCCTTTACTCTGAGATATTGTATCGATTGATACGTGTATTTAAAATATTAATTAAGTACCATTAATGTAAGCCAACCGTTGGAGATGATAACATAAATAGCTCTTATTAAATTCTTTACGTATAAATACATCTACCGAGTAGATTACTTATTGACAGGCTCCGACTAGAGGATGTTGTTATTATAAATAGGATTGGTGTAAAACCTATCCGTAAATATATGATAGCCTTTTATGTCGGAGTTCATCTGTTGTAGATTATTAAAAAGGTGTTGAACGAAAAACAGATAAAATGTAAAAATATACATACTATCAAAATAATATTGTATTACTGGACACAGATAATTTTCAGGATGTTCACTTCACGACAATTCGACGCAGACTATTGTTTTATGCTTTTAACCTGAACCCACCACAAGCGGCCGAGTCAATTCCTCTGAACTATTTTTTTTTCTACATTCCCGATAACAAATTAATGGTCAGACAATAAAACAGTATTTCTAGAGTATTCACATGATTCTTATATTTAAAAAAATATCAAAATCCTATTTGAAGTTCATAAAAACTGCCCAAGAAAAAAATGTCCACATGTAGCGGTCATAGGGGTTGTAATGGTTAATAATATGCATACATTTGTAATTAAAAACTACCTATTTATGCTTATCTTAGATAATATCTATATTAGTATATTTACACTTTAGATATGACAATTGCGTGACTCTCAATCAAGGAATTTCATTATCTTTTTCCTCTCATTGTTTGTAAATTTCAATTACATACATATTGCAGCTGACAATCACATTTTATAACGTATGCTTATTATTTAATTTGATTTGAACAGTTTTCCTTTGCATGTGATTTGTTTTGGACAGTGGATGCATTGGGTTATTTCCTTTTTTGTAATGTTTCCATACTTCCGATTAACTTCTCTCCATTATGGACTACAATGATAAAATATATATAACAAAATTATTAAAATCCGTTAACCACCTGTCAGAGAATAAACACAAGAACAGCACAAACTAGCTCGAAGATAGGCGACAAACTGATATTGTATTTACAAAACATTGATCTTTCATTTACTCCATCTGAATTTTTCTACAAATCAATCCATCACAGCTGTTGCCATTACCTAGAAACACTTGGAGCAAGCATCCGTTCCATTGTTTTTGGAAATCTTTTGGAGTTCTGAATTTTTTTTCAAATGCCTTGTATTTATAGAATTAATTATACTTAATAATTTATTTTTTTAACACAAAGTTGTACTAAATTTTATGCTGTTTTTTATCGTTGAAATACGCTAGATAAATTGTGTAATACAATGAATTCTAATGATTGATTTATCAACTTTTTACAAAAAGTAATTACAAGTCATTCCTCTTTGGTATGTTTAATATATTTATTAATCAGAAATTTTTACACAGAGACATAAAATATCATTTGCATATGCCAAGAGTGCCCACTAATATCAACAAAACCATCACAATTTTATCGACACAAAACAATTTTGTACACTGTAAATTTTCTCCAAAAGGCAAATTAAGCAATTATTTTTTTGTTGTTTTAATGTTTCGCATAGAAAAAAAATACCTTGAAATCTCCGAAATGGGCACCCCTGATATAAACTAACATATATTTTTATTATATAACAATTAAGAATCAATTCTGATTTTCAGTTCTTCAGACCTGTTTATATTATTATTTACGCACATGAACATTTAAAAATATATGCATCTATTACACAAAAGAAAGCTTTAGATTATAACATATTGAAAACATCTTATGTGGATTGGTAAATAATGATGCTTGGTATGTAATGATTTACATGAAAACAATTAAAATGTTATTTAAATATGAACCAATCTAAAGCTTAAATAAATGTTGTTGATACATAATATTTATTTAAAACATGCATATTTTTTATTGACTGAATTTATTTTATTTAACTGGTACACTTGAAGCTTAAGAAAATAACTTAATTTATATTTGAGAACACATCCGAAACATTGAGACACATATAAAAATATATGTTTACATTTGAGTGAATTGAGTATGTGAGGGTATTTGAATGAAGATTTATAGATATATTTAAGAATATATATTACAATTATAGCAATAAGCAGAATATCTATTGATTTCATTTATAAACATACAATTAAGGTAAAAATTAGCGACATGGTTAACATAAGTCGATTGATTGATGAAATGTTTACTATTATCATTCAATCGTCAATAGATACAATTCAACAGTATTGAGATTCATACATGGTAAAAGATCAATGTTTATTCAATACGAACAATTTATGCTTGGACATCAATCACATAATGTTTGAAGTTCATAGATGTTTTAATTACTTAAAAAAATCTATTTCCAATCCCGTTGCGTGATTTTTAAAAAGACATTTGTTTATACAGTTGTACAACTATTAAAATATTGGTAAATAGTATAAATTTGCCAAAAGCATAATTTATAAATATAAATACAATAAAAAAATCTTATTACTAAATAAATGGCAGGGTTGAAGTCAGTACTTTCATATAGAGTTACAAAAAAAAAAAAAAAACGCTTTTTGATTATTAGATGATTATTACACATAACGAGATTTTGCTTTTTAAAAAAATAAAAAAGAGTTGGGTTGAACAATTTCGTGATGATGATAAAATGAATATCAAAAATATTTGGCACTTGAAAAATTAAATTCTCAGTCCGCAGGTAGTACAAAATTTCTTATTCAAATATTTTTTTAATGAAAACTCAAAAGTAACCGCGCCTGATTGCCTTTATACAATAGTCTTAGTGTCGCAAAGATGGAAGTTTATTTTTCTTAGATTATATATCAATTTGGCTGAAAATCAGCAAAAACATCCTCTGCCTGAGGCATTATCAGATTATACCAGGCCCTGTATTGGTCCCGCCCTCATCTGATCAACATCGTTTCTTAAGATATTACTTATCTTTAATATCAAACGTTTCATTTAAACTTTAAAGTACACTCAAATTTTACACATAATATACAGTAAAAGCAAAGTAATGCGTCAGGATTATTGTTGTCCCATTTTGTTAAATGAATAATTTATTAATATGTTCAACAATTTGATCGAAATTTACCATTTTTTACATAAAATTATCCTCTTTGCTTCGTGTATATTGTAATATGACATGAATATTTGAATAAAAACACAAACAATGGCAATGGTGAGTATTCCAACGAGTTATTTTTATCAAGTTCACAAAATCAATTGTATTTGGAACAGATTATAAAAATATTCACTTGAAACATAGATGTCTCATAAACTATTTCTTGAATTAAAGAATGTGATAAAAAGAGCATCGTATGGAGTCCTTCTATGTAAATGGTATTTAAAAAATATCTGTAAATAGAAATAAACTAAAAAAATCTAACAACAAAGTTATGGGCAGACCTGATATATTATCTTCAGCAGAGATTAGAGTTAAATATCTTGAAAGGAATATGAAGTATAAAGGTTTTATAGTTACAGCGAAAAGTTCCATTTGTAATCCTAATCTAATGTTTTTATTTTCCTTGTGAAAAATAGACGTTATCGTAAGCAAAAAAACCTATATTACAACATTGACAAATCAATAATCTTGTTACAATTATATTACATCTATATGTTAATTTATTGTAATTTTCAAAAACAGAAAAACTTCTTCATTTAATAATTTATACAACCGAGTATAATTCCAATAATTTATTCTTATATCGAAATATCTCGATAGTATCAACCAAAAAATTTAAGAAGTTTTTTGCATTTGTATGCACAAATGTGCGTACTTACGCATACCATATAAACAATATGTGAACAAAATGGTTTTAACAGTATTATATTATATGTAAATATATATATATTATATATATTTATATTTTTTGCTCTTCTCTTAATTAAACCATCTAGAATTATTTAAAAATGTCAAAATTAAATAGAAAAAAAATAAATTACAAAATTATATTTCTTTTTATGAGGTAACATGAAAGAGCTTAATAATTATAATAATACTTTTATTGTATTCCACGAAAAATGCTACAAACAATATGACTGACTTAAAATTAATGTTCATTTGAACATTGCGTACATATATTCATGATTGAAGAAAAATAAGCTCTTTTCTTATGCCTTATGACGAAATATTAAATAATCACAGAATTAAAGGTAAATCAAAATAATTTGCATAATGATAAAAAAAATATGAAAACTTAAAATATGAGATATAAGTATGAAACGCATAATTTGAGAAACAACGAACTGAGGAAAGATATTTCATTTTTTTCATATAACAAAATAATATCAGATTTAAAACACCGAGATATATTTTAAATATTTGTGGAATATTTTAAGCTTTGTAACGATCAGATCGGTCAACTGCACAACACAACGTTATTGAGAATATTAAAGCGAGAATTTCCAGCACAGCAATTCCGATTGCAACCCCTATGACGATTCCCATATTATTAGAAATTGCATCCAAGACTCTATCGACGCAACCCTAAAAATGAAAGAAATCGGTTGATTAAAACCATTTATGACTTTTAAAAAATATTAAATTGTTTATAAATACGTACTGTGGAATGAATTATGGGATTAAGTGATGCAGTAACTGCAACCTTTCGGCTAAGTTCGCATAGCTCTCCTTGTTCAGTACAGCATGATGGAGGCATGTAAAATGGTTGAAGTGAACCAGCTCCGGCACTAAGAGTCAGAGTGCTAATAACACTACCGATAATCGATCCGGGTCCTTCAGCTTTATCTCCACCATTGACCATATTATAACTGTATAGTGATCCTTCCCAATCTTGGGGTCCAGTAGCGCCACAACATTTTAACTAAAAACAAGTTTAGAATAATATAGAGGCATGTATATTACGTAATGCAATGAAATATGCATGCACATTGCATTATTAATACAGCTGCTGAATGAGTAACATTATTTCAATACATCAATTGTTGAGTAAACATTTTTGCATACCCCTTTCTGGATAGCATCGAAAGCCTTAGTTCGAGTGTTATATCCATCGTATTCTTTTCGTATAGTCGCCTCGACAGTCGTCCGAACCTGCTGCTTTAGGAGACCAGCGTGCGTTGCGCTCCACCATGCTGCAGCTATTTGGGCTACAACGCCAATTAGCACAATACAGAAGAACTGTAACATTTAAAACATTAACGATTACTACAAAATGTAAATACTGTTTAATAAACGTCCAGAGCCAAATAAAATTTTACCGAAACCAGCATACACTGTGATTCTTTCACAGCTCCGCAGCATCCTAGGAAAGCCACTATGACTAGTAAAGCTCCGGCAGCCAAGAATACGTATAAACCGGCATAGTATTTCGATTCATCTTGAGTCATCGATAGATAGAAGGTTGGATCGGCGATCATCCATGCCGCTAACGCGACCACGACAATACCCAAAATCTGTAAATAAAATAATAAAATATTTATTAATACAATCGATGAAGCTATTTTCAATGTCCAAATGATTGTGGTATTTTTCAAAACAATTTCCAGAGTGGATGCCGGGCTTTTTCTCGCACGTATCACAATATAACGATGTCCGTCTTCTTTTTCCTGGAATATTACGAAGCGAACACATCATACAATCTTTGTAGTTTGTACAATCATATATATAATGGGGATTTCTATTCAATCGTTCCTTGTCACATTTGCTTCGTTCCACAGTTTAAAAAAAATACTAAAATCTTCACAGAATATTTTTAAGTGTCCGTAAAGAAATATCCGCAAGTTATAGACACTGCCAGTAAAAATATGATATCCAATACGTGTGGATACTGGACCACAAAGGATTAAAAAAACAGCATCTCATACTTAGATAGAAATAAATTCAATTACATGAATGGTTTATAAAACCAATGTTTTCTCTGCAAATTTGTTATTCTCACGTTTCTCATTGTCTGACAGTAATTTTTTTCCATGAATAAGGTAACTTTTCAAATAAAAACTTAATGATATGTTAACATTTACATGGATTTTTTTATGAATAAGCCATTACCTATTTAAAAAAAACATTGTTTGTACATCTGTTTATGACATATTTATTCAAGGTTTTTATTGTCATTTAATACATAATATTCAAATATGGTCTTAATATTTTGACTGAACAAATGTTAATTTTGTGATTTAGGTTTGATTTCAATAGTGGAACATCATTGTACAAAATCCTTTCTTATTTTCCTTATTGTAGATTAATTCGTTTTGATACGTTGGATAACATATGGATATCCCAGTATGTAATCTGACCTTTCACACAGAAGAAAATTTATAGGCGTATATTAAAATCTTAAAGGATAGTTATTAGGGCTTATTCATCATCCACCAACGATTATTTTAAGCGTGAGCTGTACGTATATGAATTTATTTTTATTGGAAAAGGTTAAAGTTCATAACATATAGGTCAAAGGGTAGATAGCACGAAATATTTTTAGATGGCTTATTTTATCTGGGGGGGAAACAAGCTATGCTGGAATACTTTACATATGTATATTTTTCTGGACTATTGATATATAGATTATAACATTGCCTTATGACAATTGGGGTCAAATTAAAACAAAAGGGAAATCCACAACGAAAGCAACCCACGCGAAGTTAAAAGCAATTTCCTGGCCTTTTCAACGTCGTCGGTATATCCGCTAATGAGGATGACTCCTCGGGATCTTGTCCATCGCAATTTAAAACTTATCTTGTAGAAACCATTTCATAACATCCTTCTCAAGTATTCGCCATTGTGTATTAATTGTGTGGCATAAAAACTAAACAATTTTAGCTAGTCTGCTAGAAGGTATATAAATCGAGCATGTGTTTGTAATATGTTTCCAATATGTCACTCTTAGCAATAAACAAGCTACTTAAGTCCTGAATTAATCCAATTTATAGTTTCACTAACTTAGCTACTTTATTTTGAACATATGACTGGCTTAACGGGTGATGTTAAAAATATAACATAATCAACTGGTTCTGAAATATTCCGCATTTGATAGTATTTTATATAATATCCAACAGTATTCTCGATCTAAGAAAAGTTTAATTTTTCGCACTAGATAGAGCAATTGTTTACAATTCGTCGATAAAGTCGTAAAGAAAAAATGGTACAAGAATGAAGAACCAAGATATATGCAATTAATGATAAAAATTGTAAAGATGCCTATATGTACACTCAAACCTTTTTTTGTGCGGTAAATGAGTTTCGCGGATAATCGCACAAAAAAAGATATGACTTGCATAGAAAAAGTGAAGATGCGTTCCATGGATTTTAAAAAACGCATAACTTTGAAACAGCTATATAAAATATATCCAAAATCGCATAAAAAAAATTAATAAAAAAACAGGAAAACAATAAGGCAATTAAAAAATAAAATTTTTGGTAACATTTAAAGGACGTCTGACATCTCAAATGCCAGACATCCACTAGAGAAATGCTAATTATTTAATTACAAATTATCATCGCTATATGATAATTTTCGTTGCGATTTTCGACATGACTCAAAATCACTCTCTTTTTGGAAGAAATAGTATACCCAGTGTAAATGTCATCATTGTTCTGTGTAAATTTTCTCTTTCCAACAATTCACAATTAGTAAAGATATCACTATAGTCGTTAACTCAAAAAAAATCATAAAATGGCGACTGTTTAAATAGTTAAAAAATAAATTTTGACACAAGTCTGGTAGGAATAATAGAGGGTTATGTAGAAAAGATTCGTACCCAGTTTGAAGTGAATTATTTAATTAAAACTTGAAGGACGAAACATTGGAAAAATGCAAAAAAACGTAATCAATTTTTTCAAAAATCTAAACCAGACGAATAAAGAGCGTGGTCGTAGTTTAGCGATAGCAGATGCAATATGATTTAAACAGTCTTATTATTTTTTTCTAATTTCGGTTAGTGTTGATGATTTATTTCCAAAATATCTCGATATGAAATTTAAAAAAAACAAAAAATTGCTTTAAAAAAACGCATAACTTCGAAATCGCACAAAAAGAGGTTCGAGTGTATTGATTTAGTCTTACGCTTGATATTAACCCCACCAGACCAAAAATTGTGAGACAGAAACGGGTGTCTTGCATTTCATCATACACTTGTGCATCAATGACAGAGTTCTGGCGTAAAGGTACCCCTACACGTCTAAACATTCTCAATATATATTTTTTAATAGAAACTCATACACGTAACAACCCGTAAATGTTCATATTTACTATTCAACAAAAAATCGTATTCTAAAGAATCTTTCACCGTCATAAAATTTCTTTCGACAAAGATAAGATGACTTTCGTTTGTGTTGTCTTGAGAGCAGACGTTTGTTTTGATAATTAAGATACTCGCATCATTCTTATCGTTGACCAATTTTGTTATTCCCCCTTGACTGATCTGGAGTGGCGTCATTAGCCGAGTATCACCACTCCTTTGCAAAATCTACTCCTTCAGAAGTAAACTGGCAAGCTTGCACGGTAACCCTGTCCTTTTATGTTCGCAACACATTAATAGGCAAAAATAGCTGAACAACAGATACCATGCAAGTTGAACATAAAGAAATGTTCCGAAGAAATGAAGGAATATTGTGGACTATCAATAGTGTTAAGGTTAATTTATTGATCCTGGTTCATTATCAGCTTGTTACGCGATGCGGCGAAGCTGACGGAATAGTGAATTTACATTTTAGCGTAGCGTGTATGTTCTCCGGTGTGAAAGTGTTAACACATTCCGGACTGCTATCGTTCGCGTGTCGCCTGGAGTCGGTATAATTTTTAAGCCTAGTCACACAATACCTCTATTCGCACGATTTTAAGTTAGATCATTTTTTTAAAACAGTTTATAAATTGGAATGGAAGACGTTCAATATTCTGGATTATACAATGGCAATAATCGCAATAATAAAGTCGTGAAATTAAAAAAAAACCACTCTAAATGGTAATAATACTGAAATGAGAAAAATAAAGTCATGGAAGAAATTAAGGATTTTTTTCCGAATACGATTTGAATCTAGAGGATTCAATTGATATTAATGTAACAGATGAATCGATCATTATTTTTTTTTAAATATTAGGCAAGTTACCTGGAAAATGCTACTATATTCAAGCCAAGATGTTTTATCTTTAAATCGCAGGATCACCTAAATGTACAATCTATTATACAATGTATGATTATTATTGATACGGTGACTGTATATGGTTGGATTTAAGTATAAAAATTACTATGAAAAAATGCTTTATTCACAGCACGATATAATTGAATTAAAAATTCAAAGCGAGAAAGAATTTTTGAGCCGGAAAATTTGTTATTTAATCATCGCGCAGAGTGGCTCTATCGTACAATCGAGGAAAATTTCGTTTTCCGTTAGAATAATTTTCATCCGAATCTCGAGATCAAATTAAAGACGTATAACCACCACTTTGCATCCGAGCATAGTATGATATTAAGTTAAAATTAATTCGTTTTCCTACATTGAAAAAATAGACAGTATAATTGATCGTATCTCAAAATATAATGCCATCGCGTGATGAAAGACTTTGGTATAAAAGCATGCAGACTATAAAAACATATTGTATTCCTTCGTATATAACAAAAAAAAAATGTATTCAGCATCATAACAAATAAAAGGCTTATATTGCCAAGATGACATCATTCGATGCAATTCAATGCCGCAATGTCAACTGGCGAAGGTTCAACCGCAGATGAAAATCTCCGACGTTTTCGAGGTCTCCACATGTGGATTTTCAATGATGTCACACGGATCGACTTCCCAAGAAAGAATGTTCATGGGATGGTGGAAGCAGACGTAGGTGTGAGCGCTTCGTCACCACAGTTATTACTTCACACAATTCTGAACTATTTCTGTCTGCTCGTCAATGCTCCAACAAACGCACATCCATTAAAACATTGAGCATACGGCAATATCCCGATGCTCATCAAATGCTCATCGAAATCCTCTTCTTTCGTATATCCCAAAACCAAAAAAATTGTGGATAATCTAAATTTATAAGACATATCTGATGGTTAGGCCCAAAAGAAGAAACGCCACAAGAGCAACAAGGTTTAAACTTTCTCTCGTGTTCGACTACAACTTATGGGTATACGCTCTCGTGGCGAGCACTTACTTAAAGATACAATTCTTTATTCATGAGAGCTTAAGTTTTTCTACCCCAGAATGTATAAAACATGAATTTTGAAACGATTCCACATGCGAAGGACTGGATGAGGAGCTCATGCATTGTTCAACGACGCTCCTCGCAAATGAAACGTGTCAAATTCTGTAGCACATAATCTCTTATGTATTTTAAACTTCATTCAGCCTTCTACATACATAATACAATACAGCCACAGAGGACAATAAATAAATTACAATGCGACAAGAACGGTTTAATCCGATGCAAA
Organism: Stenopsyche tienmushanensis; assembly: GCA_008973525.1. Lineage (NCBI taxonomy): Eukaryota > Metazoa > Arthropoda > Insecta > Trichoptera > Stenopsychidae > Stenopsyche > Stenopsyche tienmushanensis. The sequence goes on from WACJ01000128.1 coordinate 951,772, forward strand.
AAGGTAAATTAACGACCGAAAAGAAATTTGCATCATCCATGATTTGGTATCGTGTTCAACCGTTCCCAATTGTCGACCGCCGTCTTCATGTGAATCGCCGGAACCTTCAATTTGTCCGAGATTAGTCAATAGACCATGTTCTTTATTGTCTTGTAGCTCGAGCTTTTCTGTGGCGATGTCAACTACGATTTAAATGCGCGAGAGTAACTCATGCCGAAGAAAATTTGTTAGGCAAGTGCCGACATGCTGTCAATCAGTGTGTACTGCACGAAGAATTGAGGACGTCGCTTAATCAAAAGATATATTCAAGAATATCCATAATTTGAAAACGTATCTACGAATTTATTATGTCCTTTGAGAATCTTCAATTCATCATTATAATCGCCAAATATGGATTTTCCCTAATTAATTCCTACATTTGGAAGCGAATCGATATAAATGTATTCGCTAAATATTCGCCAATATTTCTTCGGAATATTTCTTAACCTGTATGGGAGTACTTACGGAAATATCCGTTTTGACCTTCACTATTCAGAAAGAGCACTCTTGTGCATTAAAGCTCCGAGGCGGACAGACAGAGAGAACTTAGCGCAGTTCGGGAGACTGAGACGGATAGCTTCTTCATATGCATCGCATGATTGTATAGATCGTTAAGCCCAAATTTATCGACTTATAATGATTTCGATTTCAAGTGTGTTATTTGTTTACGCAAAGAAATGACCGAATATTGTATGTTATCGAGTGTTTGTTTATTTAGCTGCTTGCCGTTCTTCGCTGCGTGTTGAATCAGTCTTTGTTCAATTATCATTTCCTTCTAAAGGAGGAGCAAATTAATCGATTTTTTGTGCATTGTTTATGTAAAGAAATGACGTGGTCTTGTATTCATTTACAATTGACTCTGATTCGAATTGAAGATTGTCTTACGCTGATTAGGAGCTGACAGAAAGTAATCGGTGTAAAGCGATTATGACAACAACGACATTATCATTTTAAATTTGCTCACTAACGAAAAGGTTAATGTTCAACTTGATTGAGTAGATTTTGCAAAGGAGTGGTGATACTCGGCTAATGACGCCACTCCAAATCAGTCAAGGGGCAATAACAAAATTGATCAACGATAAGAATGATGCGAGTATCTTAATTATCAAAACAAACGCCTGCTCTCAAGACAACACAAACGAAAGTCATCTTATCTTTGTCGAAAGAAATTTTATGACGGTGAAAGATTCTTTAGAATACGATTTTTTGTTGAATAGTAAATATGAACATTAACGAGTTGTTACGTGTATGAGTTTCTATTAAAAATATATATTGAGAATGTTTAGACGTGTAGGGGTACCTTAACGGCAGAACTCTGTCATTGATGCACAAGTGTATGATGAAATGCAAGACACCCGTCTCTGTCTCACGATTTCCGGTCCGATAAGGTTAACGTAACAACATATATTATTAGGTTATTGTTTTTAAAACAATTGGGTAACAATTATAATAGTTCAATACTTTTTTTAATGATATTCTTAAAATTATTTCCTTCTATGGTGGTGAAATTACACAAAAATCTTGGTAAAATTTGTGTATTTTTTGTAATCACTTCTTAAAGTTTATATATTGTCCTAACAACGTTACTCGATGTGACACTTTTGATAGAACTACCCTTGTGAAAAAACTATTAGATTACGTTAAATCAATATGACACAAAGTACTACATATCTCGCATTACTGTTCTAGTTGCAAAGAAGCAATTACTAACCGTCCCTCCTAAAATGTGTTAAAACATTGATTTGATGATATTTGTTTAAGCTATTATAATAATCTTAATTTATAGAATTGATTTTTAAAAGAAAAAAGTGACCTGTGTATTTTGTACGAGCATCAATAGAAAAAATACGACATGTTTACGGGTTAAAACGGCGATATGTTTTAGTAACTATGCAATTTTAAAATTATAACCAATCAGCATAATGCTTTATACACTTGAAAGTATCATTAACCCCTCCTCCCTAAGCAAAATGCATTAAAGAATAGCATTATGGTTATCGTGCTTTAAATAATAATATAAAGAAATGAAATATGGAAAGAGGGTCATTAAATGCACTTAACGTTAAAGGAAGGAAACGATGCTAATAAAATATAAGAAAGCTAGAGGAATGTATGGCTCTGGAAATTGTTATGCAAGAAATACAATACGAATGCAATAATCGAACTTTTGAATCTAAAATATAATCATCATACATATATATATTAAGAACGTATTCGAAGATTTAGAAGAAAAAAACTTGTATGTAGATATTATTTCCCATTTAGGCTGGTGTACAAATTACCAAAATAAACAAGAAGATCCGCAACAACAACTCCATAGAGACAAAATTCTCATTTTGCTCCATGTATAAAAATATATATTTTACACAGAAAAAGAGAACTGTAATAGTAACCCGACATAAATTAGAAAGAGGGGAAAATTAGATAGGGCACATAATGGGTGGAGAATAAAACTGCAATCGCAGGAACGAGGGCGTTATATGGTGTCCTCGTTTTGCGATATTCTTTTATGTCCCAATGGGGTGGTTCTTGTGCAGACAATAAAATTTATAATAACGGGGGAAGTCCGAGATGTTGGTTACTTTATGATGGGGAAATTCCGGATCCGCAGAAGAATAAAAAGGAAGCGCCCCAACAGCCAAACTTACATATGTATCTAAATCTAAATGTTACATGCAACGTCTTAGGTTACGGTGTGCATTTTAGATTTTATTTATTTTCTGCATTAAAAATGCAATGGAACAGAAATTCTCAACCGAGATCCATTGAATCCTGGAATCCTCAGCTTATATATATAGGAAACAGGGCCGTAAAAGGGCATGACAAAGCAGGCGCCCGCCACGGGCGCAAAACGCAGAATACCGACCCGGTCAAGATTTGTACGTGCTTTTTATTTTACTCAACCATTTTACTTTGCATTGATTAACAAACACTGATTTACTCTGTCCGTTTTGTCCGATCTGCTCATTCGTCACATCAGCGGTCCGAAAAGCGGACCGATTGAGTCGGTCTTAAAAATCTCTGGAAATAAGAATTGGGTGATTTTAATTATAAGGAAGTCTTCGATTTCAGTATAATTTCTGAAACGAGCATATGACAAGGCAAAAAGATAAAAGATGTGCCTAGACTTTTATAGAATTAAGCCAAAGAGGTACGTGTTCAAAAAAAAAAATCAAAACGGGAAAGTTAAAGTGTTGTAATCGATTTCAAATATGTTTTATATAATATGTTATGTAATATAAAAAGGTCAAAAGGATAGATTGTTAGAAATTTTAACCTGAAATATTAAAAGCAGTCTAGACAAGAACGACTCTAACGATAATAACAGGTAATGTGTGCAATGAATGGAAATATTATAATAGTCTTGTTGCAACATTATGAAGTCCTCTATGTTGCCTCGCGTAAGAATTTGAATTACTTCATATAATGGCGTAGTTAAAAGTGACTGGAAAATCGGCATATGATAATGATGCAGTAAATAACCAACAGGTCCTTATATAACAAAATATGTAGATCTTTGGAGAACGTGGGTGGATTGGTCACCCACGGAAGCATACTGATCTACTATTAATCCCAACAAGCACAACTGTTATTCTAATCGCAAAGGATTGATCGAATCGACACGATCTTGGTTGCTGAATCTGCCATGAGATGAATTATTTTTCATCTGCATGTGCTTCCTCGTGCAAATGCGTGGTCGTATCCGATTTCGCCAAAATGCTTCATGCTAATAATAAAAAAATTGTTTCGCCAAGTTATAAAATTCCTCAAAGAAAATGAGCGCATGCATTTCACGCTAAATATACTCCACATCAGATCTGATAACCCCTCTCGAAGAGCACACGGCACATAACAAATGATTCATATGGAAATCGTACAAGGGATCAAGGAACCAAAGTCGGGGGGAACGAGGAATCAAGGACTGAAGACAAAGTCATCTTGCATTCAAGCACCGTGAAATACAAAGTTAACCATAGTGGACGTGACCGGAAGAGGGGTTCAGCAAAAGGCCACAACGACCCATTGTTTTAGCGAACGAGATAGAAATGCGACATGATCCTGGCCAATCTCAAAAAGCGCAGCCTCTAATTTTTGCCGGACAAAAAAATATTAAAACGACATTCTGCAAAAGCAATTAAATTTGTGCTGCGTGAAAGCGAAGATTGTAGCTCAATCGCCGTGGATATTTACGAAAGTGCACCGCTTTAACTATTTGCCTGACCCAAATTAGCCAACATCGGCAAACAAATGTTTTAAATGCCCAAAAAAAAAAAAAAAAAGAATGATACACTTCTTCCACTTGTTCGTCCATCGGTGGCGAATTCTATTTCGGAGACCATTTAAGGCGAATAAAAAATAAACACATGGAAATAGCGAAGGCCATGAGAATTGACGCCCAAAAGCAATCAGCATAATTATTCTTCGGCATGATGTAACACATTTCATAACTAACAACACAAGATACAGTTTGATAACGAAATTAATCCGACCAGAGTGATTCCTCAATTAAAAACCACTCGTGGTGCCTTGATTTCCAACAATTAAATTTGTTGTGAAATAAATAACAATATTAAATATGAATCTATTTAAGGGATTAAATCAAATAAAGGTAAAGTCTGCGGACAACCCTTCCGCCTACATAATTGACCTTTATGGTCCAACTTGCGGCTAAGCTTATTCATCTACTGATTAACTCAAACAATAAAGGATGTTTAGGTTAAGCCTTAAATGTCAGATGGACGGGATTAAATTAAAACAAACAATAAACTCATTACAAACCACCCTCGTGCGCTATAATAAGCGGACATCGCCCAAATACACAATCCTGACTGATGAAATTATTAATATGCCAAATGTATTAAAAGCCATATCATAATAGATCGTGGACTGCATGTATTCAAATATCAGGCATTTCACCGAAAATTCGACACAAAAGGGGAAAAAACCCAGTAAAAACCACAGGGATTCAAACGTACAATCTCAGAGCCGTTTCATCATAAAATCACAGCTGTCAGCTTGCTCAAAAATTTTCACATTAATTTCCGGCATCCTACGTTTTCTGAATTACTAGATCGAATCGCAACTGAGAAAGGAAGATTCAAGGTCACAAGTGAATCCTCATCCAACTACAAAGCACCCCAAAGAAGTAATGCATATTTCTTTGATTCCCAATATGGTCTAAGAAAGGATACAATGTCGGCAAGAGTTATTAGCATTTTGGAGCTAATGCTCAAAGAAGAAAAGCCGATCTCCTCGTTAAATACAAAATCGATTGTTCGGTCGCTCAGTCGCTATTCCTCTACGTGAAGAGGAGTAAATTAGATTAGAGCAGCGATTCTCATCAGGATTCCAAGTAATCCGTGACTTAAAGGAGTATCTGTGGCCATCAGGTGTATGTTTTTATTTTTAACGATTCGGTACAACAGTTTAAGCTTTAAAGTGCACTATGGTGAAAAATCTTTTAATTCTTATCTAGCTTCGGAGGCTACAAGTTCAACTACATAAAAGACATCCTGTATATAGGGCGGCGCCTCTGAGCTGTAACCAGGCCCGTAACAAGGGAGTGTCAAAGCAGGCGCCCGCCACGGGCACAAAACGCAGAATATCGACCCAGTCGAGAGTCGCACAAGCTTTTTATTTTACTTGACCATTCTACTTTACTTAAATTAACACTGATTGATAACAGCGATTGTAATATTTAAATAACCCACCCGATCGCGAGGCGTTCATTTGTCATGCCAGCGATCCGAAAAGTGGACCGCTTGGATACACAAGACCTTGTGGCCATTCCGTCCTCTTTTAAGGCATTTTGCGGCATTTTCGGATATAAATGCGTACTTGAAGCCTTCTATATGTACGATCACGGAAGCTCCCTCAGAGGATAAATTAAATAGGTGATTCGCACCGAATGAGATCGCGAACGAGTCAAGATTTCCCCCCACCCATAAAAACTATATATTTATCTATTTTACTAATTTATGCTGCTATCTTAGTTTTTTAAGTTGCCCCGAGCGCTTCATACTCTCGTCACAGCTCTGAATCTATCCAGCTCTGAGACTACAGGTCAACTCTTTGTTCTTCCTTGCGCGTCCGTATTCAGAGCCGAAAAATCCTTACATTATTATATAATAAAATCTGTTATTCAAATTGTACATAAAATATTTCAAACGTGCAGCAAAAATATAGAATTCGATATGTATTGATAATAATATAACGGGATGCTGGGTAAAATAAAACTTTGCTAAAGGGCGTTGAATCGTAAAAGGTTGGATAACGTTTGGTTGGAAGGTTATCCTCCCACCGGATAGGTTTCACTGAACAGACTTCCTACATGATTCACCAATCCTCAACCCTCCCCATTTTTCTTAACGATTAATACAAAGCCACCTATAAGTTTCGAGTTCCCTCGTTCAAATGTATCCAAATGATACAAATCGTAAGAGATATTGACCAAGCAGTAACGGAGCACCTGCAATATATACGAATATTTTTGATTGCATATATTCTTTGAATATGAATTTGAAAGCAGGATCAAACAATAATACTGGAATAATTACAGGAAGTGATTCTGGCGACCAAATTACGGAAGTCACGGATGCCACCCTTAATTTCCTGTCGGAAAGGGTGGAGTATTTTGGTCGCCTATTGCATTCGTTAGCTTTAGAAATCACACATAAAATAGGAAAATAATACGAAGATCCAATTTCATGTTTTTTATACGTTAGCGTTCAAAATATTGCATATTTGTAGATTCAAACTCGAACCTGACATGGTTTTAAGTCGACGCCAAGGTTAAGCAACCCACAGGTGTATTTGATGGCAATCGTTTGATTGTACAATGGTTCATTTCAATGAAATATTCTTCATATTTGAATTAAGACTGGAATCTTCGAACATTTTATTCAAGCTCAGAATACAAATGTTGATCTAATTTCAATACAGTATTTCATTCTGGCAATTGAAAGGCATCGATGTGAAGGATCATTCTCATCAAAATTCAATTATCACAATATGATGGGTCATCATGTTGATATCAAATTAACATCATTATTTTAGCATAACGATAATAGGATATCGTTTCTATTAATTATTGACGTACAATTGCTCATAATCGCAAGAACTTTGCCCGCAAATATCATACGGTGTATTTTTTTGTATTTGAAAATAAAATTGATTATAAAGCACACACTGGTGATGCGTGTATTTATTGATGATATTATATAGTTACAGTGTTAATTTATTTCACAAATTCAAAGAATATCTCTCCCACAACAAGATGGTTAGCAAAATGCAAAAAATATGCTATGATGATATCATTGAATCATCTTATACAGCAATCGATGCTAGCTTTGAAAAAGTATAGCGCGGAATGTAAATCGAGAGTTAAATTATGACAATGCGCCATTATAAATTGACTACCTCTATAACATTCAACATGGACCTGCCATAAAGATTATCAAATGAACGACGAATTGAATGCATTCAGAACGCATTGTCGTTCAATTCAGGTTGGTATATTACGCAAGGGCTACTACTCAAGCGGGTGTAAGAATATTTTATATTTAGTAGAATTATTCATAATTGTTTTCAAACTTAACTTAATAACTTTTTTGTCGACAAGCGACATTGTGTGGGAATTTTACATACATTTACATAGTCTGGCGATTATCATCGGGAAATGTATAATTTTACATCGCTAAAATCAAGCTAAAGCACAGATTTCCCTAAACTGACTTGCGGACTTGAAAAAACGTTCATGGCTCACGTGGAATGTTACAGTGATTGTAGAATTTGCATTGTCAACAAAAAAAGTTTGATTTGTTTAAAATGTGTTTTCAATAATTATGTAATAGTATGACTATATTTGAGGCAGGTATACACGGCGAGCATTTAAAAAATTATAAAAACATATTGAACACTTCAAAAATCATAGTGATTTAATAACAACATATGGTTTGCACGCTGCAGAAAAAATAGCACGCGGCGGTTTCCCGACGGAAATGTGTTTAGACGTAAAGAATTTCATCTGGTGTTTGTCTTCTTGATGACTAGAAAGTTTACAGCAAATAAATCGAACACCATCCGAACCTTACGGAGAATAACAAAAGCTCACAATTGAACAACCATTACTGTGAGCAACGTCGTAAATTGACGATTTGTTATGTACACAACTTATTTTGCCGAGTTTTACGATCACTAAACAGAGAATGGCATATCGATGGCCATTTTATACGAATTTCTGAAAAATCGCTGGAGAATAATGGCGCGAAATTTAGGTCAAACCGCTGATAAACAAGTGCATAAAATGGAAACATGATTTCGAACAAAATTGATATTTCGGATCCGAAACTATTATTTAGTTGACTATATTCTTAGCGAATAACAATGTGAAAGCGGCTAGAATTCGAGCAGCAGAATCAATCAGTTCAAGTGTTACCAAATTCAATATATTCTATCTGTCAAAATGCTGGTTAAAATGATGATAAATAATAAATAAAATGATGAATAGAAACAGACATTTGTAGTGGGAATTCAATTTTGTCTTACATTTAGAATAGATATTTTGGAGCAACGTTTAGTTATTCAAAAATAATGGCGATGAACGCCAAAGGACGCTTTTCACTTTCGTTTTTGGAATGGATTTGGATGACAATTAGGCCCGATCCACACTATGGTGCCGGTAATGGTTCGATCTTGCTCTCGGTCCGGTCAAATATTCTCATGCAAAATACGGGATTGGAACGATCCGATAGTGTGAACACTCTGATTGTTTCTTGTGTAAGAATATTTGATCGGAGCGAGATCGAACCGTCAACGGCACCACAGTGTGGATCGGGCCTTATTTTTTCCATGCAAAAATTAATCAACCTTCGACATTCACAAGAACTGAATTTTATAAGGTTAGTCCAAAGGTTCTTGCGCATTTTTGGGATTTTTTTTTAAATAGTGTAAATAAAAACCAAACTTAACATTATATTCCGAATCTGTCGAAATTTGTCGTCACTTGACTAATATATTAGTCAGTCTGTAACCAATTTTTGTAAACATCGGAAGCATATTAGTACCCATAGAAAATGAATATCGATAATCGATACAAATGTGCTTTGTATTTTTATTTTCGTGTAGCGAATCTACCAGATCTGCAGCGATAAAAACTAATAGTGTACATACTGTAAGGATCGGCCAGAAATGGTTTAAAAAATTTAAAGTTGAAGAAAGCAACATTTATGATGAACCCCGTTCAGGACGTCCTTAAAAATCTTGTGTAGTCAGAGCCATAATTAAACATAGAATTGATTAAATAACGCCTGCGATTGGTGAATATCAAGAAAGTGTTGTTTCATCATGATAACACTAGACCGCATACGGTTCGAACAACGTTGCATAAAATTAGTGAATTTAATTGGGAGCTTTTACCGCATTCTATTAGGGGGACCCATAAGTAATCAATTATTTTGAGAGTGTGTCATTACATGTCAGTTATCGCTAACGCGTCGACTAGAGGTTGTGCTTTGGTTGTATCTTATTGAGTAGACTCTAAACCTCATTTATTAACCAACAGATAAAAGTAAACTTCAGATCCAAAACTAAGTGTGACAGAAATAATGTCAAGACTCGGGGCAGCTTGGTCAACAGTGCAAAGACACTTGCACGCGATTGGTAAAATTTACAGAGAGGGCGTTTTGATTCTTCACCAATTGTCCGACACAAACAGGGATCAACGACGAAGTTGCTGCACGTCGCTTATAACTAAACACCTTAACGAGCAATTTCTACACCAGATTATAACTTGTGATGAAAAATGGATATTATACGACAATGTTAAAAGAATTAAGCAGTGGCTTTCAACTAATCAACCGACCGTACACACTCCTAAACCTTCTTTGATTATAAAAAAAAGGTCCTCTTGAGCATATGGTGGGATTGTGGTGGGATAATACACTTTGAGTTTCTAAAACTAGGAGAAACTATCAATGCATAAGTTTATTGCTCACAATTAGACAGAGTAAATGCAAAGTTATTAGAAACACATACAAATGTCGTCAACCGAAAAGGCGTGATATTGCATCATGATAATGCCAGACCCCATGCAGCTAAAGTAACCCAGGAAAAAATTAGGGAACTCAATTGGTAACTGCTACCTCATCCGCCATATTCGCCAGATATTACGTCGTCTGATTATTATTTATTCAAAGTTTTAGGCATTCCATTGAAAATAAGACGTTTTGAAATTCACCTAAATAACTATTTTTTTTTGTCAAAGTCAGTCTCTTTTTATAAAAGAAAGATTGAAACATTGCCTGAAAGATGGCAAGGCAAAGAGTTGTAAATTATAATGGAAATTATATAATTGATTGAATAATTAAAATAAAATCGTAACAATTTTTTTTCGTTTTAATTCAAATTAATTGATTACTTATGGGTCCTCTTAATACTTACTCCCTTACAATTTTTTTTTTTACTAGGGAAAAAGTTAAATTCTAAACAGGATGTTCAAAATGGACTTTTTGACTAAAAACTAGTGTCTATCTACAGGAATGGAACTAAAAAACTATCTGTAAGATGTTTAAATGTTTTTATATGAAGAATATTTAAAATTGACAATGTGATGGTGTTTTGAATCAATCATTTGGTACTATCGTCTGGGAATGATGCATGAAATATAATAGACAGTGTTCATAAGTCGGAAATATTCAATTTCGTGAGAATCGTCTATTTTAAGATGCAAATAAGCATCACGCATTGTGCGTGAAGACGTCAATGGCAATATGATGAATGTTTGTACCAACTTCACCCATTTTATTGAACTGATCGAATCGATTGATAGCAGCGTTAGTCCAATAATATTGGGCAACAATTCGACAGCTAGATGCAGTTACATCAACGTCGATTGTGATCAACATCTGTCGGTGTCTTTGAGCGAAAACACAAGAAGTTGAGTGAAGTCGGCGAAGGAAGTGTTGTCTAGATCCAGAACGAAAATAGAAACAAACATTTTTTTCAAGTTAGACTAAAATTAGAACCACCGAATGAATATGTCTTTACGTTTCGAAATCACTACATAATACCTAGGTGAGATGAACGTATACTTGATCGGTTTGGTACAGAATTTCAACCGAATACATCGTTAATTACTACAAATATTCTTATTTTAAATTTGGATGATAATAGCAAGTGCTAAAATTATATTACAAGGATTATTATAATGGTAATCCCAAAATTAATGTCTTTTATTTGATTAAATCGGCAGATATCAAGAAAAATATATTTTCCTCCGAACCAATGAACAAGATCTATTTTTATTGTATAAAAGATGCTTCCATTGTACATTCTATTCAGATTTTATTCAGTCGGCGAACAATAGAGAGCCCTTTGGAAATGTTTAAAATCTGTGGTAAAAGTGCATTTAGGTGAAGTGCACAGAGTAGAGATGCAATTAAAGCTTAACAACTCGATTTTGTAATGGTCGATGAACATAGTTAATTAAATAGAGACTCTTTGAAACATAATAGCATCAAATTGAAGCTATGAATTATCCCTGATCCGTTTAAAAATACCAAGGAGATCGTATTGAAGATAGTTTAAACAATCGTCCTTGATAAGAAATTTGCATAACATGGCACGATTTCATGGTTATGATGTAGGGATTTCTCATTACTTGCCAATATAGGGAATCATATTTTAACAAATCAAAGCGTTGTTTGTGTAAATCTTCGAAGGGCTTTAAAAAATTGGCATCTATAAACAAGCATCGTTACATTTGCAAATAATATGACACAGATTTCGGTATTTAGCCCTACTAAGTTGTCTAAATATCTATTTCTTCAAGGGTCGATAATGACAAACAGATGCTATCTCGCAAAGCCGTATCTTCCAGTAATGGTCCATGAGATAATCACCGGTTTGAACTTTAGCACCCTATCTCTAGTAGGTAGCAACAATCGATGGGCGGTTATGTTCTGTTTGAGCAGTAAGTGTTTTATCTGTGTATTTGAGAGCATTCGATCAACCTTCATCAATCGTCGACTCTTTAGCGGTGGCCTTTTAACGCCCTATTTTTTACTTGGAACTATTATAACCCACTTTTAAGCGAAGAAAAAAAATCAAAGGTTTCTCTGTAGTATGACTATGTGTGTATTAAATAGCAGATATATTCTGTAAATATATACAATATGGTAGTAAAGGAAAAGGGTTAATGTAAAAACTCAACAACTAACCGTTTCAAATTATTTAAAAAATAAAAATGGCAAAAAATCTTTAAAACACAATAGAAGAATGGGACTTTAAAGAACAGTAAAAGACCGGACCGTCCAAAATCTACTACGGTTGCCGAGTATAACTTAGTTACAAAATTGAATGAAACCAAATATAATACATAAGCTCATCGTAACCGTACTATATTACATCGAACCATAATATTTTTTTCAAGCGTTCGTTTTACGTCTTCATCTCGTTTTACGTCAAAATCCAATTTACGTAAATGTTTTTAGATTTAATCTATATTTTTAAATATTTCAACTACATTTTATGATATATATACATGATCGCTGAGTAATTAAACTAATTAAACCATTATATTGATTATCCGTGAGTAAAATTAACCGGAGAATAAATGGTAATAGATTAAATATCAAATAAACGATACTTAAGTATTTAACAACAAACAGTATCAAATCCATACTGACCTAAGCAGAGTATGGCATTGGACACTTGCCAAAATCGATGAATTCTTTTTCGGCATGTTCAAGAGGAAGATCCATGGATTTTATCCCCATTACGATATTCTACAAAGATTTCTTCATTTTGTTGGATCAAATATAAATTTATGAATTCATTTTACACTAATAGGATCCAAAATACAACTTCCGGGTCCAATTATTTAACGCGGTATCTTTAGTCCAAAGCCCAAACAAAAGCACCCCCTGACCATTAATCAGACCTAAATTTTGACGCAAGTGATCTGCTCAAAAATATGGAAGGCTTTAACAATAACGTCCGCGTTTAATCGAGGCGATACGTCATTATTTATTGACCCATTGGGATTATTAGGATAAATTTCAAGTAATTTCCTGAGGGTAATTTTATAGGCAGTTGATGAAAATGGGTAACGACACGCCATACGCCGATAATTTAATATAATGGCACACGCAGAAGCCGCTATAATATCTGATGTAAAAATACAAAAAGGACCAAAAGCACGAATTTGTATGCGAGATGTGCAAACCAAACTTTTATATAAAAAAAATAACGCGTGTTCGGCTTTACAAAAGCATTTTGACCCTTTCCGAAAACGTGCCTAAAAATAACGTCACATCTGTCATTCTTCCTTTATAAATATTTACCCTTTGCCGCCTTTCATGTGTGGTTACTTTCACTGAAGGTTTGTACGCATTAAGAGAATTGGCGAAAAGGTTGCTGTCATTGAAAGTATGCAGAGGCGTATCTTGACAATAATGTATATAGAGGGTGGTTATCAGCCGAAGAAACGCTTATGCTCTTATGGCATGAAATATTTGATTGGTGATAAGATTGTGTAAATTTGTTTATGGATAAAAATAACGGTTTTTTATTAAAAATAAAGTGTGATTCGAATCAAAGTTAGATTTACAACATTTAGCAAAGCAAGCAAATACTTCGATTTATTTATAGCAAAAATGTAGCCTATTGAACAAGTACAACAACAATATAAGCGTTGAAAGAAAATACGTCAACTTGATGTAAAGCATTTACAATAAAATCGTTGTTGTAATAATGATAGAATCAATATACATTTTTACTGTATTACCGATATTGTGCAAGTAAGAATAGGTTTAAATTTAACCTGTATGGTAGGATGAACGCGTATTTGAGAGCGAATTTTAGTGATTCATAAAGAATACTCTTGTGCGTTGCCCGATGATGAATTATCAAAATTGTTATTAATTACTTAAATAAAAGACCAAGAGTGCATGTAAACAATTAGCGTATTGTTTGGAGGACTCGGATGAGGCTGTATTTGGTATTATCATCGTTTTCGGTCGCACCCATTTAATTTTCTTATCAGAGTCTAATGCCGGTAGCGATTTACAGAGATGAAATATGGGAGCTCTCCGGGATCAAATCTCAGTTGTTAACACGTATCGTGCCGCGTCGGGCACCGGTGCCCGATGACGATTGTTACCAGTGCGCCGTGGCAGGCACCGGTGACTGATGGCACTTGATTTAGTAAAATAGTCTCTGTGCGCCGTCAGTTACACATTTAACAGTTTTTAATATATAATCTGATAGACATGGTGTTCCTGAACAAGCGGAACACCCGAACTTTTTTTTTTAAAAAACCATATCCAAAAAAACGGTAGGTATATTCCATGTTCTTCTTCTACGAGATTTTTATAATTAAACATTTACAATATAATAATTTAGATGAATGTATGCACATTTTATCATGTTATAAATACGTTTTAGGTTAAAAAAGAGTTAAAAAAGTTTCTTTAACTCTTTTTTAACCTAAAGCTTTTTAACTCTCTTTTTTCGACACACACATTAGATCATGAACATTATTTGCTAGTTTTATAATACAAAACAATAGAATAATAAATTTAAAATAATATATGATTAAAAAAAATAGGCTCTATGTATAAGATACTGTATAAATGAATTAAATATTTCTATGTACTATATTGAAACACGCTAAACATAGATGTTGAAAACCATTACACCCCCCACAATACGTTACAACCTGTTTGGTTTTATTCCTTGCAAATTTTCTTCCAATGTTGCAATTTAATTTATAGCACCTGGTGCAGCAACGACGAACATTTCGAGTTGAATCATTTTTTTTTTCAAAAGTTCATGGCGCGATCGTCTTGTAATGATAGATGATGCCGTTTTTTGGATTTCATATATTGCCGAAAAGAGATTCTTCCTCGAAAAGGTATCATGCTTTCGTCAACACAGACATATTCTTGTGGTTCATAATATTTTTTATAATTGATATTGAGATCATCGAAAATATTGTGAATTTTTGCTAACCGATCTTCTGGGTTTGCAGTGGAATTATCCGCAAAATGTATCATTTGGAGCAAAATCATTATACTTTGTGGAAATTTCTGCCTGAAATGAATGTCTTTGCTCCAATATAAATAAATACTGTGTAGTTTGACGATCCAAATAATTAAATCAAAAAACCTCTTCATTTCCAACTTATTTGTCGGCGACCAAGAACGTGATCTGGATGATATTCGTTGAGTTATTCCTTCAATCACTTGATCAGCATATCGATTTGATTGACATTAAATGAACCGTGATCAATATGCCAATAAGTCATGTGCAAAGAGTAAGGCTCGATCCACACTATGGTGCCGGCAACAGTTCCATCTCGGTCTCGGTCCCGTCAAATATTTTCATACAAAAAACGGGATTGGAACGATCCGATAGTGTGAATACTGATTCTGATTGTTTCTTGTGTAAGAATATTTGATCGGACCGAGACCGGAGCGAGATCTAACCGTCAACGGCATCATAGTGTGGATCAGGCCTAAGTATGACTTATACTTTGAAAGCATGATATTAATATTTTGAACCAATAATATTGGTTAGAATAAGACCAATAGAAAACGTCTCTTTATTTTGGGGGATGAACAGAAAAAAGTAAAAACAATCGTTTCTATTGAATAAATAGTGAAAAAATGGAATTATCTTCTCTATTGTTTATAGTATTTAAAATAAATGTTCTAAAAAGCAATAAAAAAGAGTCTTCTCAATTGCATTGTCTTAGACTAAAATCTTTTCAAACATTTAATTCCATTCATCGTTAAAATAAACTTGTCACAGATGACATATTTCATGTAATAAAAAAGGTCGATGTAATTTGTTACAATATAGACATATCAAAAAATATATCTGAATAGTTATGTGCCGTTTGACTTTTGTGTTTTTCATAATGAAAAAGTAAATTTGAATCATAGAATAAATAATCTGTACGCGAAGTAATACGCTACGTCAACCGTCAGTGATTGATACCACAAATAAGATGTAATCTATCCAAAAAATATATAAACCATCATGTATCATTACAATGTATTATTCAAAAAGATATGGACAAAAAAAAAAAAAAAAAAAATATGCGTTGCATCCCATATGGACCACACAGGCCGCGTCGGGCACCGGTGACTGATGGCCTAAAATAGGTTCTATTTAATTTTTTTTTTAAATTTTGACCACAATTTATAAACCTTATATATAAATATATAATATAGAACTAAATTTGTATGATGGCCTGGTGGGTCATTTTTGAAAAATGTCCTTGGCACGATACGTGTTAAAACGATGAGATCTAGTCGGGAGATCATGGACATGCACACAGAAGAACGGATGCCACCACACAGTGTACTCCAAATCGTCTTAGACTGCCAACCCGTCGGAAGATCTCATCTATGCTGGGATGATCCGATCGATATAAAAGTCTAGTCTTAGACAATTCGAGGAAGGATTCTCCGGACAGACGTTAATTGCGGAAGCCTTTATTACTTCTCTAATAGAGTTGTATAGACATTAATTATTGGGTTCATATTCTTAGATTTGTCAATAGATCACGTATTTAGTCTACAGGTTATGCTCGGACACAGTGCTCGCGTATCAATAGATGTGTCGCGCATTGAAAATATTAATAAAGTAATATAAAAATAATAATTTCGCAATACACTCATGAAAAGGGAATCCAATCCCGAGCCAAAATTTCGATCCCGGGATTTCATTAGACAATCCCGGGACCAGTCCCGAGATTCCGGGATTGGGATTTTCAATATTTTAAGAAATTACCTTGATGAAGTTGATCAAAAATTACTAATCAGTCCATTTGTTCAATATAAAAAATCACTTGAAGGCCAAAGAATTTTATTTATTTAAGAAAAGATAAAAATACAATTCAAAAATAGATAAATAAAACACTAAAAAATTCAAATGTTATTTTGAAAATATGCCCGAAATAACATTAACATTAAACATTAGTGTTTCGTCATTTAGTCTGGATCTGATTTTGGAAGTCAGACAACTTGCTGCTGAAAATGCACGCTCGGCTTCCACACTCGTTGGAGGTATCATCATCAGATATTTAAATGCTAGTTCGACTTGATGATCGCGTGAGCCCTCATTTTCGTATAACATCATAAATGTGATTGATAAAATTCTTTTCTGCTGAGACACGGACTAAAAATCGCAAAATTCCCGATTTCCCGACAAATTATTTATTTCCGTCGCTGCAGATGAATACTTATATACTATAATACTTTGATGTGATTTGTAATTATATTACGGAGGAATACAAAAATTCTGAACCCCGTATCTATTATATTTCATATCGATATTCCCATTATTCGTCGAGGTGTAGTAAATACATCACCGGTAGGGAAAGGTCACTATAACAATTTGAAAAACATACATGTACGCTATATATGTATACATAGATTAGACAGTCACTGCTCCTATGCGTCGCCTAAGTTCGCCAATTAGTAATTACGCCACTGTTTCCAAGCGTCCAGATTTCGTCGGGAATGTCTCGATTTAGTAGCTTTCATCGTGTTGATGAGGTGTACGATTTCTGTTAGATAAAAATTTCAATCCCGGGATTTTCGGGATTACGTTTTCTAATCCCGGGATTCTTAAGTACCTAAAACTGTCCGGGATCTCGGGATTGGATTCCCTACTCATGAATTCTATATTATTTCACGATAGTTATATTTCAATTTTAGTGCCCTTTATTTCAAAGCCCCGTGACTATGCACCTGCCCAGTAACAGCTCTGCATCCTGTATTCATACACTGATGGAAATTATTATCTATCATGTTTAATAAATATACCCACATGTACAGCAACAATGTAAATACTTTCAACGGGCTGGCTTTGCAAATAGAAAACGAATTTGGGGTGAATTCAATCTCTTCAACGGATAATATTACCGACATTGAATCGAATCTTAATTTTAGGACAGATTTCGGAATTAAAAAAAAATACTATAATTTATGAGCGTTGTTTTCAGCATCTGCGGTATTGGCACGAAATTTGTGTGGGTGGGTTCTGAGATATTTTTCAATCGTCGATGAATATTTTTTTCATAGGGAGGTAATTATCTTATATATCAATCGAACCAATAAATTCATTAAAGAAGTTAACCGGCTAAATGTTTGACAGCGTTTTCAATCAGCGATAATAAAACGTCTGAGGTGTAAAACAATTTATTATGATCGAACGGCATACAAAGAAATCGATGATACAGAATAACCGATTGCTATGTGGTCTTTGATTAACCCTTTGAGTAGTGAGCTAATTTTAAATCATCATAAACATAGATGCTAAATTTGTATGTCCGCCACTTATCATCCATACAAATCCACTTATCTGTCAGGGCCGTCGCAGCGTGTATGAAGCTTGTACATAAATAAAGAAACACTGGCATAAGCACACAATATTCGGTCATTTCTTCAAGTAAACATAAACAAAACACTTGAAATCTATCCATTATATAATTTGTGTATCAATCGATAAATTTAGGTTAGCTTTGTTTGTTGAAATGGTCTTCGATCATCTTATATATTTTCTAGATTTGCTGAAAATGGCTTATATGTATTATATATAAGTTCTTATATAATGTTTATTAAAATGAAAATCGGTCATGAAGTTTTAGATGAATGGGATATTAAAACTTCTTGTGTCGGCACCTCGAGCAGCAGCTCTTGAATCCGCAGTTGTCCAGGAACTCGTTGAACTTTATATCGAAGAACAATGTAAACGAGTTCTCAGAGACACTTGATAAGATGAAAATGAGAATAAAAGACGAAAAGGGCTTCTCAGAAATCTTTCCGCGGCATGAATCTAGTATCGTCAAGGGAGCAATGGATGCATAATTATGATGTTTTTATAAATATTCGGCTCGGAGTAATATATCCTCGAAGTATTCCATGCAAAATGAGATCTATAGCGGTTGAGATACGAAACGAAATGCTCCGAAAATAATATCTTATAAGATGTCGTAAAATATAAATTACATGACGTCAGGAGCTTCTAAAATATCCATGAATATATCATAATGACGACGATACGAGTCAACGTCCTATGGGACATTTAATAGTAACAATTCATCACAAGCGTGATCTACAGTCGCATCGGAGACGAGCAAGACATTCGTCGCTACACCTGTAGGAGGATTGTTCTGCATAATGTAATAAATGGCACTTCGTTAGACAGACGATATGGACCGAAATAGTACAATAAACGACTCGAATATGCTTCGTTAAGCCCCGTTGGGAAAAGGTTAAAGGGCAAACAAGCCAACCATCGACATACAATGCATGCAGACAGAAATTGATCGCTGAATTCGATCGGGCCAAGTTATACTCGGCAATGCAAATGAATGGAACCTTTGGAAAAATTCCAATGAATTCTAACCAAAAGTCGATTATTTGTATCCTGCATGAGTATCAAATCCGTAAGAGGAAATAATACATGTACGATCAAAATATGTTAATGGTATTTCAAAGAGACTTACACTAAACATAAATACTGCCCTCCATCAACATAGTAATCAACGTGTCATATTTGATAGACTTATATATTGGATCGAAAATAATAATACATTTACTCACTCGATAGCTGCATGATTAATCAAAGAATATATTCTTATGAATATTTGTATCACTCAAGAATAGGGTTGCCATTTTTTTATGGAATAATTCCGGGACACGTTACCCAAAACTGATACACGTCATTGGCTTAGGATAATAGGTGGAAAAAGTTCAATGATGGACTTCAATGGATGATATTGATCGATGGCTTTCTCTGTAAATTCGGGAAAATTTTCAAAGCTTCATACAGACGGCGACGGTCCTGATTAGCAAATCCAATCCCGGGATCCCGGATAGTTTTAGGTGCTCATGAATCCCGAGATTAATAAACGCAATCCCGAAAAATTCGGGAATTAATTTTTTATCTAACATAAATCGAATACATCACCAGCACGTTGAAGGCTACTAAATCGAGACATTCCCACCGATATCTAGACGCTTGGAAACAGTGGCGTAACTACTAATTGGAGAATTTAGGCGATTCCTAGGAGCAGTAACTGTCTAGCCCAGGGGTCGGCAACCTGCGGCTCGCGAGCCACATGCGGCTCTTTGGATGTGAAACTGCGGCTCTTTAGTTCCATACGCAAATAACGAAATTTTCTACTTGAATAACCATGCAAAACCATCGCTCCCATTGAATTTGTTTGCCCAATTATTTGTTATTGAAGTACAAGTTAGTGTTGTAAGTAAATTTTAAATTGTTTTAATTTTTTACTTAAATAATAAGTGATTATATTTTTTTCTTTTTTTTCGTGGAAGGGGAATCTTCGCAAGATACCCATTCTGGGTAGTGTGAGATTAACGATTAACTCGTTCCTGCCCACTAAACCCCTCCCTTGTCCTTCTCTGCCCCCTGGTATTGTTTTACACATTGCTTCAGGAGGTCAGGTAGTCTGGCCTTAGATTGGCCCTATTCTAGTGTTGGAGAGGCGCTCTGCGTCTCTCTCTCTCACTGCCCTCTTTGGTGCTCAGAATCTCTTCTACGTAGTTGCGCCAAAGGTTCGGTTCGCCAGTTCTTCTTGCTTCCTATCATGCTGTGGACTGACGTTGAGTTTGGCTACCCCGAGTGCTTGTTTCAGTAGTTTTCTCTGGAGTGCCCAAGCCTCACAGCCAATGATGGTGTGCTCTACGTCGTCGACCTCCGCTTGGCAGTGGTGGCACGTTGCGGATGGTTCTTTGTCAATCCGCTTCAGGTACGCACCGAAGCATCCGTGCCCAGTGAGCACCTGAGTCAAGCGGTAGGTTATTTCACCGTGTCCCCCGGCCCTCCACCGACGTATGACCGGGATAAGTCGATGGGTCCACCTTCTTTTGCTGAACTGATCACTGTTGCCAGGCTTCCCTCAGTTTCTGGTCATGTTCGTTGCGATTTTTAGGATATTCGTAGTCCAAGGTCCTTGGCTTGGAGGTCCAGCGGGGGCATTCCAGCAATCACAAGCACAGCGACACTGTCTCGGAGCTGCGGTCACTCGGAGCGCTCCTTGTCGCTGGACCCTCGCCTCCACTTCCTATGGATATTGAGCCGTCACCAGTAGCGCGACGTCGTCCGCGAAGGCAATGAGTTCTGCTCCTGCAGGTAGTGCCATGTTTAGAACACTGTTGTAGAGTACGTCCCAGAGGGTTGGTCCCAGAACGGACCCCTGCGGGACGCCATCTCCAGTCTTCTCGTCAGGTCCGTTTCATTGTGATGGACATATCGGTCTTTGAAATAATCGCTTATGAGGTCGAGTGCATACTGTGGAATTTCATTTTTTTCCTCCAGGGCTCCAACGACTAGCTCCCAGTTTGCGCTATTGAAAGTGTTTTTTTTTGTTGGCAAGAAATTTTTTTGTGGCTCTTTAAACACTTTGAAATTTGTAAATTGTAATTTTTGGCTATTCCGACTCAAAAGGTTGCCGACCCCTGGTCTAGCCTATGTATACATATATAGAGAACATATATGTTTTTCAAATTGTTATATTAACCTTTCCCTACCGGTGATGTATTTACTACACCTCGACTCTAATAATGGGAATATCGATATGAAATATAATAGATACGGGGTTCAAAATTTTTGTATTCCTCCGTAATATAATTATGAATCACATCAAAGTATTATAGTATATAAGTATACATCTGCAGCGAAGGAAATAAATATTTTTTCGGGAAATCGGGAATTTTGCTAGTTTTAGTCCGTGTCTCAGCAGAAAAGAATTTTATCAGTCACATTGATGGTGTTATATGAAAATGGGGGCTAACGCGATCATCAAGTCGAACTAGCATTTAAATGTCTGATGACGATAACTGAATGAATTTGTATGGATGATAAGCGACGGACATACAATATAGCATCTAAGATTTTGATGATTTTAAATTAGCTCAGTACTCAAAGAGTTAATAAATTGCACATTTAAATTGTTGATGGGATAAAATGCTTTCATTGAATGTTTTACGAACCGGCGCCCCCTGCCTGTTTGTCCCAATTTATTTCTAGCCTATCATAAACCAAACTTATAAATTTATCGATAACCAATCTTGCTAAATGTTAAATATGCATTGGCAATATCAAATAAGGAAAATTTAATAAGAAATGGACAAATTCAGGTTCATAAAAGATTACAGTTTATAAATTTAAATGTTCATTAACGTATGATTAAATTTAGTATTTTTGCAAAGCATACCTAAAAAGAACACAATTAATAGAAAACCATTAACAATTAAAAATAAAATCATAGTTGATAATTTTATGTGGGTGTAAAATTGGAAATTTTAAAAATAATAAGCGTTTCATATATTTGTAGCACCTATCTCGAATGAAGAATGATTCTTGGGTCAATTCCTATTCAGAATTCAGGTCAATAAATGCATAAAATGATTCTTGGTATCAGTGAATAAGAACATTGTGACCTATCATTGGTGTTAGATTGATAACCCACATGCAATATTTAAGAAAATAGTATTTAAATGCCTGAATGCTTTATATAGTATTAAGTTCCTGATGTTTGAAATTATTACGAATAATGTTCAGCATTAGGGACAATTGCCATTCAATGCATAGTGTTTCAGCGTTTAAAAGCAATAAAATTGCATGTGGACAAAAAGCATATAAACGGTTAACATGCTAATGTAAAATTGAACTGAATCCATTAGGGTTATCAAGATGACTGGTAACAACTTGTATGTAAAACTTTGTAAAGTGCACTCAGCAGTTTGCCAATAGATGCTAGTGTTTGCATAAAAAAGTGATTCCATTCGAACAAATATGCTTGAAAATATTATATCACATTAATTAAATGTTTGACGAAATCAAAAAGGATGTCGGAAATCGTTTGCGTACATAAGGAAACCCCAACAAAAGCAAACCATGATAATGCAATTCAACGTCATTTATATGCAACGATGATTCAATATATTTAAATGGTGATTGTTCATAATAAAGTGACTGGATGAGTCAAATTTTTAGCATACACAAAAATTGTATAAAACATATAGTTAAATTCATTCTCGGTTTATAATATGGATTGTATGAAAATTGTAGCGAATTTGCGACCAAATTTAGTTCAAGGGGTTGAATAAAGCGTCGTTCAATGGCCTTAGATATTTCAAATACAAGAAAATGGATATTTAAATGTCCATACAGTGGAATGCAGAAGTGCAAACAAAGCACTTGGCATAGGAGGGAAACTTGTCTCATGCTCGGCAAGGTAAATTGCAAACCAGAATTGGGTCGCTGCACCATTTTCTGTACATTGGCAGAGGAATACGGTTTAATAAAACGTTTTGCGACAATAGACATTTTTCCCTCCTAGAAATATATTTTTGTTCCAGAAACATTGTGTTTCCACAACAGCGTAAAAAATATTCCATGGTTGTGACGCTAACGATTGGTCGTAAGCAATGCATATACTTGTGGAACTTCACTTTTTCTATGTAAATCATAGCTTTTTTGTAGAATTTTCCGCGGAACACATCTACCGCACAAAAAAAAAAGATTTAAGTGTATAAGAATATTTGACCGGACCGAGAGCGAGATCGAACCGTTACCGGCACCATAGTGAGGATCGGGCCTAATAAAGCCGACCGCGGACGCTATTAGTGATTGAATTGAAACAATAATTAGAATAGTATTTAAAATGATAGTTTGACTACTCCTTTATAGATCCTTTCCTACTCAAATAATCCTATCCTAAATAAACCACATGTGGAAAGCAATAGGAAACCACCATATCCTTTCTATAAAAAAGTCATTTTTGAAGATCGTCTACAACTGATAACGGATAAGCATTAAATCTTATAAAAAATAGTTCATATTTGAGTATAAACGTAATGATGTTCACATATTTGCAATTTGCAAAACTAAAATAAATTTTCAACGTTTGAAAATCTCATAATTATATAACTTTTCCAACTATTACTTTTTTAAAATGTGGTCGCCAATTATATGTACTGTATGTATATTTGGGTTATGAATCATAAAACATTCATAAGCTTATAAAAATAAAAGCCATTTCACAATGGTAAACGAATACGATCATGTGTGAAATACTACTGCACGGACCTATTAATCTCCATATAGCGTAATTACAGATCAGAATAATCATTTACGAATTTTGAATGAAATTAAAAACAAAGCGTGCGAAAATTAAGACGAGAAGAACGTAATAATTTCAATCAAGACTACGATCCCAAATACAAAGGGTTCGTTTATGGCTATTGTATGATTTTACCCGCGTATCCCCCCTCAATCTCTGGACGTTAATATTATATGGAACATTTGTGAGCTATTGTGGTATTATAAAAAAAGTATGATTGATTGAAAAGTGGAACAAAATTGATCATACCTGTATCATAAAAATTGATTTCGATCATGCCAGATTAACTAGAAAGTATCTAAAGAAATGGTAGTCTAAATCTAAAATTGATTTTCTGAAGAATTTTCGATTAATGCTAAAATAAATATATATGTTAAAAATGACTAAGAGAGACTAGGGAGAGAATAGAGACTTCAAAGCTGACAAATTAAATTATTTGAGCTCGTATTTAGTTCAGATTTAACGCATAATTGGATATGCTTCTATAAATATATAAATTTCGTGTCCGAGTTTAACTTTGAGTAATTGTATATTTATATATGAGAATAGAAAAGTTGTGGGTAGTTGAATACAAGCTGTGCGATATCGATGCTCAGCATGGACGAACAACAAAGAGATTGGCCTGAAACCTTGGGTTGAAATGCTCCAGTTTGAAATTTAATGAAAACTGGGATGCACAAGCATCAAATGGTCCTTGACCCAAAAGCTGCCGGATGCGTTCCCGTTGTCGAACGTCATTCGAGAGTCCAAGGATGCAAATTTTCCAGGGCAACAAATAGAGCTCTGCCAAACGAGCCGAAGGATACACACACCGACGTTTGCATGTGTTGTGTGTATATTTTCCATTCCGAAGAGTTAACGAACGATCCCAATCACGGCATACGGCTCGATTCCCGATTCGAGTGAATTTGCTCTGGCGAGACGATATAACGAATTCCGCGCTTCGGGATAGCGTCTATGGGTTGATTTTTCATCGGGTCGTAATGAAGGGTCCAATATGGCGGTCACGTCGCGCCTCCAAAGAACGGGAATCAATATTCCTGGGTTTTGCAACGGCAATCTCTCTCTCGCTCTCTCGCACTGCCACTGTGTTCCCGTTCCACGTATAGGGGAACCCTCTTCATTTTCCCGCGACGGGTAGGCGCCCTATGTTTGTCTCTTGCCAAACCACCCTGAGTCTCCTCGAGCTCGTCAACCGTCTCTTTTTTCTCTATTTAGACATTCATTTTCAGCGTCCCTCATCCATGCACTCACAGCCCATCCTAGACGACATATAAGTGTTAATAGAGTAGATTTCGAGTATTCCGCTGGAGCAAACACTCGTTAATTACGTAGTTGATTCTACACCATAATCTCGCCGGAGACGAGCGATACGTGATGGAAATTCATTAAACGCTGTTGCTTGGCTCGTGATCCTTCCCAAATTGTATTACACCAAAGATTCCCAAAACGAATACAGAATACGATTCAAACCAAAAATCATATCAACCCATTTCCCTTATCGCCAAGGGATCGTGATCTTCTTGAATGAAGATCCCTTTGGGTAAATCCCTTTCGACGTTCCGTTTACCAGCGTGCATATTCTGAATATAAGAATTTATTTGCATATATTATCGAAGAGAACACGGAAAACATAGTAAATTTTAATTTACGCCAAGCACATTTGTAGTGTAAAATCACCCCCTGAATATTTTCAACGCAACAAGTAAGCAACATCCACGTCAAAAATATAATAGTGATCTTAGAAACATTTTACAAGGCGTATTCAATATAATTCCTAATTGAAGTCTGCGCTTCGACTAAACGAATGAACGAACCCTAGATTATCTCAGCTAACTTTAAATAACTCATTAACGTCGGGGCGTTTTCGCTCAAAACGAAATGTTATGATGAATTTTAAAATAGATAACATTAAAAATACGCATTAAATCGACATATTAAAAAATAATAATATACAGTATTAAAATTCATCATAATTATGTCCAAGCGACCTTATCATCATCAAGACTTTAGATTTAGAAGATTTCTAGCAATACTTGTATAATATCCAAATATTTTTTAATTGCGAATTTGAATCAATTCTACACGATTATAAATTACTAAAATTACTGTTTATGATCAACAGTGGTTTTACTGATAACGAGCAAGCAATCCTCTTTAACGAATAAGAATGAAGACTATCACAAAAAGGTTAAAAGACAATAAATTTATTGGTAACTCTCCTAAACAATAAGATTTTTTTTAATCAAATGTCGAAAACAATAAATCGATTCCGCTAAGGGTCCTAGTCAAGTTAGTAGCTCAATGATAATAGAGTTTTTTCATCCATATGTATATACACGTTCTCCCTCTTAACCCATTTGATGCGAAGCCTTTTTGACTGATATCAAATGCTGGGTGCGAATTCTTATGTGCACGAGGGCAGAGCTACCGCTTATGACCAGTGATACGATAACCAATTGCTACATAGAATTATCTAAATCGCGTATGAAACGTGCTTCATTGTTAATAATACTCCATGTCTCGCAATCATTCCTCATCAATTACACATTGATCAAACCCTTCTACCAAGACAATACAAACAATCATTTCAAGGTGCGCAAACCCCTTTAAATATAAATGATGTCGCATGTTGGAATAAGATTTGTAAGCCCTATGCCGAGGTACCAACTGCGGTTTCAACTCCCACAGCCATAAGGATAAAACCGTTGCCCATTAGTGGTATTCAAGATGAGGTGGGATGCCAACAAGGCGCTTCTTTCGAGGGTTAAAACCATCACGTCACCTCGAGGTGAGGCGGGACAAGAATAATGGGAAGCCGTCCCCGATTACGACCTACAATTTTCTTTATTCACCTTTAACCCCGCGCAACATTGAATGGAAACCGAATCGGGCAGGATTTAAAATAGGTGGTTTGTTAAAATAAAAGGTATCTTGTTGGAAACGGTTGTTTGGGAATCATTGGGAGTTATCGGCGCAGCTGCAGAAGATATTCTACTAATGACATAATCGAATAATGGCTCTTGAAACCTTCCATCGTCTGAGAGCTCTTAGTAAATTGTAACTAGATTTTCAAACACATGGTCTGCCTCATAAAATCAATACTGGTGATTCCAAATAATAAAAAAATAATCTAAATCAAAATGCATTAGGAATATTTGAATGAGTGCCGCTCGAACTATCACAAAAGTGTTAATTCTTTATTTATCAAACAGTCATAAAAATAAATATTTATATAAATGTGTTGAAAAGTCAATCAGTCTTCCACCCTTCTTCCACAGATTTCTTTTCGTTCATTTTATGACGTCAAATAAGATTTCAGGAATTGAATTTCAATACAAAGGAGATGAGGGTTCAACTTACGATCATTGTTCAGAAACTAAGTGCGTCATAAAAGAGGGAGTTTACTTCACGGTATATGTACATAACTAGCGAAGAGATCTGTTGAGATTTCTCCTATGAACAATATGGAATTTAATGTTTGTCTTTCGATCATCCATATGCTAATATTAAACCAATATTTAAAAATGATATGAAACCAAATCGAAAATGCTTACTAATGCTGTAAATTTCATAAAATCAATCATTTTTATAGCGTTCCCACAGAACATAATCGATAAATAGTCGATCAAAGATATTATAAGATGTATAGGTTTGATCAACATTTAATAGACAAATAATACAATCGATCAATTATTTTTGTCTATTATAAATGTAAATTAAAATTAAATGATATAGAGTTCCGGAATAAGGGTGTAGCTCTAAACACCCTCTCTAATGCTTTATTTATAGAATATAATCAGATTCGATGGCTGGAACACCCTCTTGCTGGAAATATACGACGATGATGATTATAGATGCAAATTACGATCGTTGGGAGACGCTCTTGTATGCACATTTGTTATTATGGACGCATCTGATAGATCTAATTAGTGTATGGAATAAGCACGATCATCAACAAACTTAATCCAAATCTGAATGAAGTGGACTCGATAATTCAAATTACTACATCGCACATTTTCAATCGAGAAATTATAACGTTTATATATCCAATGGCAAGCATCAACGCTTGTCAAATTTCCCAATTACATTATAAGGTAGTCCCAGAACAATTACATAAAAAATACTACAATTTTTGTATATATCCCTTATACGGTACTCGAGAGCAACCCTAATGGCCGATATTTATTCAGCCAGCGTAAAATTCACACCACATACATTACCGGTTTGAGTATAAATACGCACAGATCACGCGTGCCACGCACATTTTAGCCATAAAAACTGTGAAATGGACTTCCAAAACCACATTAAACGAAACTAAAAATACCCATGAGATTCGCAACGGACGAGAGACTTTAATCGGGCACAATTCATGGGGTTTCGGCGTGGGGGAGGAATATATTGATATCGGCTCCATCGAATATTACAGGAAATTAAAGGCTTAAATAAAATATACGACGCATCATTTTTTAGCCCTGCACAAACCCACCCTCTGCTGTTTCTTATCGCGATTCCTACAAGTGAGACAGCAAATCAAAGCGCAGATGTGCAGCTTTTTTTTCGACCGCTAACATTTGTGTCTTTTTGTGCTGGCAAGCAATGTTACCCCCTCGCGACAGTTTGCGCTCAACCATCGAAGCAATTATTCTATTCGGCAGACTAGTGCATCATAGTTTGGCCGATTAGTTTCGTATGCTCGTATTTTAGACGACTTTACGTGTCTGAATCATAAGCACATTTTTTGTGCCAAATGGACCATTCAGATGGACTCATATCATCACCTGAACGATCGACATTGATTGACACAATGGGCGTCGGTATTTAATTGATGATTAAAATGTCATTGTCTGTCGAGAGATTCTTCTAAATAAATTATGTGGATATTGTACGTTTTGTTTGATGTATAATACTATTACATGATAATTATAATAAACTAAATTAGCATTGTATGCAACAGTAACAAATAAAAT